>CM040126.1:402994717-403352924 GCA_022559845.1 Amorphophallus konjac
GGTGCGAGAGTCAATAACATGAAACTGCACCGTTGTAGTGAAATCTGCCAGGGTCAGTGTGAACTCTGCCACTCCCATAGATACTTCACATTTTTGGTTGAAGCCAGCGATACGCATATCCCCGACTTTCTTGAGATGCACATTAAAGTGGTACCTCTCGTATATTCTATATGGCAGGATGTTGACTGCTGCACCAGGATCGACCAGAATCCGGTTCAGTTCTCTTCCGTTCAGGTGCCCTTTCATATATAGCGGCCTGTTGTGGCTGGCAGTAGGCAGTAGCATGTCTTCTGGAGAGAAGGTCATACTGGCTTCTGGTATTGCCTCAGCTATGCAGGTTTCAAAATGAGCAGGTGTCTGCAGAGCAGTGATGATCGCCTGTCGAGTCTCTTCACTCAGAGAGAGAATTTCCCAGATCGTAAATCGAGCGGGGAGCTTCTTGAGCAACTTCATTATTCGGCTTCCAGCCTGGACATTGGAGAGCTTCATCTCTTCAGCCCATCTGGGCTTGGGGAGGTTTTGATTTGGGGGTCCAGATGGACCTGCTTCATCTTCCTCGGACTCGGCACCCTCTTGGCTGGCACCGGCTGTCGGGTCTTCTTTATTAGCTGCTGTAGGGCGAGCTCCATCTGCATTTGCATCCTCAGTAAATTGCGCTGGCTGCGGGTGAATGACCCCGGGTGTAGGGTTAGCCTATTGACAGGGCTGCTTCCCTTTTGACATCTTCATAAATTCAAGGAATGAAGGGACTGCCTTGCCCCACTCTTGTTGTATAGGCCTGACGGAGGAGGGATTTGGGCTCCCTTAACTTCTGGCGGAGGCGTCTTGTAGGGTTGCTCCCCTCTGAACATAATGTTGTGATTGGGTGGTGGCTGGCGCCCCCATTTTCGGCCTGACCGAGTGGCATGCGCAGCAGTTGCGGCCTCGGCCTTGCCCCCCCCCCCCAGCATGGGGTGTGAAGTAAATTTCTTCTTCTTCCTCTTCTCCGGGTAGGTTGAAGAGTGCTGACAGGGTATTGCGGGAGACGACCTGTGTTTTATGGGCCCCAGCGCCCTTTCTTTTCTTCTTCTTTTGCTTTTTCTTCTTTTTGGTTTCTGCAGGTGCTTGCCCCCAGAACAGGTTGCTCTCTTGAGGTGGTGCTGCTTCAGCTTCCTCCCATTGCTTGAGTGAGAGTTGCTCCAGCTCTTGCCATGGGACGTGGTCCCGTACCAGCAGAGGTTTCAGTTCGGGCTGCACATATTCATCTAGCCCTTCAATTAAGTGTTGCAGTCGAAGGACTCCAGGATTGGTTTCCTTGATTACTGGCAGCGGAGTTTGTCTCCTCCTGTTAGGTGTATGTATTCTGACATCTGTGGGTGAAGTGACCCATACGGGTGCTACCACTGGCGGAGCAGGCCGGGGTGTAATGCCACGGATATGTGCCCCCTCTTTTGGGCGGGGTGCCCTCTTCTTCTTGTGCTTCACAGGGATTTGCTGCCACCCCTGTTGTTCTTTCACGGGCTCCAGGAAATGGATTTCGTAGGTGCTCCGTGTGCTTGCTTCAGAGATCTCCTCAGGTAATGCCTGGTAGAGGGAGACCATGTTGATTGCTGCCCTCCTGAAAGGGGCTTCATGTGGCTGAGGATGGTCTATTTTGTACTCTCCCAGCTCTATCTCATTCTTCTTCACCATCCCTTCGATGACGTCTTTGAAAACATAGCAGTCTTCGATTGGATGTCCCAACATCTGGTGGTAGGGGCAGAATCTCAGACTGTCTTTTCTTTTCAGGTCCTCCGGCCTCCTTGGCTCGGGCAGAGTGACCATGCTGTATTCTGTTACCCAGTCGAATAGGACTCGGGTCTTGTCTTTTGGAAAGGAATAAGCTTTCTTCATTTTGTCCCTCAGCGAATGACCTTCTTTATCATCTGGAGCTTTCGCAGGTTGCGGGGGAGCCGCTTTCTTGTCTTTCTCCTTCTGTTGTTCGAACGCCTTGATATCAAGCGCATTCGCTTCTTTAGGTGTGGGGCGCCGCTCCGCAGTCTTGCCTTTCTGGGATGTGCTGGCAGTCGACGTCGGGACAGGCTTGGCTAGAAAAGCCTCCACCTCAGCCACCACATTATTCATCCGGTCAAACGACCGTATTTCCATTCCAATCATTTTTCCAGGATTTCCCTCCTGAGATTTTGTTTGCATATTTGCACAGCGTCCTCCTGATGCAGGGGCCGCTTACATCTCATTCCGAGGTTCCTCCACCTCTTGATATAGTCAAGGGCAGTCTCATCTGCCCTTTGCCTTGTTGAGTAGAGTTCGGCCACCGTGACCTCCCTCTCTGTGACATGGAATCTTTCTCTGAACTTCCTCTGCATATCCGACCAGTCATTAATTGACCCGGCCGAGAGGCTGGAGTACCATTCAAATGCGAGCCCCGTCAGCGAGGACCCGAAGAATTTCAGCAGATATGACTCGTCGGTGGCCAGATCACCCATAACGGTCATATAGTAAGCAATATGTTCTTTAGGGGAACCTTTCCCGTTGAATTTGTCAAACTTAGGCGGCTTGTTGACTCCCGGGGGCAGTCGTTTAGCTGCATGGTGTTGTGGGTAGGGCACCCGATAGGCATCGAATGCGACGTAGTCGCCTTCACTTTTCTCTGCGAGCTTCAGCTCGATCATCCTCTCCACCATCATCCAATTCACGACCGTGGGGTCGACTAGCTCCGGATAGAAGTGCGCTGGCTGCAGGTATGGGGTGACCAGGGTGGTTGCCTGTGGAGGATGCAGCAGCGGGGGTGTCGGGTGCACCTGAGGGAGCACCGGAGGTAGCAGCGGCTGAGGCTGTGGCGGCTGCTGTTGTGCAGTCGCCATGCTTGGCTCTGATGGCTGGGGTAGTGTATAGAGCGGTGGAGGGTCGTCTCGACGAGCCGCTCCCCGTGATGATTCACCCTGGACTTCGGGTGGTTTAGAAGCTGATGAATGCTCAGTCTTTTCTATCAGCTGTTTCTTCAGAGAATCTATCTCCCGTTGATATTTCTGCAGCAGCATCAGAACTGATGGATCTATAGTGGTGGGGATACCCTCTGTCGTTTCCCCGGACGTACTGTAAGACCCCAAATTCTTTAGAAATTTATTTAGAAAGTTATTTGTAATTATTTGGAATTTATTTGAAGTTATTCGAATTAATGAGAATTATCCAAATTAATTAGATTAATTAATTAATTAATAGAATAAGTCATTTTTCTTCTATTTTCTAAAAATCCCCAAAAATCACATCTTGTAGAATTAATTTTTTTTATCAACTTTGCCTTCTACAATTAAGCCTAATAAAATCGTTTATTAAGCCGAATTAGCGAACTAAGTCTTCCGAACTTAATATTTAATTAATTACGGAATAGTAGAAGTGGAATTTTATCTACCATATAAAAATTCATAAAAATAGTAATTAAATAATAGATGCTTCGACTAACACTTTTGTCTTCTTGGAGTAAGCCTAATTAAATCATTATCTAGGCCTAATCAGTGGATTAAGCCTGACTTACAACCCACCTAACCCAAATTCGTATTCACTATTCACCCAAACTTTGAACATCAAATTCGAGCTTGTTTCTCAACCAAATGGGGTGATTCCAGAGACAAATGAAAGGTATTACATAAAGGAACATTTACCCTCAATCAATTTGAGGTAAACTTAGTCCCAAAACGTGCTGCCGACATAGTTTGGTCAAGTCAAGGATTTCGGCGCCGTTTCTAAACACGTAGCTTGCAGCAGCGAATACTCCCAATTCAGAAGGCTCCAGAAGCTCTATGAGCTATCAAAATGAAGCCCTACGAGTCTTCTTTCATTTGGCTGCTGTGGGGTTCGCTGAAATTTCGGATCTAGAGAGATCTAGTTCGATTTGTGGAGGTGGGTCAGCAGGCCGTTGGCTTCCCTTCATCCTTCTTTGATCCATCGATTGAGGTAGGAATTCTCAACCAAATCTTGATCATGAGTATAGCAAATTGTACCTCTCATCGAGCTCTTTCCATTGGTGGCAAAAGCCCCAATTTTCATTAGGTATCCGTGGAGATATCGAGGTTTTAGTGAGGTGCTGTCAAGTTGTTCTTTATTCTAGGTTTCGAGTTCCCTCTTCAATTTGAGGTAGGTTATAACAGCCCAACTTCTAATTAACATACATGAATGTAATCAATAGCATGTTAGCTTTCTTTTGACATCAAAATCCCCAATTTTTATAGATCATGCCTAGAGTATTTCGTGTGTTATTAGAAGCATGCTAGCAAGCTAGACTTTTCTTGTGTTCTTCATAGAATAGGTTGTATTTCATTGGATTCCTATCGAAATTCGTGATTTAAAATTGTGTTTCATGACCCTAGGATGCATATTAATAACCCTAGAGTATATGGTTAAGATCCCAATACATTTAGACCCCAATTCTTGGAGTTTTTCATGTTTTTTTTGAAGCCTTTTGGGTCTGGAAACCCAGGGGTCGACCCACGGGTCGACCCATTTCACCCTGCAAGCAGCAGACTGCTGCCTTGCATGGGTCGACCCAATGGGTCGACCCACAGCCTGCAGGGGTCGACCCATGGGTCGACCCATGCAGCCAGGAGGGCTCCTGGGAGCCAGGGGTCGACCCAATGGGTCGACCCATACCTGGAATTTTTCCAGGGGTCGACCCAAAGGGTCGACCCATGCCTTGTAAACCCGTTTTAAATGATTCTTTGACCCGGGGATCAATCCGGATCACCGGGGAATCAATCCATTCAACCTAATCACATTGAAAACTACATTTTTGAGGAACTAATGACCTATTCATGTACCCTTTTTAGTTCAATTACATAGGTCCATACATGCAAACTTAGTGTAAAAACACACCGTTTATCATCTTCATTTTCAATGCATACAAGGTTAAATAGAAACCCACATAATTAGTGGTTAATGGTGTAACTAAAATCTCTGTTAATGCATTCTATTTCACTCCCGTGGGAGTTGTTCTGTGCTTTATCATCTTGAATCAACTTCTTGGCATTTGTCTTAATGTAAATGATAATGGATAATCTTTGATATGTTAACTTGGTAATTAGGATTAAGTTGATCGTTAAGTTGCTGTTTTAGTCTTGCTTACTCCAGTTGAATCGATTGCTTACACACCTGAACGGTATACTGTCGGCCGTTCCTTCTTGACCCCGTGGACCGAGTTTGGTCCAGTTCTTGTATTACGGTACCGAGGTGACCGTATAAACCGAGTTTTTGTTTTGAATCCAAGGACATGTTAGTCCTTAAATCTCATACTCTTGACAGAAATTCATCTGATTGATTGGCCATTAAAATTGACTGAATGTCTAGACGGATGGGACGTTGGGCCCAGTAAATCAATGCCATCGCATCATAAGGGCCCGGTCTGGTCCTGGGGAGAGCGCCCGAAAGTTAGTGAGCCCATGGGATGTTAATGACAAGGTGGGGCATTGCACCGAGTACTTGCTTGCGTGTTGCGTCTATGACAAAAATCTCTTGTTACTTGATCATGATTGGATTGATATTACTGCTTGTTGGCCAATTCTTTACTACTATCTCTTGTTATATCTCCTGTTGTAAATTCTTGTGTTTGTTATTCTTGTTAATCATTATCAATTATATTTCTTGACCTTGTAAGATCTTGTTACTACGTTGTTTCATTATATCATCATTATTCTTTTATTGCATTATCATTTGTAGCATGACATTTTGAAAATGTAATTAAACTGTTAATCACTTATACATGTCTGTTATTTCCTACTGAGCGTTAGCTCACACCCCGTTGTTTCCCCCTTTCCAGGCTTCTCAGGTGACGCGCTTACCGACGGGGAAGGGCAGGAGTGATGTCTTGAGTGTATCAGTTCTAGTGTGTTAGTAGTGTGTTATCTTTCTTTAGTTGTGTTTTGGAGAGCTTTAGTCTCAGTCATGTTATTGAGTTTTAGTGGTTGATTATTCCAGTTGTATTAAGTTGAACTTGAGGTTATTGTATCAGTTTGGTTGTTAATGATCATTTAGTATTCTTCCATCTTGTAGCACTTGTGTATCATTTTAGATTTAGTTCCCTCTCTTGCCAGCGTGTCCCTAACTGTACGTCCCGATATTTCCGCCTTGTTCGGGGCGTGACAGTTTAGTTGGTATCAGAGCCCTAGGTTTCACATTCCTAGGTTTCCTAAGTTTAAGTTTTCTTGCATTGCATCCCAATAATCGGTATATCAAAAGGTGTTGTCCGAACGTTAGGCTACGCCTATCGGGAAGGTCGCACACTTGCGCGAGTGGTCTTCGGACCGATTACCTCCGCCAGGTACCGAGTTTTTGGTCGTGTCTAGGTGCATTAGATCCCTAACCTTGTAAAAGTCTAGGACCTGACCTGGTAAGAATGGGTAGAACTTGGGTTAAGTTCGTTCCTTAATCGTGCTTTATCTATCTTATTGAACCTAGGTAACCTATTTCTCGTGTAGATGGCAGCTGATCGTGCTGAATGGAGGAACCTGCAGCGTACGGTTCAAGGCCTTACTCAGGCCCTTCAGCAAGTAGCTCAGGCAGGAGCGGCACAGCATGGCACCGGTGATCTATACCGGAACTTCCGCGGAATGAACCCGCCTAGATTCGCTGGTTCGACTGACCCCGACCAAGCCGAGCACTGGCTAGATGAGATGGGGAGAATCTTTGAAGTTATGCAATGCACCAACCAGGAGCGTGTCCTTTTGTCCACATTTCAATTGGAACATGATGCACGTACTTGGTGGGATTCTATCAAGGCAACTCTCGGTGATCGGCAAGTTATGTGGGAAGAGTTCGAAGAATTCTTCAACAGCAAGTATTTTTCTGATAGAGTGCAAGAGAAGAAAGCGGCAGAGTTCGCGGCCTTGAAACAGCGAGGTTTGTCCGTGGCAGAGTATGAGGCTCAATTTGCACGGCTTTCTCGATATGCTACACATCTCATTTCCACCGAGAAGATGAAGGCGAAGCGCTTTCTCAATGGTTTGAAGCTTCATTATATCAACCAATTGGCACCGATGGAGATTTCCACTTATTCCGAGATGGTAAGGAAAGCGCAAGTTCTGGAGGATACTCTTGAGATGACGGAGAGAATCCGTGGGAAAGGCACCAAGAAAGAATTACCTACGGGTTCCGGGAGTGTCAAACCCGGGTATACCAAGAAGAGGCCTGTTAGTGGACCTGGTTCGTGGAGCGGGTCCGGATCGTGGAAGGGCAAGATGCCGAGGCATGAAGACAAGAAGCCTGGCCCTATTGTTCCATTCAAGGGCGTGTGCAACTATTGTGATCGTCCGGGTCACAAGATAGAGGAGTGCTGGCGCAAGCTAGGCGCCTGTTTGCGATGTGGAAGCAAGGAGCACCGTATCCCCAATTGTCCTCTCATATCGGAACAAGCTACACCGGCAAAACCTCTAGTCTTCAAGAAACCACAAGGCAAGCTTCAAGCTTTACATGCAGAGGAAACTGGGATTTCTGATGATGGCGGACTCGTCGAAGGTACCCTTACTATAATCGATAAGCCCGCATTTGCTCTCTTTGATACTGGTGCAACACATTCTTTTATTTCACGGAGATTTGCTAAGTCATTAGCTGTGGAACCTGTTTTGATGAATACTCCGTTAGAGATTTCAACCCCTATTGGCACTAGATCAACAATCCAGTATTTCTATCCTTCTAGTAAGGTTATGATTGGTGAACAGAACTTTCCAGCAGATTTGGTCTGCATGGATATGAAGGATTATGATGTAATCCTAGGAGCAGATTGGTTGGCCAAGTATGAGGCCAATGTTCACTGTAGTTCTAGCTCAGTGACTTTTACTGGACATTCTGGTTTATCTTTTACGGGAGTCAAGCACCATAACTCCGTACCGCTCATCTCGGCTCTTCGAGCTGATAAGCTTTTGAGGCATGGGTGTGAGGCTTTTCTAGCCTTTGTTTGTGCAACCCCTGAGCAGCAGATTGAGATCAAGGACATTCCTGTTGTCCAAGATTTTCCTGATGTCTTTCCAGAGGAACTACCAGGACTTCCGCCTGAGCGGGAAGTTATCTTTTCTATTGATCTTATTCCTGGCACAGCTCCTATTTCTAAGGCTCCTTATCGTATGTCTCCTGCGGAACTGAGGGAACTGAAGCAGCAACTGATGGAATTACTCGAGAAGGGTTTTATTCGTCCTAGTACTTCTCCGTGGGGAGCCCCTGTGTTGTTCGTCAGGAAGAAAGATGGTTCGATGAGGTTGTGCATTGATTATCGGCAAATAAACCAGCAGACTGTCAAGAACAAATATCCCTTGCCGAGGATTGACGAGTTATTTGACCAGATAGCGGGAGCTCAATATTTCTCTAAGATCGATCTTCGATCTGGATATCACCAGTTGCGGATTAAGGAAGAGGATATTTATAAAACAGCTTTCCGCAGCAGGTATGGTCATTTTGAATTTGTCGTTATGCCTTTTGGTCTAACGAATGCTCCAGCAGCTTTCATGCAGTTGATGAACAATGCATTTCGGCCCTATCTTGATCAGTGGGTCGTGGTATTTATTGATGACATCCTGATTTATTCTAAGAATGAGGAGGAGCATGCTGAGCATCTGAGAATGGCATTGCAACTGTTGAGAGATCATCAACTATATGCTAAGTTCAGTAAGTGTGAGTTCTGGCTGCAAGAGGTGTCCTTTCTAGGACATATCATTACGAAGAACGGTATTTCTGTTGATCCTTCGAAGGTTGAGGCAGTGAAGAATTGGGAACAGCCTACCAGTGTGACAGAAGTTAGAAGTTTTCTAGGCCTGGCAGGTTATTATCGAAGATTTATTCAAGACTTCTCTAAGATTGCGGTACCTCTTACAAGATTAACCCGCAAGGAAAATAAGTTTGATTGGTCAGATGATTGTCAGCGAAGCTTTCAGACTCTGAAGGAGTGTTTGACTACTGCACCTGTTTTGGCTTTACCTTCTGGTGAAGGAGGATTTGTTGTTTATACTGATGCTTCAGGTATTGGCTTAGGCTGTGTACTCATGCAGCATGGGAAGGTGATTGCCTATTCCTCTAGGCAGTTGAGGAAGCACGAAGATAATTATCCTGTTCATGATTTGGAACTTGCTGCAGTCGTGTTTGCTTTGAAGATATGGAGGCATTACTTATATGGAGAAACCTTTACAGTGTTTTCAGATCATAAGAGTTTGAAGTATTTATTCTCTCAAAAGGAACTCAACATGAGGCAGCGGAGATGGTTGGAGTACTTGAAAGACTTCGACTTCTCGATTGAGTATCATCCTGGCAAAGGTAATGTTGTGGCAGATGCATTAAGCCGGAAGCCGGTAGCTAGATTGTCAAGTCTCATGTTACAAGAATGGAGATTGTTGGAACAATTATCTAGTCTGGATCTCAATATTGACAATGATCGGATCTTGATTGCTCAGATTCAACTTAAACCTGAATTATTGATAGAGATCAAGTCCTTGCAAGATAATGATCCCGAGTTGGTAGAGATCAAGGGAAGCTTGAGTAGCAGACCTGACTTCATGTTGGCCGATGATGGTAGATTATTATTTAAAGGCAGAACTTGTGTTCCGGATGAGGCTACAATAAAGAACAAAATTCTTGAGGAAGCTCATAGATCCAGATATACCATTCATCCTGGAGGCACTAAGATGTACCGAGATTTGAAAAGGTCCTTTTGGTGGCCGAATATGAAAAGAGAAGTTGCAGATTTTGTGAGCAGATGTTTGGTATGTCAGCAAGTTAAGGCCGAACATTTCAGACCAGCAGGGAAATTGAAACCACTCGACATACCCCAATGGAAGTGGGAAAGTATTGGCATGGATTTCATTATGGGTCTACCTAGGACTCGTGGTGGATTTGATGCGATATGGGTGATTGTTGATCGTTTGACAAAGTCGGCTCATTTCTTACCAATTAAGTCCAAGTGGACGATTGATGTATTGGCTGCTTTGTATATAAAGGAAGTGGTGAGATTGCATGGTATCCCAGTGAATATAGTATCTGATCGAGACCCCAGATTTACTTCACATTTCTGGAAGGGACTGCAAGAGTCTTTGGGTACTCGTCTGAATTTCAGTACTGCTTTTCATCCACAGACAGATGGACAGACTGAAAGAACCAATCAGATAGTGGAAGATATGCTGCGAGCTTGCATGATTGATTTCGGTGGTAATTGGAGTGAGCATTTGGCATTAATTGAATTCGCCTACAATAACAGCTATCAGTCTAGTATTCAGATGGCTCCTTTTGAAGCACTATATGGTAGAAGTTGTCGTTCCCCGTTGTGTTGGGACGAGGTAGGTGTGAAACAGTGGCTTGGACCAGATCTTGTTTCGGAATCATCACAGAACATCCGTGTTATCCGAGACCGGTTACAAGTAGCCCAGTCAAGACAGAAGAGTTATGCCGACAACAGGAGAAGGGCATTGGAATTTCAGGTTGGCGAGCATGTGTTCTTAAAGGTCTCTCCGACGAGAGGGATCCGAAGATTTGGCATTCATGGCAAGCTGAGTCCGAGGTACATTGGTCCATTCGAGATTCTAGATAGAGTGGGAGAGGTGGCATACAGACTGGCTTTACCACCGCAATTGTCTGGCGTACACAACGTTTTCCATGTGTCTATGTTACGGAAATATGTGTACGATCCCACTCATATCATTCAGCAGGTGGATTTTGAACTGAAGGAAGATTTGACCTATGAGGAAAGACCTGTCAAGATTCTGGACCGGAAGCATCAGCAACTCCGGAATCGTTCGATACCGATGGTCAAGATTCAGTGGAGTCGGCGTGGGACCGAAGAAGCTACATGGGAGTCTGAAGAGACTATGCGAAAGCGGTATCCCGATCTATTCTAGGTGAGTGATCTTTTTCTACTCTCAGTTTTAGTGCAGTGAATTTGGAGGACCAAATTCCTTTAAGTAGGGGAGGGTGTAAGACCCCAAATTCTTTAGAAATTTATTTAGAAAGTTATTTGTAATTATTTGGAATTTATTTGAAGTTATTCGAATTAATGAGAATTATCCAAATTAATTAGATTAATTAATTAATTAATAGAATAAGTCATTTTTCTACTATTTTCTAAAAATCCCCAAAAATCACATCTTGTAGAATTAATTTTTTTTATCAACTTTGTCTTCTACAATTAAGCCTAATAAAATCGTTTATTAAGCCGAATTAGCGAACTAAGTCTTCCGAACTTAATATTTAATTAATTACGGAATAGTAGAAGTGGAATTTTATCTACCATATAAAAATTCATAAAAATAGTAATTAAATAATAGATGCTTCGACTAACACTTTTGTCTTCTTGGAGTAAGCCTAATTAAATCATTATCTAGGCCTAATCAGTGGATTAAGCCTGACTTACAACCCACCTAACCCAAATTCGTATTCACTATTCACCCAAACTTTGAACATCAAATTCGAGCTTGTTTCTCAACCAAATGGGGTGATTCCAGAGGCAAATGAAAGGTATTACATAAAGGAACATTTACCCTCAATCAATTTGAGGTAAACTTAGTCCCAAAACGTGCTGCCGACATAGTTTGGTCAAGTCAAGGATTTCGGCGCCGTTTCTAAACACGTAGCTTGCAGCAGCGAATACTCCCAATTCAGAAGGCTCCAGAAGCTCTATGAGCTATCAAAATGAAGCCCTACGAGTCTTCTTTCATTTGGCTGCTGTGGGGTTCGCTGAAATTTCGGATCTGGAGAGATCTAGTTCGATTTGTGGAGGTGGGTCAGCAGGCCGTTGGCTTCCCTTCATCCTTCTTTGATCCATCGATTGAGGTAGGAATTCTCAACCAAATCTTGATCATGAGTATAGCAAATTGTACCTCTCATCGAGCTCTTTCCATTGGTGGCAAAAGCCCCAATTTTCATTAGGTATCCGTGGAGATATCGAGGTTTTAGTGAGGTGCTGTCAAGTTGTTCTTTATTCTAGGTTTCGAGTTCCCTCTTCAATTTGAGGTAGGTTATAACAGCCCAACTTCTAATTAACATACATGAATGTAATCAATAGCATGTTAGCTTTCTTTTGACATCAAAATCCCCAATTTTTATAGATCATGCCTAGAGTATTTCGTGTGTTATTAGAAGCATGCTAGCAAGCTAGACTTTTCTTGTGTTCTTCATAGAATAGGTTGTATTTCATTGGATTCCTATCGAAATTCGTGATTTAAAATTGTGTTTCATGACCCTAGGATGCATATTAATAACCCTAGAGTATATGGTTAAGATCCCAATACATTTAGACCCCAATTCTTGGAGTTTTTCATGTTTTTTTTGAAGCCTTTTGGGTCTGGAAACCCAGGGGTCGACCCACGGGTCGACCCATTTCACCCTGCAAGCAGCAGACTGCTGCCTTGCATGGGTCGACCCAATGGGTCGACCCACAGCCTGCAGGGGTCGACCCATGGGTCGACCCATGCAGCCAGGAGGGCTCCTGGGAGCCAGGGGTCGACCCAATGGGTCGACCCATACCTGGAATTTTTCCAGGGGTCGACCCAAAGGGTCGACCCATGCCTTGTAAACCCGTTTTAAATGATTCTTTGACCCGGGGATCAATCCGGATCACCGGGGAATCAATCCATTCAACCTAATCACATTGAAAACTACATTTTTGAGGAACTAATGACCTATTCATGTACCCTTTTTAGTTCAATTACATAGGTCCATACATGCAAACTTAGTGTAAAAACACACCGTTTATCATCTTCATTTTCAATGCATACAAGGTTAAATAGAAACCCACATAATTAGTGGTTAATGGTGTAACTAAAATCTCTGTTAATGCATTCTATTTCACTCCCGTGGGAGTTGTTCTGTGCTTTATCATCTTGAATCAACTTCTTGGCATTTGTCTTAATGTAAATGATAATGGATAATCTTTGATATGTTAACTTGGTAATTAGGATTAAGTTGATCGTTAAGTTGCTGTTTTAGTCTTGCTTACTCCAGTTGAATCGATTGCTTACACACCTGAACGGTATACTGTCGGCCGTTCCTTCTTGACCCCGTGGACCGAGTTTGGTCCAGTTCTTGTATTACGGTACCGAGGTGACCGTATAAACCGAGTTTTTGTTTTGAATCCAAGGACATGTTAGTCCTTAAATCTCATACTCTTGACAGAAATTCATCTGATTGATTGGCCATTAAAATTGACTGAATGTCTAGACGGATGGGACGTTGGGCCCAGTAAATCAATGCCATCGCATCATAGGGCCCGGTCTGGTCCTGGGGAGAGCGCCCGAAAGTTAGTGAGCCCATGGGATGTTAATGACAAGGTGGGGCATTGCACCGAGTACTTGCTTGCGTGTTGCGTCTATGACAAAAATCTCTTGTTACTTGATCATGATTGGATTGATATTACTGCTTGTTGGCCAATTCTTTACTACTATCTCTTGTTATATCTCCTGTTGTAAATTCTTGTGTTTGTTATTCTTGTTAATCATTATCAATTATATTTCTTGACCTTGTAAGATCTTGTTAATACGTTGTTTCATTATATCATCATTATTCTTTTATTGCATTATCATTTGTAGCATGACATTTTGAAAATGTAATTAAACTGTTAATCACTTATACCTGTCTGTTATTTCCTACTGAGCGTCAGCTCATAGTTGTATTTTTCCCCCTTTCCAGGCTTTTCAGGTGACGCGCTTATCGATGGGGAAGGGCAGGAGTGATGTCTTGAGTGTATCAGTTCTAGTGTGTTAGTAGTGTGTTATCTTTCTTTAGTTGTGTTTTGGAGAGCTTTTAGTCTCAGTCATGTTATTGAGTTTTAGTGGTCGATTATTCCAGTTGTATTAAGTTGAACTTGAGGTTATTGTATCAGTTGTGGTTTGTTAATGATCATTTAGTATTTCTATCTTGTAGTACTTGTGTATCATTTTAGATTTAGTTCCCTCTCTTGCCAGCGTGTCCCTAACTGTACGTCCCGATATTTCCGCCTTGTTCGGGGCGTGACACGTACCCTCAGGCAGGATGTCGAGGAGGACGTCATCTTCTTCTTCCGTCGTCACCACATTAGCGGTCAAGACGGGGGCCTTATCATCCCAGTGGGGATAGACCTGGGGTTGTTTCTCTTTCATCATCGTCAGAAGCCCTCTTGCTGCTTCTGTCCTGCGGGTAGTTGGCCCCGGCCGTACGGCCAATTGAGCCAGTTCTTGGGGGTCTTCAGGAAGCTCCCCATATCGGCTGGACACACCAGCCATGTTGCAAGTGAAAACATGCATCCTTCTTCTTTGTCGATGGACCCTCCGCCTGGCTTGTTGCGGAAAGGTCAGTTCTCGAACACAGAAACCCTTCTCCTTTCTTCCCGCTCGGGGAAGGCTTCATCGGCTTCGATCTCAAAGCCGTCATCGTATCCATTGTCGTCGACAGACGACACCATCATTCTATCTTCCATGTCTTCTTCTTGTGCTGCCGATGGGCAGTAATCTTCCTCAGTGGCGATTGTTTGCATCAACCGCTGCTGTCCGAGTGAGGGGTTGCCTAAACCTCGGAAATAGCTTCTGACCAAGCATGTCATTTCTTCTCGACCCCGTTCTTGGTGTAGTACGAGGGATAGTGGTCGGCCTCCCGCAGGAGGAATGTAGGCCAGTCGAGCTCTGTCGGCTGGCTGTTGGAATCTTCACCCCGTGGCAGGGACGTTGGCTTGACGGGCCGCAGCCCGGAAACTTCTGTGGCGCGGAGGATCCGCAACCACCTCTTCTTCCATCTTCGGGGGTAGGCCCCTTTCTCTTATCACCTGCGCATCATCATTCACAGGATGGCGGCGGATGGGTGTCAGCTGGTGGACAGGTCGGGTCCGTTTGGGAACCCACACCTATTTGAACTTCCTCGGCTTGAGTGCCGGATTTCCTTGGCCATGGTGGCCGGCTTCTTCCATTTCTGCCCTCCTTCCAGCAAGGGCTTGATATGTGTTGTGGACAGGAACGTTGGGGATGACTCGGTCCGGGGTCACCCGTGCCGTGCGTCCGTTGAGGAAGACGCGCATGCCTCCAACCAGCATTGATTTCCCGGATTGAGACACAGTACCGGTGATCATAGTAGCGTTCCTGCGGACCTGGCGACGCTGACGTCCTCCAGGGTGTTTGTTGGCGACAGCGGGGTGCGTCCCACGTACAACGTGGTGCACCATACAGCTAGCGGCCGGGGCCGGATTCTTGAGCAAGTCGTCGCAGCGGGGAACCTTCAGAGGCTCCACCTCCTCCACAGTTTGCTTGGCAGGTTCTGGGGCTTCGACTTCCAGGATGTCGACGAAGGCCAAACCCAGAAAGTTGGGGAAGCCTACGGCGGCAGGGAAGCTGCCGAATTCCATGGGTACCGCCAGGTACCCTTGCGCGTGTCCAGCAACTATCGACTGATCGAAGTCTACGCCAGCTATTCCATGAGTTGTCATTGTTTGCCTACAAAGACAAACCGGGAAATAATCAGTAGCCTTTGAAAGGGCTTCGAAGCCCGGATATCTCGGCAAAGAGATGAAAGGTGACACTGGTCCCACCGGGCGTGCCAGACTTGTTTAGCGTGCTTTCCTTTCGTTCGCGTATCGATCAACCAATCGACTAACTGGTAATCAACTGACTGATTGACGACGCAGGCGTGCCAGTCACATGAGTGACGATTTTATTGTGCGCTCATTCTGACCCATGTCGGGCGAATGTGAGGTTCGGTCGGGACCAGGAGTCCGCCATACCATAAAGGTTATGGCGTTAATTACATCCCCCACGAGGAGGGAACACCTTTGATTAATTGTCGAGATATCGGGCTGTCGAAGCCGGAAAAAGAACTACATGATGATTATAGCAATGACAGGCAGGATGCAGCATTAATCATGCAGAAGATGCGTAGTTTAATGGGAAAATGGCTCCTCGGTACGTGGCGGAGGACGCAGGTCCGACGACCACCATCGCGCGTGACGAAGGCTTCCGGCCAGACATGATCCGGCTTTCAGTCGACGCCATTTAATATACCCGGGGATCTATGTATGCATGCACACAAGACATTCATGATTATATTGAATATGAAGATAGCGCCACGAAGGCGGCGGTGATCGACCACATTTATTGCCCCTCGTCGAGAGGAGGAAGGACGACATGAGTATGATAGTGAAAGCATGAATGCTAACAAATACGATGATGATGACGATGCAACTCAGGCTCGCTTAGCCCCTCTTTTATTCGATTTACTGTCAGATATAGCTTATTGACATCGCCCCCGAGAGAGGAGACTCGTCCCGAGGCAAGCGAGTGAGTAAAATATCAAAAGGGTTTCAAAACCGGTGCGGTTACGACTTACACGGTGCGGCAGAGCGTAGGTATAGCGACTAATACTGCGCGGCCATGACTAATAGCTTAAGACGGCGCGAGAGCTTGGGGGCGCGCCGGTCTGGGGTGCGTCGGAAAGTCGCAAAGAAAAAAAAAGGGAATATGAGTGTGGCCTTAATCCGGCGCGGGGGGGTACCGCGCCGGATTAGGGCGCGCCGGGGAACTCCACGCCGTTTTAGCCCAAATTCCATTTCTTTGGACCTCCTTTGAGTTTGTTGGGCCCATCTGGGGGACTTTGAGTCCATTGAGGCCAAGAAATTTTATTAGATTGAAGTCCAGAGTCCTCCGAGGATGACATGTTAAGCCAGTACGAGGTTCATACTCGAGCACAGAGGTAATTAGATTCGGAGCAATTGATCATCAAGGTTTTTCATAAACTTAATCTATCCAGAATTGGACAACATCTCCCCCGGATTGCAAAGAATTGCAGGGGATAAGCGGGGTCATGTTCACCTGTGGAACAAGCCCCTACATCGTCGGTCTGCACAATGTCAGCCAGCAAACCCCAGTGGATGGAGTACCCCGAGGACTAGCCTACTAGGGGCACCCAAGGTTCCATGGGGGAAAGAAATAGGGGGAGGAAGCCGTCGACAGTGGGAACGATACCCCGAGGGCTAGCCTACGAGGGGTGACGGACCCATAGTCGATGGTTCATCCCATGGAGAGATTGACCATTGGGAGAGCGGGACTCCGAGGGCTAGCCTACAAGGAGCACGTATCCCCCGGTCTCGGTCGGGTCTTAATTTATCGGGGTTGAGTTTCGTTGAACCAGGGCCCCCCACTGTCTGCAGTGGCTTCGAGGGAGTGCCCACCATCGAGAGATGGAGCCCCCCCGGTCGCCCAGCAATCGTCAAGAAACAGCAGAGGAATGTCCCCCTCCCCGGACGATCGAAACATCGGAAACCCTCAGAGCGGTGTGGATGAGTATGGTGCATGTGAGCAGTAGATGCATAAACGAAACGAGATCGTTGCAGGGGCATTTGCTCGAATGGTTGAAAAGCAAAGTTCGAGGGGGGTGGATCCCTTGTATAGCGGATAGAGGCACACGCAGAGGCGCGGCTCTATCCATGAGGATAAGAACGATGCAAAAATCCTTGAATCATATGTAAAGCGAATGATCGAAAAAAAACCCCCGGGGAGGGGTGTTTCTATAGCCCACGATGGTTCAGGGCATAACCGAGGCTTCGATGGAATCGGAATTACAGCTACGTCGAAGAGAATCCAACATACGCATTGACACAAGTGAGAGAGACAGAGATTCTGAATATCAGCTCGGCCTGTTGACCTAACCATTCGCACACGTATCACTATTCAAAGATGGAAAACGAACGAATGTTTACATTGAGAATCCGGCATCGACACCACTGCCAGAATGCCGTTCATCGACGCCGAGGAACATACAATGGCAGGATGAATCACAGAGGAGGGGAGGGGTCGGCTCATATCATTGCCATCCCTCCCCTCTTTGGTTTACAACCAGTAGACGGAGATTGGGGGGAATCGGCGGGAGATAGGGGAGGAACAACGCCGGTGCCCACCTGCTACCGAAAACAGAGTATCGTAACTCAGTCGGGGAAGAAGAAGGTCACCGGCGGAGGACGCCCAGGAGAGGCACTATTCTTCTCTCTGGAATTCTCTCTCGATCCCTCCTCTTCTCTCTGCTTTTCTTTTTTTTTGAAGCCTCCCTCTCGAGAGTCTCTCTTCTTTGTTTCCGTCTGGCCTCTGTCTGGCCTCTTCTCTCTCGCCTCCTCTTTCTGTTCTCGAAGAACCCTATATATAGAGGCCTGAGTTCGAACTTGAACCGGCGTGGGATTAGCGCGCCGGGAAGAGCCTTCAAGGCTTACCGCGCCGGGGTTGGACACCCTCAGGGTGATTTACGCGCCGGCTTAAGGGCTGAAGATGGGCTTTAGCGCACCGGGATCAGGGGCGTCGCATGAGGGGGCGCGCCGGTTTAAGGCACGCCGGGCTAATGCTCCTCGTGCGCTTCAAGCCAGCCGATGAGTCCGGGGATGATTCCGGGAGTCATCGTGAACATTATCTCGCCAATGCCCATCGAAACCTTGGCGGGATGTTTTGTCGAAGCTCCCAGGTCAACGTACGGCCGTTCTTGAGACTCCAGATAGCTTTGACTTGACCGTACGGGCTTTCTGCCGACACGGCCTTTGGCTCTACGCTCCATGCTGTTGGTCCGTCCTGGCTCGTACTCAGCTCTCTAGGGGGTTGGACAGCCAGGAGATAGTTCCGCCTGAGTCGGGCGATCATTCGGCCACTAATGGGCCCATCTTGGCGGGAAGCCGTGCCCATGCCGGGCGATCGGGATCTTCCACCGTCAGAGCTTTCGGTTCTCCGTTTCGGGAAACCGGGGGGACTCCTTTATCCTCAGGAGAGCCTTTCATGAGGTGGGTATCCACCGGGTAGATCGTCGTCCTTGATCGGACAACGGGTGTAGTGTATGTAGCATGATAGAGTCAATGCCGATTCATTGGGCAGGCTTGGTCACACCGCCAGTTGGTTGTGAATTCGTCCCGGCTCCCTTGAGGCGAAGTCCCCGTATCTATACGGAGTGACTCGAGGCTCTGACAGCTTGAGAAGTCTTCAATAGGTTGATCTTTGTCGGCTTCCGTGCTTCGGTGGGCCGGATCATTCGTCTTTATGGCTTGTTCGCCGGTGATCATATTTTGGGTGCCAACAGAAGACAGCCTTCAAAACCAAAGAAGGTCTGTATGAGTGGCTCGTCATGCCGTTTGGGCTATCCAATGCCCCCAGCACATTCATGCGGCTTATGACGGAAATCCTTCGACCTCTCATTGGTCGCTTTGTTATCATCTACTTTGACGACATTCTCATCTATAGCCACAACCCTCAGGACCACATCCATCATTTGAGGGAAGTCTGCGAGACTTTGAGGAGAGAAACTATGTTTGTCAATCTCAAGAAATGTGAATTCATGACATACCGGGTCACTTTCCTTGGATTTGTGGTTTCTAGTCAAGGAGTGTCTGTGGACCCATCAAAGGTCCGAGCTATAGTAGACTGGCCGGAGCCCCAGAATGTCTATGACGCTTGTAGTTTCCACGGGTTGGCCACCTTCTACAGACACTTCATCCAGGGATTTAGCACTATTATGGCACCCATTACGGATTACATCTGTAAGGGGAATTTTGAGTGGACCAAAGCCGCCTCTCAGGCTTTTCTTACCATAAAGGAGCTTATGACCAAAGTCCCTGTCCTCCGCCTACCAGACTTTTCCAAAGTCTTTGAGGTTTCATGTGATGCATCTGGCGTAGGAATAGGTGGAGTGCTTAGCCAGGAGAGCCACCATGTGACTTATTTCAGTGAGAAGCTTTCTGATGCAAAGCTTCGATACTCCACATATGATAATGAGTTTTATGCCGTGGTCCAAGTCCTCAAACATTGGAGACACTATCTCTTACCACAAGAGTTTGTCTTATACTCGGACCACGAGACTTTGAAATTCCTTAGCTCTCAGAAGGGTTAAACCCTAGGCATGGTCGGTGGGTAGAATTCCTCCAGTCTTTCACATTTGTCCTAAGGCATAAGGCTGGAAAGGACAATAAGGTGGCCGACGCCTTGAGTCGAAGGGTCTCCCTTCTTTCCACTGTTCGGGTAGAGGTCACGGGATTTGACCGCATGAAGGAACTCTATGGAGAGTGTCCTGATTTTGGCCCTGCCTACTCTGCTCTGTCTGCTGGACCCTCGATAGCCTTTTCTGACTATCTACTCTAGGATGGTTTTTTATTTCGAGGGCAGCAACTCTGTGTCCCGAGGACTTCTGTTCGGGACTTCCTGATTTGGGAAATGCATGCTGGAGGTCTTGTTGGTCACTTTGGCCGTAACAAGACCATCCATTCTGTGGAGGAGCACTTCTATTGGCCTAGCCTGAAAAGAGATGTGGCCAAGATTGTAGCCCAGTGTAGGACATGCACGATGGTCAAACAGGTCAAATAGAACACTGGTACTCTACACTCCTCTCCCCGTTCCTGATCGACCATGGGTTGATGTGAGCATAGATTTTATCCTTGGGTTACCACGCACTGCTCACAAGCATGATTCCATCTTTGTTGTTGTTGATAGGTTCTCTAAGATGGCCCACTTCTTTACATGTTCTAAAACATCTGATGCATCTAGAGTAGCCCATTTATTCTTTGATGAAGTCGTGCGTTTGCATGGTCTCCCCCAAACCATCGTGTCTGACCGAGATGTCCGGTTCACTAGCTATTTTTAGAAGACACTTTGGCACCTAATTGGCACCAAACTGAAGTTTTCCACTGCCTATCACCTGCAAACTGATGGGCAGATTGAGGTCGTCAATAGGAGTTTAGGGAATCTGTTGAGGTATCTTGTAGGGGAACATTCTGGCACTTGGGATCTTCTTTTGCCAAGAGCCAAATTTGCATACAACAGTTCGGTCAATCGGTCCATAGGTATGAGTCCATTTGAGGTCGTGCATGGATACAAACCTAGGAAACATGTGGATCTCATTCCCCTTCCCCTCGAGTCTAGGATATCTAAGTCAGCTGAGGAGTTTGCACAACATGTCAAAGGTCTGCATGAGTCAATTAGCAAGCAAATCAACCTCAGTAATGAGACTTATAAAAAATTGGCTGATTCGCATAGGCGTCACCATGAATTCCAAGAAGGTGATATGGTTATGGTACGGGTTCGACCTGAACGACTCCCTTCGGGAGCCTTTAAGAAGTTGCAAGCCCGTAATGATGGACCATTCCCAATTTTACAGAAGATTGGCTCCAATGCGTATGTTGTGGACTTACCTCCCGAATATGGGATTAGCTCGACTTTTAATGTGGCAGACCTAGTGGCCTACAAGGAACCCACAACGATTCCTAGTGACCCTTTCGAGCCTTCTCCTCCCATTGAGAGTGAGCCCACCCCTGTGCGTCCCACAGCCTCGAGAGTACCGCGCGAGCACATTGAGAGGATACTGGATGAGCAGGTGACCACTACACGGAGCAGGGTGTACCAGCACTACCTTGTCCGCTGGCGGGACCGTCCACCTTCTGATGATTCCTGGATCAGTCGGGAAGATCTCCATCGCCTCAATCCAGATCTGCTGGAGCACTACCACAGCAGTGTCCCCCCTTACTCGACGGAGTCGAGTTCCAGCCGTCCCGGGAGGGTTGGTGGGGACACCGGGTCCACTACTGGGCCCACTACTCGGAGCCGACGCCGCACTGCCCCGACACCGAGCTTATGACTCGGAGACTCGATTGAAGACCCGACATACTGAGTAGATATACTTGTGTGTATTTAATCTTTGAGTATTGAGTATTTGTACGTGTGTAAAATACTTGTTTTACTACATGTATTCACTTTTGTTTTATTAGGCAAAGCTGGTCAAAGTTATTTGTATTTTAATTTTGTTAAACCCACAAAGTCATTAGTGGGTTGGTGGGTTTGTCTTGTTAGGCTAGGGTATAAATCAAATTAGTGGAAGTTATATGGTATTCATGTAATATGGCCTTTCCTATATAAGGAGGCTAAGGTGTGTTACGAGATGGCATGAATCATATATGAATGAAAGAGTTGTGAAGGTGCTTTGTCTTTATGTTTTCTCCCTTCTCTCTTTTCTCTTTTGTGAGGATTGAGCGTCGCCCGGTGTGAGACAGTCCGGCGTGAGACCGAGCTATGTGAGATAGCAGTTATCCGTTCCCGTCCTGTTCGCATCCCGGAGTGCCGTCGATCCATTCCCACGTCGCCGTCGCGTCATCCCCGGACGACGCCTCCGGCGTCTTCAGCCACAGGGAGGGCCGGCGGACCTCCTCCCCGGCTGCCCCCTGCAGCAGGCACCCGCCGCGGCGGTCACCTGCGCCCGCGCCGGTGCTCCCCGCCGTGACCGCGTGCAGAGCCACGGCTGTCCGCGCTCGAGCGAGTGCCGCCCCCGCCAGACGACGCCGCCGGCGCCGTCTCCGACCGGCGGGGGCCCTGCGGTGGCCGGGGGGCCACCCCCTTCTTCCCCTCTCCCATGGCAGCGGCGGCGGCGGCGGCGGCGGCGGCGGCGGCGGCGGCGGCGGCGGCGGCGGCGGCGGCGGCGGCGGCGGCGGTTCATTTTCTGTTGTTTAGGGTTTGGGGGCAAGGGTGTTACGAAGGGGGTAGAGAAGGTGAAGGGTCTTTGACCCTTTTACCCTCCATTAAGTGAACATTAAGTTGGGAATTCAAATTATGGGATCCAATAAGACTTGTGGATCCGATTTTGGGTCTCCCATTAAGGCATTTGGATTTATATTTGGGTTTTGGATTGTGGATCTTTTCGGATCCGGATTTAAGTTGTTTACGGTTCTGGTTTCGGATTATGGGTCTGAGATTCATATGGATCTTATTTGGAACCCAAATCCAGATCCGTTTACGTATCCGAATGTAATTAAAATCTGTTTTAAATATCCGTATCCATTATTACTTCTGTGTATCCATTAAGTATAAACTGTTTATTCAAATTCATTTAATTATATCCTTATTCTTTAAATTCTGTTAATGGGTTTTCTATAAGATCTATTTAGTTCTGGGAGGGCACATTCATTCTGAGTATATATTGAGCCCATTAACGTTCTTTAAAGGATATAGGGTCCATTTTGTAAACAGTTTGGATACAGAAGTAATTTATGTGGGTATGTTTGCAATTCAATGGTTATTTCTGCAAACAGAAAGGGATATTTATGCAACATCATGCTGAAACTTGTGTTTTTAGCCCCTTTTTAATTTAGTTTTGGCATGATTAAGGCTTATTAGTGAACAAATAATTATTACCTTAATATTAGGAGATATTTTTATGATATTTTGACCTATCTACAGAAATTATTCATGTATTAATATCTCCATTTCAGATTGCAATAATTATTGTGTTTATGTCCTTTTTGCTCATATTAAGTGTTATTTGATGCTATTATGCAGTTTTGTGTGAAATTTTTGATTTTTTAAGTGGTTAGGTAGACCACCAAAGTGGCACTAACTACGAGGAATGATAAAATTTTACACTCTTAAGCTATAAATAGTGTCATTTATGAGCATTATGTTTTGTTTGTTATCATTTTTAATTGAGGGGAGGATATTTTAGCATTCAAAGTGTGTAAGTTGACCACCAAAGTGGCCTTATGCATGGAGAATAATAAAGTATTCTAATTAAGGAATTAAAATGATATCAAACTTTTTTGTTCCTGATTTGAATGTAGAATTTAACTCCCAAAGGAGTGTTCTATTTTCATGTCACGAACATGATAGAATAAAATTTATGTGCATAGCGACTCTTGGGAGTTTTGTACCCAAAGGTGCTCTCTCTTGACATCAAAGTGTATATAACTCTAAGTTCTATCACTTAAGTTATTTTGTGGGGAGTTTGTCCATTAGCATGCTAAAGTAATTTATTTCAGTTGTTATAATTACTTAGTATTCATTTGTATGCCTCATATTTGCTGCCATTTCATATTTTGATATATGTGAGTATTTGGTTATCTTCAGGTGCTTCTCCTTTATTTGCACCATTCACTGGAACTGTCCCTTATCTAAATGGCACTAATATCACTGAATGGAAACAAATGGTACTATTTACTTTAGGGTGCATGGATTTAGATTTATCTTTGCGTGAGGAAAAGCCATCTCCACTTACAGCAGAAAGTACACATGAACAGAAGACTCATTTTGAGAAATGGGAAAGATCCAACCGTTTGTGCCTATTGTTCTTACAAGGACATGTATGTCAGAACATTAAGGGATCTATCCCTGAGCAGACCACAACTAGTGGATTTTTAAAGGCTATTGAGGAACAGTTCATCAGTTCTGATAAAGCAAAGGCTAGCACCTTAATGGCTAAGCTTTCCTCAATAAAATACACCGACAGTGGTAGCATTAGAGAACACATTATGATGACGAGAGATATTGCATTTCAGCTTAATGCAATGGAGGTTACCATTTCAGATACATTCCTTGTCCACTTTATTCTCAACTCTCTTCCAAATGAGTACGAGGCCTTTAAGATCTCATACAACACACATCAGGCTAAATGGTCACCAAATGACTTGATGACCATGTGTGTTCAGGAGGAGGAGAGGTTGAGAGGGGAGAGAAATCAAGTTGCTAACTTCTCCTCTCATAAAGGAAGTGGAAGTTCAGGAAAGCACAAGAGTGTTCAGAAGAAGGGCAAGAAGAAGCACAATAAGAAAGAAAAGGGCAAAGGCAAAGGCAAAGAAAAAGAAAATGAAAAGAAATGCTTCTTCTGTCATGAACCTGAACACATTAAGAAAGAGTGCTTAAAATTCAAGGGATGGTTTGAAAAGAAAGGTAATCTCTCATCTTATGTTTGCTATGAGTCTCATTTAGTAAATATTCCTAATGATACATGGTGGATTGACTCAGGTTCTACTGTGCATGTTGCCATTTCTATGCAGGATTTCCTATTCCAAAAGCCTATCAATAAGGGTGAACAATGTATCTTTTCAGGAAATAGGACGCGCTCACATGTGAATGCTATTGGAACTTATAGGATCATTTTGAGTTCAGGATTTGTTCTAGATTTGAACGACACTTTTTATGTACCTTCTTTTAGTAGAAATTTGGTTTCAGTATCAAAACTTGCTTCAGAAGGTTTTCATGTTAATTTTGGAAACTCTTTAGTTGAATTTATGAAGGATTCTGTTGTTATTAGTACTGGTTCTATATCTGATGGTTTATATAAATTGTGTCTTAGTAATGTGAATGAACAATCCTTGAATACCCTGCATATTTCAGTTTCTATTGGCAACAAGCGTGCTAGAGTTAATGAAAATTCATCTATGTTGTGGCATAGGAGATTAGGGCATATCTCCATTAAGAGGCTTAAGAGGTTAGTGGGAGAAGGAGTGTTGCACACTCTAGATTTCACTGACTTTGAGACTTGTGTTGATTGCATAAAGGGAAAGCAAACACACATGCCTAATAAAGATGCCACTAGAAGTTCTGAACTTCTAGAAATAATTCACACTGATATATGTGGTCCCTTTTCACCCTGTCTTACTGGTGAGCGATACTTTACCACATTCATTGATGACTACTCTAGATATATGTATCTCTATCTACTTCTTGAAAAGGCAGATGTTTTCAATGCCTTTAAAGATTTTAAGAATGAGGTAGAGAAACAATCAGGAAAATCTATTAAGGTAGTCAGATCTGATAGGGGTGGCGAGTATTATGGTAGGTATACAGAGATGGGACAGAGGCCTGGACCATTAGCTAGATTCCTTAAAGAAGAGGGTATTGTACCTCAGTACACTACTCCTGGTAGCCCTTATCAGAATGGGGTTGCAGAAAGAAGGAACCGAACGCTTAAAGAAATGGTTAGGACAATGTTAAGTCACTCTACCATTCCTTTATCTTTGTGGGGGGAGGCCTTAAAGACAGCTGTACACATTTTGAATAAGGTTCCTACTAAAGCTGCTCCTAAAACTCCCTATGAGTTGTGGAGTGATAGGAAACTTTTTGTGAGCTATATGTGCACTTGGGGATGTCCAGCTGAGGCCAGACCATATAACCCACAAGAAAAGGTTTTTGATCCTAGGAAAACTAGTGGATTCTTCATTGGTTATCCGGAAAGATCAAAAGGGTACAGATTCTATTGTCCATCACATGTTCCCATCATTATAGAAACAGATAAGGAAAGGTTTCTTGAGGATGGCGGAGTCAGTGGGAGTGGACCTTCTCCAGATATTTCTTTTGAGGAGTTACAGGATCATGTTGAAATACCTGTGACAACTGACAACTTTTTTCCCATATTCATTCCTCAGAATGATATCCAGAGGGAACAAGAAGTTGTAGTTGGTCCACCTCAAGTGGCTCTAGAGCCAGAAGATGCTACAATTGTTGACCAACCACCTCCTCAAGTGAATCAGGGGCCAGCACTACGCAGATCTGAGAGAGTTAGGAGACCTGCCATATCTGATGAGTTTTTGGTATACCTACAGGAGGATAATGTAGACAGGGGTGACATTGATGATCCAGTGACATTTTCACAAGTCATGAAAAGTGAAAAGTTCACCTATTGGTTTGAAGCCATGAAGGAGGAGCTTGACTCAATGGCTAAAAATCAAGTCTGGGATTTCGTTGACTTGTCTAAAGGGTCCAAACTTATTGGATGTAAATGGGTATTCAAAACTAAAGTGAACTCTAAAGGTAAAGTTGAGAGACATAAGGCCAGATTGGTGGCTAAAGGTTTCACTCAGAGGGAGGGCATTGACTATGATGAGACCTTCTCTCCAATTTCTAAGAAGCTCTCATTCAGGTTAGTCATGGCCTTAGTAGCTCATTTTGATTTAGAGTTACACCAAATGGATGTGAAAACGGCATTTCTCAATGGGGAGCTAGATAAAGAAGTGTATATAGAGCAACCTCAGGGGTTTCATGCTAAGGGAAAAGAACACTTGGTATGTAAATTAAAGAAATCCATTTATGGACTTAAGCAAGTCTCCCATCAATGGTTCATAAAGTTTAGTGAAATCATTTTATCCTTTGGGTTTAAAGAAAACATCATTGATGAATGTTTATACCTAAAGGTCAGTGTGAGTAAATTCATTATCTTACTTTTGTATGTGGATGATATCTTGCTTGTCAGTAGTGATCTTAGTTTGTTGCATGAAACTAATACTTCTTTTTCTAAGAACTTTGAGATGAAGGATATGGGTGATGCCTGTTATGTCTTAGGCATTGAGATCACTAGAGATAGACCTTCAGGTACACTTGGTCTTTCTCAGAAAGCTTACATCTCAAAGATCTTGGAAAGATTCAACATGCAATTCTGTGCACCTGATAAAGTACCTATTGTGAAAGGAGATAAATTCAGTGATTTGCAGTGTCCTAAGAATGACTTAGAAAGGAAGCAGATGGAGCTCATTCCTTATGCTTCAGCAGTTGGGAGCCTGATGTACCTTCAGACTTGTACACGTCCAGATATTACTTTTGCTGTGGGTATGCTTAGCAGGTACCAAAGCAACCCAGGTTTGGATCATTGGAAGGCTGCCAAGAAAGTCATGCGCCATTTGAAAGGGACTATAGATTATTTGCTCACTTACAGGAGGTCAGATCAGTTGGAGGTCATTGTATATCCTGTTGCTGATTTTGGTGGCTGCCTTGACACGAGGAAGTCTACTACATGCTATATCTTCCTCTTTGCAGGGGGAGTCATTACTTGGTGTAGTGAGAAACAGAGTATTACAGTGACTTCCACTATGGCAGCTGAGCTCATTGCTTGTTTTGAGGCTAGTGGACAGGCCATTCAGTTGCGAAACTTGCTCACATGTCTACCATTTATTGATTTCATCTCAAGACCTATCAAGATTTACTGTGACAATTCCGCTGCGGTCTTCTTCTCTAAGAATAATAAGACATCCAAGGGTGGTAGAGCCTTGGATATTAATTATTTTGCTCTTAGAGATAGAGTGAAGAATCATGAAGTGTCTATAGAACATATTGGGACATATCTTATGATTGCTGACCCACTCACTAAGGGACTACCTGCTGGCACCTTTTGTAGTCATGTGATTAAGATGGGTCTTGTTAGTTCTCTTGATATGTTATGACACTTACAGTTATTTGTGATCACATTTATATCATGATTCTTCTTTTGTTTTCTGCCTATTCCATTTGTTGTATATACATGTTGGTTATGGATTATGGTTGGTAGAATGTATGCTTAAGTGGTGACCAGCAGATAAACATTAAGTTTTAGTTTATCTATTAATTCAGTTTCAGTGTTCAGTTGTAGTAAGTTGGTGACATTGTGGTATATGGAAGGTGGTGTGTGATTAGAATACATTTACCGCCATGACTCGTGTCATTTGATTTACTATACTTGAACTTCTTCAGATTCTATTAGCTGGAATGGTGTGTGATTTTGTTTTAATCATGCGCGCATGTATCTTGTTTTTCCCTTCAGGTGTAGGCCCACTATCAAATCTTCAAGTGTCTTTTAAACTATATGTATGTTTATGTTATATGTATGTTTTCGAAAGGAAGATTTGATATGTTTGTGACAAGATGGACCAAATGGGAGAATATTGGGTTTAATCCTAATATTGTGGTCCACTTGTCATTGGGCCACACACACACTTAAACACACCATTAAGTCCAGTTAAAGGAATATGTTAATGGGCTGAACCCATTCAGTGCCCATTAGGATCCTGTTATGGGTGGGATCATGCTTAAGCCCAATTGGGACTGGTTCCTCCTCTCTACATTAGTGTGCAACTCCCCATTAGGTTACACACACATACAGTACGTGAGATAGAGAGAGAAAACTAGAGGGAGAACGTGGTTCTGTCGCTCCCTTCCCGGTGTTCGTGAGCGTAGATCGTCTTCCTCGTCGTCTTCCTTCTCGGTGGGATGACTTCCGATTCAGGTACACATCTCCAACACCCCTTCCACCGACAAAAACGGCAAGAGCAGGAGGGGGCGCCGACCCCATCGAGGGCGTGAAAAGACCCCATCTTCTAGCTGCGCATACCATCCTTCCCGTCAGCAACGATGCCATCAGCGGCCAAACAGCAACCCAACCCAGAGAAAAGATAATGCCTGCCGTCCCATCCAGCCTATCCTTTTGTCACAATCCACCCGACACCCCCACATGTCTCTGCACTGCCTCAACTACGTACCCCCTAATGATAAGATGAAAGCTCTTTCAAACTGCATGCAGCAGTGGAAGTGGTTGTATGACAACACGTACACTCGGGTAAGGTACCATGGCTTTGTCTTGTTTAGTAGCCTTGCCTTGTGCCCATGCACGTTGGGTCCCCATCTTAATTGCCCTGGGGGGTTGGCTCTTGATCGAATGGATGGCTCTTGGATGGAGCCAAAAGGCCAGGAATCAAAAGCTCATTTACACACACTTGCATATCCCACACTCAAAAAAAAAAAACAAACCCAGCAGTAAAAAATGCCATCTCTTGAGAAAACATAATCACACAGGTTCACCTTATCTCACACAAATTGACCACACTAACTGCTTCCTCAACCTGCTCAATTTTGAGTCAGAGATCACCTGGCCGTAGGTTGAAACCAAAGATGGATGTAACCATTTGACATGGGCAAACAAACACTTTACTTCGGAGTAGAAGCAGCAGAACCTCTCTGAAGCGTGCAAGTCATTTGGCCACAATTAATTAAGCACTTAAAAGAGAGGTAAGTAGGGATGTCAAAAATATACGTAAATTCGATTATTTACGTCACACGACTCACGATGAGTCGATCGAATAATACCTGAATAATCGACTATGAATTCGGATTCTGGTATTTTTAAAATATCCATATTATATTTAAATCGAATATGAATTTAACGAATCCGAATTCACAGTACTGTTGGAGCAGCGGAAGTGAGATGGGCACAAAAGGTGAAGAAAGTAATAATTTTATTGAAGAAATAGTACAAGTACAAAAGATCTTGTACAATGTAGAAGGGGAGATGGAAGATGGAATGGCTTGGTAAAATGCTTGGAAGGTTGATGGAATGGAGTGAGGCTCTTTGGCTCACTTCTACTTCTACTTGGATCTCTTCGATCTCTCTTGGATGTCCACAAGGGTGCCTAGGTAGTGGTATTTATAGACTCCATAAGAGGTATGGAGCTCTTTCTAGAATCTTCTTAGGCACCGTCATTCTAGAGCATTCTTCTCTCATCTTCTCTCTAGATAAGTGTTTCTGGAGTTCTCTCTTTTTAATGGCATTCTAGAACCTTCTATGCCTTCATCTTTCTTCTATAATATTTTGGAGTTTTCTTCATGCTTCTAGAGAAGTTCAGCACATTCAAATTATTATTTTAACACCCCCTCTTAATTTGTAATGTGCATACTCCTTCTAAAGTGTATAAACTTGTCGGTGGCCAAAGGCTTCGTGAAGATGTCGGCGACTTGCTCTTCTGTCTTTATAAACTTCAAAATGATTTCTTCTTTTTCGACCAAATCTCGGATATAGTGATGACGCAGCTCGATATGCTTCGTTCGTGCATGAAAGACTGGATTCTTTGTCATAGCGATGGCTGACATATTATCACAAAGTATAGTAGTTGGTTCTTCTTGATTTTGTTGAAGCTGTGATAATATTCTCCTTAACCAGACAGCTTCGCATGCGGCACTTGTAGCAGATATATATTCGGCTTCTGCTGATGATAGAGCGATTGTTTGTTGCTTCTTCGATGACCATGAAATAGGCTTTGTTCCAAGATAAAATAAATATCCAGAAGTACTCTTTCGGTCATCTGTCGAGCCTGCCCAATCACTGTCTGTGTAGCCAATAAGATGATTATTTTCTTCAGAGACATACTTGATGCCATAACTTGTAGTTCCTCGGAGATATCTCAAAATATGCTTGGCCGCTGCAAAGTGTAGTTTGTTTGGCTCATTCATAAAACGTGATACCACACTTACTGAATAAAGAATATCTGGCCTTGTATTTGTGAGATATAAAAGAGAACCAACTAAACTTCTATAGACTGAAGTATTAATCTTCTCTGCATCATCATATATAGAGAGCTTTGTGTTTGCTGCCATAGGTGTAGCCACGGTCTTGCAATTGGCCATATTGAATTTTTTCAACAAATTTTCACAATACTTTTCTTGGCTGAGAAATATTTCTCCTTTGATTTGCTTTACTTGAATGCCAAGAAAATAACTCAACATGCTGAGATCGGTCATTTCAAACTCTTTCATCATTTTCTTCTTGAAATTGTCTAGCATATCATGGCTAGTACTAAAATAGATTAGATCATCAACATATAGACAAAGGACTAGGAAGTCCATACCTTTCTTTTTTATATATAACGAGGGCTCGCTCGGACATCTTAGAAAGTCATCTTGTTGAAAATATTGATCAATCTTGTTGTTCCATGCTCGAGAGGCTTGTTTTAACCCATATAATGCCTTATGTAGGCGATAAACTTTGTCTTCTTGTCCTTTGATTTGATAGCCTTGTGGTTGCTCCACATATAGTTCTTCTTGAAGATTGCCATTCAGAAATACAGATTTGACATCAAGCTGAAATACTGACAATTTCAATTGTGCTGCGAATGCTAAGATAACCCGTATAGTTTCCATCCTTGCAACTGGTGCGAATGTCTCATTAAAGTCAATACCAGGTTGTTGAGAATACCCTTTTGCTACGAGCCTTGCTTTATATTTATGAATGGAACCATCCTCATTATACTTAATCTTATATATCCATTTTAAACCAATAACTTCTTTATCTTTCGGCTGCTCAACTAGCTCCCATGTGTGATTTTTCTCAATCATATTCATTTCTTCATCCATGGCCCTTATCCATTTCTCATCTTTAATTGCCTCCTCATATCTTTGTGGTTCATAGCAGAAATAAGCAACATTACTTCTTTCATATATTTCTTTGAGAGAGCGTTCCTTTCGTCGTGATGTGTTTGAGTCATTACTTGACTCGCCTTGCTTTCTTGGACTTTGTGGAGGAGAAGGAGCTACTAATTCTTTTTCTTCTATAATTTTTTGTACTTGTTTTTCTTCTTCTTCTTCCCATTTCCATGATGATGTTTCATCAAATATCACATCTCTAGAAATAACCAATTTATTTGTCTTAGGCTCAAGCAATCTATATGCCTTTGATTCCTCACTATATCCAATGAATATATATTTTTCTCCTTTCTCGTCAAATTTTTCTTCTCTAACTTGTGAAGGAATATGGCCATATGCAATGCATCCAAAGATTCTAAAATGACTTACCTTGGCCTTTCTCTTAAACCAGGTCTCATATGGTGTTTTGTTTGGAACTGCTTTTGTTGGAGACCTGTTTAAAATGTAAACTGCAGTATGTACAGCCTCAGCCCAAAAACTATTAGGAAGATTCATACCTTTTAGCATGCTCCGAGCCATCTCTACTATTGTCCTGTTCTTTCGCTCGGCTACTCCATTTTGCTGAGGTGTATATCTTGCTGTTAGCTCCTTCTTTATTTCTTCATTCCTGCAATATTCTTGAAATTCTTTTGAAGTAAACTCTCCTCCACGATCAGTCCTTAAAACCTTGAGCTTTTTGCCACTTTGTTTCTCGGCAAATGCTTTAAATCGTAAGAACATTGTAAATGCCTCTGATTTTTCCTTCAGAAAGTATATCCACATCATTCGGCTATAATCATCCACAAACAGTAGAAAATATCGTGAACCATTAAGTGAGGCAGTTTTTGTTGGACCACAAATGTCAGCATGTACCAATTGTAATGGCTCTTTAGCTCTCCATGATGTTTTAGTGAAGGGTAATCTGTGCATCTTTCCATAGATGCATCCTTCACAGATTTTGTTTTCTTCTTCTTTAAGATATGGCAATCCAATGACCATTCTCTTCTTCTTTAGTAATATGAGGCTTCTATAATTCAAATGGCCAAATCTCTTATGCCATATGAGAGAGCTATCTTCTCCTTCAATTTTTAGAGCCATATTTTCTAGTGGCATTTTTAGCGAAAAGACTTTGTTGGGAGCCATCTTGATTTTTGCCACAATCTTTTTACTTCTGTCTTCTATAATGATGCATTCATCTTTTATAAAATTGGCTGAATAACCCTTTTGCATCAACTGTCCAACACTTAATAAATTTTGAGCTAGGCCAGGAACATAAAGAACATCTGTGATAAACTTTGTCTTACCTCCCTTTGTATGCACTGCTATCACTCCCTTGCCTTGTACTTCATGTAGCTTGCCATCTCCAAGCTTCACTTGAGAATGTATCTCTTCATCCAATTTGACAAAGCTGCTTTTATTTCCTGTCATATGATTGCTACAGCCACTATCCAAATACCATATATCGCCAGAATTTGAATGACTGGTAAAGCAAGAGTAAAATAGTTGATCCATCTCCGAATAATTAGCTTCATTTTTCTGCTGATAATAACAGTCTCTTTGGGAATGATTAGCATTTTTACATTTGGTGCATTTAAATCTGCAATCTTCCATAACATGTCCAAACTTTTTACAAATTCGGCATTGGGAGGTAGACGTACCTTTTGGATAATTTTTCTCATATCTTCTTCCTCTGTCCTGACCTTGTTTCATGAACTTCTTCTGTCTTGAATTGCCTTTCCCGAACTGATGTTGTGAAGAATAACCTTCCATGTTCTCCTTCTTTGACTCTTCTCTTTTATCAGATAATGATACCTTTGATTGAAATGCTTGCTCCATAGTCTGATGAGAAAATCTATTCATTATTTGCTCATGCGCCTCCAGAGAACCCATTAGTTCGTGCATAGAAAACTTTGATAGATCTTTGGATTCTTCAATAGCAGCAACAATATGATCAAACTTGAATGGAAGACTTCTCAATACTTTCTCAACTATTTTCTTCTCTTCTATTTTATCCCCATAGCTTCTAATTTGATTTATGATGCTGGCAACTCGAGTAAAAAATGCTTGAACAGTTTCATTTTCTTTCATCATAATATTATCAAACTCTCTCCATAATGATTGTAACTTGATGGAGATTACCTTCGATGACCCTTGAAATTCTTGCTTTAGAAGATCCCAAGCATCTTTCGAGGTTGCAGACGTCATAATACGGGGAAAGATAGATTTGCTTACCCCTTGTTGGATGAATAATAATGCCTTCGCATCTTTCTTCTTATTTTCTTTGTACTCCTTTTGCTTTGCCGACGTCCACGATGCGAGAGTTGTCCAGTCCTCTGGTACCTCGTATCCGCCTTCAACGAGCTCCCATAGATCTTGAGAGATGAAAAGAGTCTTCATTTGGAGACTCCAAAAATCATAATTCTCTCCATCAAAAATGGGGATAAGATTTTGAGAATAGTTGAAAAGAGTTGTGATAGGTGCCGCCATGATTGGAACTTGAGGGAATGGAGGCTATGTCTCTGATACCAAATTTGTTGGAGCAGCGGAAGTGAGATGGGCACAAAAGGTGAAGAAAGTAATAATTTTATTGAAGAAATAGTACAAGTACAAAAGATCTTGTACAATGTAGAAGGGGAGATGGAAGATGGAATGGCTTGGTAAAATGCTTGGAAGGTTGATGGAATGGAGTGAGGCTCTTTGGCTCACTTCTACTTCTACTTGGATCTCTTCGATCTCTCTTGGATGTCCACAAGGGTGCCTAGGTAGTGGTATTTATAGACTCCATAAGAGGTATGGAGCTCTTTCTAGAATCTTCTTAGGCACCGTCATTCTAGAGCATTCTTCTCTCATCTTCTCTCTAGATAAGTGTTTCTGGAGTTCTCTCTTTTTAATGGCATTCTAGAACCTTCTATGCCTTCATCTTTCTTCTATAATATTCTGGAGTTTTCTTCATGCTTCTAGAGAAGTTCAGCACATTCAAATTATTATTTTAACAAGTACTGGGTCAGTTCTCTCTTTTTTTCCCTGCGCATACTGATCATACTGACAGGATCAAATATCCTTCATTCAAATATCACTGACAAATGTTGGTGTAAGAGTAGGGTAAATGCATAATTATAATCTGACAATGGTATCTTTGCAATTCAATCCCAGACAAGACAATGAATGTGCCTATAATAATACCATTTTGTTCCCCCATTTTTTCCCCCTCCAAAGAATGCTTTCTTGGATTTTGCTTGTTCACTGTGACCTTTACCCCCTTTTAAAGCTTTTGGGTTCTTTTGTTTTGGTGTGACGTCGTGAGTGAGTTTAGACAAATTTGTGTTGAGCAATGATTCATGAAATGCCCTCCATAATTATAAGTAGGGATATTACATTTTTTTTATTTTTTTAAAAAAATTGGGTGGTTCTCACGTCAATTATTCACTTTGGTTTGTCGACTACGTCAGCGTGGACGTCACGCGAAAAAAAAAGCCCCCGTGAACATAGAAAATCTTACATTTTTATTGTTCACATAGTCAAAAAAATGACTTGACGTCAGAGGTACCTAAAAGGATTAAAAAAATAAAACAATATCTCTACGTGAAATTACGCACGAGTTGCACAGAGCATTACTCGTATCTGCCAGCTCAGCACGTGGTGTTGATAAATGACTCCCACCATGCACATGGTATATTGAAGAAGAGGAAAATTCAGGTTAACCATCGCATGCTCAAGTTCACATGCAAGACAAGGGATATACTTTTATCGCTGTAGTTTTTGTTTGCCGGCAGACCACCTCCTGTAATTAATCAAATATTTTTTTTAAAAATAGAGAAAAATAGATCACATCGATGATGTTTAAATCCAAAAATTATCTGTATAAAATTTGAATCGAATTCAAATTTATATTTTTTTATCCGATAATTATCTGAATAAAATATCTGATAGATAATTTAATCAGATGTTAGATAATTTGATTATTAATCGAATACGTATTCGTATATTGAGACATCCGTGTTAAATATTATCTGATCAAATCTGAACTCTTAGATGAATACTTAAGGGTACATATATTATATATATATATTTATTTGGTTGTTCTTTTTTACTTCTTTAACATAATTTAAAAATAAGAATTCCACTTACAGTCATTTGATAAGTTCTCTTTTTTTTTTTAAGATGAAATCTAATCTTTTGATAATCTCTCTAAAAATAAAAATAATTTTCATCTTTTCTTTTTTTTGATAAAATAACTTAAGATACTATGCACGACTCACATGACTCATCTTTAAATAGGCTTAATAATTATTTATTTAAAATTTTGAATCGAATTTAAATTTGTATTAATCAGATAATTATCTAAATAAAATATTCGACGAATAATTGAATCGGATATCAGATAATTTGATTATTAATCAAACACGGATTCGGATATCGGTCCGCTCCGTACCTGATCTATTTACAGGTCTACTACTGTTGAGTGTCCCCGTGAAATGTAAACGACATGTCCCGAGTGTATTGAGTGGTGTCCAACTATATTAGGAGGTCGAATGGGATAGGGTTAAACTTTTTTATTATAAATTACGATACATTTTTTATAAATTTCTTAGCATCGAAGACATGCAACACACCTTTGAATAATCATATTTTCGTTTTTGACAATTCCCTTTTTGAATCTTGAATCTTGATCTCTTCTTATCCGTGTTTGACCCGTTTTCTAATGAGATCCAGAGAGTGGGACTTGGACCTTGTTGGAAACGATGGACATGGACAAGAGATGGTTGATATTAAAACTTTGGAAAACTTAGGAGCCATTCTAGAATAATACGTTGACCAATCTCCTTTCAATTGTGATCCCATTTGAATATCAGTCAGCTCAACAATGGACATGTCAATAGGGGAAGTGAAAAGGATACCTGCGGACCACCGGATAGTCCTTTAAGGAAATTGAGAGAAGGACACATAAATTGACTTATCAAATAATATTATGTATATGGTGATGAGCTTATTAAAATGTTGATTCTCAAGAGAGAGGAGAGGGGAAAGAAAGTCTACTTCTCAAAAGGGGCTGCACATAAATCCTTTTAAACTAGCTAATCTACACACTTGCTCTTTCTCAAACATGTCACCTACGTGAAAATGAGCTTCGTACATGTGAATAGAGTGTAGAGGTCCACGGGGCACCGTGGAGAACGTAACATACAAGCTGATATGTAACACCCCTAGTTTTTTAAAAATTTATTCAAATTTTTTGAGATTAAATATAATTATTAAACATTCAAAAAAGTTTAATAGATTATTAAGAGAATTATGAGATAATTAAATCAATTTAAAGACCCTATAATAACCAAAGGACTAAGGCCAATTTCACTAGGTCCAAAGACCTAATTCTATGACCTTTTGACCCAAGTCCATTTCTAGAAACATAATTTGGATAATTTATCGATTTAAATGGGATAAATAAAATAATTAGGGGATAAATAGGTGATAAAATCAACAATCCAAAATTTTCGGATTTAACCACCTAAACACGGTCTATCGCGAGACCGCCTTCTCACAATAACGGTCTCGAGACGACCGCTACTATGTTCCGTGATCGCAAGTTGTGGAAGCGTGGAAAATTTGAATTTTTTCCCATCTCAATCTCTATGATTCGAAGCTACCTGATATGGAAACCTAGTATAAGACTCTTGGGGATCGATCATATTCCAATTTAAGACTTCTACATCGATCTAATTCTCAGCCCTAGGCAAAACTACCCTATAAATAGGACCCGGGTTCGACCTACGCGAACCCTCGTTTTGGCTTGCATTGTTCGACGGTAAGTCATGGGTATTTCATGTTGGTCCTTTAGACTTTATTGTTATCCTTAGTTTTGTCTAACTCTCCTCAAAATCTCGTGCTAGGAGGACACGCCGTTAGAGAGTTAGAAGCCCTACAAGTTGCTGGTTCGCTGCAGTCCGCACAGGAACCAGTGTGCCCGTCCAGCAAAGATCTAGAGATTGGAAGCCCTAATCGAGATATTTAGAAGTGCATCCTTTAGAACAATTTGTTAACCTTTATATCTTCTACTTACCCTCCAAATTTCATAGATTTATGTCAAGTGATTAAGGAGAACGAGAGAGAAGAAGTTACTGGTTTAGCACTGGACGTGCAGAAACTAGGGTGTCCTTCCAGTCTAAAATTCGAAGTTCAAAGCCTGTTACCAAGGTAGGTTATCTCATGAAAAGGCTAAATTAACGTGTTAGGAACAAAAGTCCTCTGATTTCATGTAGTTTCATACTTTCTACTAGACGTATTTCATGTTTTAATACTACTGCGCATCTAGGTTATTTCTGCATGCATGATTCCTACCCCTAATGATAAATATGATAATCTTGGTTTAATTCATGAAAACCTGTGCATCTCCATGACTTTATGTCGTTATGGCATGTTTATCTTCCTGTCTAGCACGTTTACATACATATTGTTTCTTTAAGTTAGGTCTTGCATGACCTAATGACCCTCTTTCTGCTATAAGACTAGAAACGGTCTACCAGCGACCGCTACTGTACAGAAGAGGTCCTAGACAGACAGTGTATGGATAGAAACGATCCTATGGAGACCGCTACTATGTTTCAGTTTCCTGCACTTTTTAAACCCTAAACAGATTACAGATTAGCCCTATTAAACCTGGGATAAGCCTAGTCAATGAGGTTCTATTCCTAGTTATGACTTTACATATATGAATTGGGTTATATTAAGCACCAATCATGCTAGGTTTCATGTCTTTCATGCTTTAAATATCTATTTTAAACTTATGCTATTTTCATGCCAAAACTCATATAGTTTGTATTAAAGTTATTTCTACATGGTTTATGGACTTGTGTTATAGATGTTTTGGTCGTTATTTTATCATGATCTCACTCTCATCTTTTGAGTCTTTTCTTACGTACATGGCACGTATTCTGGTACCATGTCATTAGTTACACTTTACACTCATAGGCACACTATCTTGGACTTGTGATCCTCTCCGTTGGATATTCCTTCCACCGGACTAGGTGATCTTGTTTCAAGGCCTCCGTAAGTCTCCGCGAGTCTGGGATTCCACTAGACACCGAGCTCGTTGTACCCTCAAAGCCCATTGATCTAGAGAGCACTCAAGCTTATCGATATTTTTTGCAGCCAGGATAATAGCGGTTCTCAGGCGACCGCTACTATCTAATAGCGGTTCTGAAACGACCGCGTCTGTCCAGATTTCACCACTGTGTCGACTCTTCTCTCTCTATTGTCGACTCTGTCATAGAAACGGTCTTGGCTGGACCGCCTCTTCATAGAAACAGTCATGGCATGACCGCCTCTTAAAGAAACGGCCCCGACGTGACCGTTTTATGTCTAAGTATTGATTAACCCAAGGTTTGACCCAAGGGTTGATTTTTCTATGCTCCTAGATGGTATGTTGATTATTTAGAACCTAACACCTTATTCAATAAATTATTAATTAATTATGAAAGTAAAGAATGTACCATTATGCTGCCAGATTCCTTCCGTAGTATGACATTGTCTTAATTCATATTTGTCTGCTCGTAATCTTACATTGGTGCGTTCGTTAGTTTGGTTACATTATCGTGAAGTTATTGTTGAACTGTACATTATTGACATACTTTATTTATATCTTGTGAAAGTAGCTTGATTTATAACGTGAAGATGCAGATCGGATACTTATGGTGCATTCATTCTTATGTGTGAATGTGTTAGCGCTCTGATTGTTATTATCATTTGAGACTTTTCTTACCGGCAATTCATGTTCCCTATAAATTTCTGTTACACAATCTCGGGACATGACATGATATGTGATCAGGATTTTATTATATGCCTAAGTTAAAAATAGGAATTATAAATAGGATACGATGACTCATGACTCAGAATGCGTTCAAACATTTATAGACATATCACTTCTTTTTATCAAACATTTATAAAAAAATCACGCTTGAATGATACCTATGTACTACTTAAATTCCTAGGAGAAAGGCTATAACACCTTCACAAATCTAAGTTTAATTTTAGTATCTTTTATTAGACATCAGCTGCCTAAGCAATGATCTTGTCAGATACCATGGACTTCACAATTTTAGTGCCAAAAATAGTTTTCACATTTTGAAAAAATAATAATATTATATTATTAATTTTTTTTATATTTTATCCATATTTCTAAAACTTTGATAAAAATAAAAGCAGGAAAGTCAATTATATATATGTAAGACTATGATACACTGACGTGGCATGCATGCCGAATGCCTTATAAGAATGATGGTTCTTTTTAAATTCATAATAATACCAACAATCTTCCTGTAGATTTGTTTTGGAAAAAAAAATTGTTATTTGCAATGGCAATTCCATTTGAGTCCAATCACCAAAGGGCGGGCATCCTTTTGACATTTTGTCCCGCCTCGTGACAGGAGAAAGCATTAAATATTCCAATAGCATTTTTTAAATCTTGAGATTTGAAAAACATATATATATATATATAAACAAGAGTGTCAACTTGACATGCCTAGTTTTGAATATGTTTATTTATTTTCATAAATATTACTACAGTAGTACTGCCGAATATGAAAAGGTTTTTTTACGTGATATTTGCCCAGATATATACCTTCCCTACATTGGAATATTATCAATACATCGTACTTGCCCTATCACCTAGCATGCATTTGGTGCGTCAGATGCCATGGAAGAATTGAATGATTTCTTTCGAGGCACAGTGAATTTTTTTTGGGCAGAAATACTTATTCCAAACTTAGTAGCCGACATTACAAACTAGGCCACTGTTAGGCCACGTCAATAAGAAAAGACATGTAAATCAGTTCTCCACTGGACCACATCGGTGCAACATGATGTTGGGTATGCACCAAGTTTTTTTTATTATTTTATAAAAGGGTGTTTAGTTTTCTGCCCATTTAAAATTAGAAAAACAATCTCTTAATTTATTTATTTAGCTAAAAGCCCTCGTTACATAAAAAAACTCTCCGCATTAGTTTTCTCCACGTTATGTAACCTAACTATGGTTAAACTTAACTCAATACGATGAAATGACCCAAAAATCTCTCTAACTCTCACCCAGAGAGAGAGAGAGAAGAGGGGTGCATGAGCATAGTGAAGGACGTGTAATCTAACGGTGAGTTGGGTGTCGACGGGGATCTCCAACCACCGTTAGTGAGGGGTTCACAAGCGTGAGAGAAGATTGGGGCGGGGGTGTCCGGTGGTGGTTGGGATGGTGCTATCGGCATTGCAGGGTTGAGATAGGGCCGGGCCGGTCAGTGGTGATGTTGCACAGTGTGGCTGGGAGACTGGTAGCGGTCAGCAAAGACAACAGAGGCGGGTTGTGCTCATCGGTTAGAGAAGGTGGTTCGTAGTGAGAGGGGGTGTTAGTGCGGTGCTCTCCAGGGAGGGTGGCTGGGTGGACGGGGGGAGATGATAACCAGTGTGGTGAGAGAACATAACGGGGGGGGGGGGGAGGCGGTGAGATGGTGACCAGGGTGGCATCAACTATGGAAGGCAGTGCATAATCGGGTTCTGACATAGTCAGATCCAATAAGGAATCACTACAGGCTTGATCGACGAGGAGCTGTAGTGGAGGAGGGCATCCGGCGAGGTTGCAGGCTTAACTGATGCCCGGAAGTTCACCACGTGGCGTTTGTCGTCCAACAGCTCCAACTACTCGATGCTCGTCAATGCTAGGTCGGAGATGGCCATCACCTCCCACACGTGGACAATGAAGCAATCGAGTCATCGTCGGGGACTAATGAGAGCAAGCTCCGGATGTGGAATTCGTACTGCCACCAGGTGGAACCCACGATGGTGGTCGCACGTGGGAGCTCCATTAATGGCAATAGTAGAGATGCCGACAGGCCCCTGCTCCCGACGCATTCCTCCCCTCCCCGTCAATGTCACCCTTCTCCTCCCCTCCACCTAGCCTAACCTAACCCCCTTCTATCCTTGCTTTCCCCCAATCTAATTGTCCCGCTTTCGTACGTAGACTCATGAAACACCTCTCCCCATTAACCTACTTTGCCACCCCACACCACCTCAAATGGCTACTCCTTTTAATCTTTTTGACCTCTCCCCTAATCATCCTACCTTTGATACATTTTTTAGTATCCTTCCTGGTGATCAGATGCTCATCATTGCCCAACCATTTTTCTTTAGGAGACACTGAAGCAAGTGATTCTTCTATTTCCAAAGTAGTCATTATAGGTCGCTTTGTTTTCGGGGTGGGGTGACTTATTCGAGCCCCACCGCCCGAATAAGTTACTCCACCTCGATTAGGGCGGCATGTGTGTGAGGGAAAACTGTGGGACCCATAATTTTCTCTCATATCGGTTTACTATTCTCCATATCTTAACTCGAAAACAAAGAGGGCCTATGAGTTTATGGCTGGGGGATCTTATATTCTTACACTATTCTCATGGTCCTGTTGGTACCATTATTTTTAAGTTTCCCTTGCTATTTGTGTTGCTATAGATGTCAAAGTATAGTTGTTCTCCCATAGGTCAGCCTCCTGAAAGCTAAATACCTCAAAGGATTAGATTTCTGGGCCGCTAACAAGCCAGCCAGATGCTCCCACATTTGGAATGCTATTCTCTCAGTTCAGAAGGAGGTTAAGGAGGGCATACACAATCAGATTCAGGATGGCAGGGGCACCAGCATTTGGGATGATCATTGGATCCCGGACAGGCTCAGTCCTCCGGCTCCCCTTGTAGCCCAATCCAATCTCCATCCCATCTTGGTATCCCAACTGATCTCCAATAAACAGTGGAACTGGCCCATCCTCAAAGCTACCTTCAAGGAAGACACTATCCATGACATTCTAAAAATTCATCTCCCCCTGCATCCCAATCCCAAGGGTGACCATTTGATATGGAGTTATACCAAGGATGGCACATTCTCTATAAAATCAGCATATAGGATGCTCACGGAGAAATTCCTCCCCCCATCATCTTCTTCCATTCAAAATATATGGCTCTTACTCTGGAATTCTAGGCACAGCAAATGTATTCCTCCCAAGGCCATTATTCTCATATGGAAATATATTGTGGGTGCTGCTCCCGTTAATGCCAGGATCTCTAGAAGTGTTAAAAGGGTCGACCCCACCTGCCCCGTCTACAACTCGGCTGCTGAAACAGTCCATCACATGCTCTTCCAATGCAACAGGGCCCGAGCCATCTGGTTGTTATCTCCTCTGAACTATCACTCGGCCGAGGACCCCAAGACCTTGGAAGACAGATTATTGGAATGGTCCAAGCCCCCTTTTACAAAAGACCCCAAGGATTTAACATTTCTATCCTTGTGTTATGCTATCATTTGGCAAGTTTGGGTGGCCAGATGCAAAAAGGTCTTCGAAGGTCTGGATGAACATCCCAGCATTACTATCAATAAAGCCCTGAAGGAACACCAAGTCTGGATGTCCAGTGATTGTTCTAGTAACAAAGTGCTCAAGCAGCAGCCCGCAGCTAAGTCTTCCTCCCCAGATGTCCTGCCCAAGATTCAGGCGGATGCTGCCTTCTCAGAAGGCCATGGGGCTTTGGGAATCATTCTCCTCAATTCGGAAGCCAGTCCTGACCTCTGCACTCAGTCCTTTCTACCGAAAGTTTCCTCCCCCGAAATGGCAGAGGCATTGGCCCTCCTCCAGGCGTTGCAGCTTGCTGCCTCCATTCCGCAGGCTTTGGTGGTTGAAGGTGATGCCTTAAATATGGTAAATTATATTAACGGTATCTCTCCTTCCCCTTGGAGGCTAGGATCCATTATCCAAGATTGCAGAGGCTTCTTATCCGACAACATCCAGGTCCGTTATGTTCCCCGGACTGCTAATAGATTAGCACATGTTCTAGCCAGAGAGGCCCTCCAGCTTCAACGGTCTTGCTCCTGGATCTATCCAGCTATCCCCGGTTGTATATCCCATTTTGTAAACTCTGGTTCCTTTTAATGCCATGTCTGCTTGCTTTGCTTCAAAAAAAAAAAAGTTGATTCTCCCATGGTTAAAGCTCATCTTTCCCTCGACATATTTGCCTTCTTCCAATTGGGCCTATTCCAATGGGACTCCCCATTTGCTCTCTTATCTTACTTTGTTGTAAACTGTATCCGTAGGTAGTGGATCTGCATCTCTATTGGTAAAGGTTTATTTCCTTTTTTGTGGATGATTTCTCTATGTCTTCTTGTACGTGTAATCTTACGAGTGAATGAATAGATATCCTTATAACCCCCAAAAGAGATTTTTGTATATTAGTCCATGTAATCTAATTTGATTTCAAATAACTCTTCGTAATCTTCAATATGCCAAATAATTTTTCTAAATCTTCCTCCATTCCCAAAAAAAACTGTGCCATTAAATTTTAAATAGTTCTATCATCATGGTGGAAGTAAATCTCAGTTAAATTTAGCCATGTATGAAAAATGGCAAACGTACCCATGGTTAATGGGCTAGTGAGAGAGAGAGAGAGAGAGAGAGAGAGAGAGAGAGAGGATGTCGCGATAGCCAACAACCCCACCGAGTACCAGCATAGAGATAAAGAGGGGGGAGGGTGCGGCGTTGCAGAGAGAGAGGAAGGAGAAATTTTAAGTTTTATTCAAGATAATTTAATATTTTTCTTATTAGAAGAAGGAATATAATTATAAGAAAGATACTCTTTTTTTAGATTTATCTTAACTTCGTGAACTTCTTTTAGTAAGGTGATTGATTTCAAAGAGTTGTTCGATGCATCGAAGACTACATAAATTTATTTATAATTAGATAAGATTACAAGAATTAGTACGTAAAAATTGTAAAAAAAAAAAAAGGATATGGAGCCCGACGGGTCAGGGTTTGACGGACCGTTCGTCCCGTCTGTCCCAATTTTTCATTGGGACGGGACGAGACAAGTCGGTAAAAATTATATTATATTATATATATATATATATATATATATATATATGTTATAGAATAATATAACTTAAAAATATTTATATCTCAGTTGATTACGTGCGTGGTCGTTCAAACGGGAGCCTTCATTTTGAATCCCACCTCTGCCGTTGTTTTAAATAACTTCTGCCTTTATTTTAAATATTTTTTATTAAAAATAATTTTATAAAAATTTATAAAAAACACGTCTAACTTACGTTTCAAACCGGAGATTTCATGTTTAAACGTGAGATCCTCGACCAATCGACCTATAAAATATATCTATTATAAAAAAATTTAAAATAATATATAAATTGTCGTGACTACGTTTTACAGATCGATCATCTCGAACTGTGATTAAGACAAGACGGAACGGTCAATTCAAATCATCCTTTGACGATTTGTCAAACTCTGTGACGGGTCACTGAGTCCTACTGTGACACACACGTCGTCGACTGACGCGATGACAGAACCATTTGGTCTGTGTGATTCACGTGGGATTTTGCCCATATCAATGTTATGCATCCTTTAGAAAACTCTCCTAGCAACCCCCGGAGTAATCTTATTAAAACAACTCATGATGTGACAAATCCCCTTCGAAATTGTGTACATTCGGATCAGGATCTTGACGATTGCATTCCCAAAACGTGGGCTCGAGCAGTCCCTCTCTTGCTTTTATTATATATATATATATATATATATACACACATATACTATGCCAGGGTCTCATCACTTGCCTCGCGAGTCTTTTCCTTTCTTTATTAACAAACAACTCGCGGGAGCTACGGTTATTTATTAATCAGATGCGGCCGTGCTGCTCTTCATCTGAAATGCTAATAATAAGTTCCGGAATGTATGACAAGATGGGTAGGTAACTTAAGTCTGTCCTTCTTCAGAGAAAAGACAAGAGGCGGCCGCCCGGGGTAGACATCAGACGACACCTCAGACCGAAGGGAGCTGCCCAACGGAGTTCTACTTCTAAGTCGTCGGCGCCGCCGTGACGACCCGACCGAGTTCTCTCTCTTCGTCTTTTTTTTTTTAGGGGGGTGGGTGGGGAGTTTTTGATACCAAATAAAACATATGAAATGATAAATATTCTTAACATGCTAGATACTCTCATCAATGGGTTGATACAGGGGGGGATGGATCTGGGGAGGGGGAGTACTCAAGTTCTACACTTTCTTGCCCAGGACACAAACGGAGAATAGATCCATCGCGTTCACACTAACCTTCCTCGTAGAAGGCTCACCAGAGAAGAGATCCGCCTAGGTTCCCCTCAACAGAGAACGTATCCGTCGGGGTGTCATCGGAGAAGAGATCCACCCGGGTTTGCCTCGATGCAGAATGGATCTGCCCTACTCACACCGACCTTTTCCCGTTGAGGGATCGCCGACGTAGAGATCCGCCATGCTCACACCCACCTTCATGCTTCTCACACCCCAGCTCTCGTCCGTCGCTCTGGGGGCCGCGGCTCGACCGATGATAGGGGGGGGGGGCACAAGTTTGCTGACATCGTCGTTTGCTGTCGCTGGTGCCTCCCCACCCTTGTGCTCCATTGTTGACCCACCGGCGTCATAATCGCAGGAGTCATATGGTGTGTCGGGAGAAGTGGCGAGGTGGTCGCGGAGGCAGTCGGAGGAGAGAGGATCTCAGAAATCTGATCGGAAGGGGAGGGGTTCACGGGCTGATCTGATGGTGAGTTAGTCGTCATATCACCTAAATCACATTTCATTTCAGTTAAACAAGCGAGTGTATAACAACAAGTATTTAAGATATATGTAGTAATAGGTCTAAATAAAAATTGTATTTTTAATTAAGTAGGTTTATGGAGCATATATATGTAGAAATCTCAAAAATAAAACATTAAGCATATCAAGAGATAGATTGAGTGGAGTACAAATGGGGGAAAGAAAGTGAATTAGGGGATCTCGACTCTCGAGTCCGACTTTTAGTTGGGGGTGACGGAGGTCGCCTCCTTCTCATCCACGAAGAACTTTTTTAAAAAAAAATCTTTCTTTCTTCTCAAATTACAACGATTCCCACGGATGAGATGGCTGTCCTCCGCGCCGTGAGTCAGTAAGTCGGCCACGACGAAGGGCGCACCATCGGGACTCCCAGGTCATGCGCTGGTCCAGGTTACGCCAGCTGGCGCACTTGACGGATATACGGAGGAGATCCCGATGTGGTCCCCCCTCCTCGACAGAGATCTCATTACAACCCAAAAATATGGGGACCACACGACACACGAGAGAGAGAAAAAAAAAAAGGAAAACACAACAACCATTGGGCGTACGGAAACCTAACTAAACAATATATATAATACTAATACAGCAACAGTTAAGACGACCGGTAAAAGCGCACGTGGCATGCTGGCACGCTGAGAAGGGTACTGTCGCTGCTCCCTCCCCCCACGGTCCTCCCTCCGTGGGATAATTTCGGCATCTTACAGATATACCGCTATCGCTCGTAAAATTGTGCATCGTAGAAGGAAATGTGCAAGGGGGTAGTCTCGCACTTCCGCGTTTGGGCTTGGCGGGTGACGTCGTAAGTAGGGTTCGACGTATTAACATTACGTATAATATGTATCAGAGTGTATCAATCAGAGATTGATACGGTCGATGTGTGGCATATAATTGATATGATATTTATATCTATTTAAATGTTATATATTTTATTTTATATTTAATTAACTTTAACAACTAAATTAATTGGGGGTGTTCCTTTATAACAATTGATTTTGAGTTCAAAATATAGTATGAGCATATTTTTTATAAAAAAATTTACTTTTTTTAAAGAGAGAGCTAAAAATGCATGTTAAATTGTGAGATTCAAATTGTGAATCTCACGTCGATACACGCGACTTTTTAACTAATTAAATTATAAATAATTTAAACACATAAATTATTATAATAAATATTTATTATATAATTAATATATTATCGTATAATATGATACGGTGTCATATCATATTATATCAGTAAAATATTGATACGATCCATACGATGAAATTTGGATCGTAACTTCTTCACTTACTAAGAATAAGTCGTATAACATACCACAAAATTGTACTTTCCTTGATGTTTGCAATGGTGTAAATTATTTTACGACGTTCTCTTTCTTTTTACATTTAAGTGTGCCGTAGGTAGCTGAATTTCAAATATATAATCGTTTGACCCATGTAACATTCTTTTAACTGTCTTTGATTTTCAATCCAAACCATTGGAAGTTAAAATCGATGATTTTAAAATAAAGAGTCCTTATTTTCGTAGATTTTAATATTGGTGATTCCAAAATATGACGTACTTTCCTCTCGGAAAGTCTTCCTCTCTCTCACTTTTTTAGGCCAACGAAAAAGGAAGTGCACAGAGCATTATTCCTAATTTTGGGAGGGAGAGCCTTCCCTGTCCTGGTCAACATCATGCAGCCATCATCCCCAAAATTCCATTACCGTCTCCCAAATCTTCCTGATTTAGCCACAGGAAAAAAGGGGTACATGATTTCGTGGAGTCGTGGGAAGTGTTCTTCTAGATTCTTGATTGAGATGGTGCAACAATTCCACTTGGAAGAAGGAAAAAAAATAGCTTGGCAATGACCCAGAAGATGTGGATGAAGATAATGTCAAGCAAAAAATTTTTTTTTTGTTTTCCCTGGCATTTGATCAAACATATGGCGGTGGGCCCTTGGATTTAGAGAGGGACAAACTTCTCTTTTGTGTTGTAGTAGAGGCTTTGATCCATACATGTTAATGACACATGGAGGAACCATGGCCACATCATGTATTGTTGTACATGTCTAGATAAGAAGATATAAACATGGAACACTGTTTCTCTACCATTTCTTTTTTGTTTAAGGGATGGATTCTCTACTTTGAGGTAGGAAAAGCATATGTTTTATCTTCGTCATTAGGACAGATAATTAAAAAGGGGACAGGTGATTAAATAGAAGTTAATTAACCAGCCCCTTCAACATTAACCCCCTTTTTCTTGGGTTAGTTTAACTAAAGAAAAAAAAAATACAGTCAGTAGACGGTTGAGACACAATCAAATATATGCAGGACCTAATTAATTAATATATGGACGCTTAAATAAAAAAAATTAATAACTTTTGACATGTCATGGCTCATATCCGCAATTGTTTTCTTTTTTCAGGTCTGGGATAAAAATCAAGAACCAGCGTGCTAACTTTTATTCAAAAGACAACCAGAGAATTATGATAAAGAGAACTGACGGTCCATCTCTAATGAGAATGACAACCTCACTTTACAAAAAAAAATGATAGTAAAAATGTTGTTTTTCATATCTAATTAAATAATAATAATAATAATATCTCAATTATTGATTCCAACCTGGGAACCAACAAAAATGACCACTTGAGGCAATCTAAAAGATGCCAGGTACAACTGGGCCAGATGTTCATTATTTTTTTAAAAGTAAAATATTAAAAAAAGTGCACAAAAATACTATCGAGGATGTAAAAAAATTAACAATTATTATAAAGTATAAACAATACACAGATACCCTTGATAAAATTAGTTGAAACAAATATAATTATCACACTACGACTGCCTTCATTAGCGAAAAAGTATCACAGATTATCTTCCAAAAAAAGCTCAGTAATGTACGGTGCACATTCTGGACATCTAAAAACTGTAACCATATATATATATATATATATATATATATATATATATATATATATATATATATATATATATATATATAATTATATACCTTCACATGCTATATTTAATCCTATATTATCATATATATTCCCATAATAATTATATTTCATCGTATATAAGTATATAACCCTACCATCCCCTATTATTTATTTAACTTAATTTTATATAGATTAATATGAAAAAAGATTAACATATCATTATTTAATATTTTCATATAATTAATAGAATAACATATAGAATATCTATAATCTTTCATCTTAGCTTGTATATCACTTTAAAACTTCATATTTTACATGTTGAAGAGGATGTTCCGTGACATTGTTAACACATGGGGATATGACTAAAATTATATTGCTTAATATAGGGGTACAAGTGATAATACCAAAAAGATGAGGATATGCAAGATTTTAAGAAAATACATGTAATTAATAATTATTCCCTTAATAATATAATATATGTAGATATACTGATATGCATAGTTGCATACATCCTACCAGGGTTTGCCGTCCCGCCCCGACCCGCACCGACCCGCACAACCCGACCCGACCCAGGCGGGCGCCGGGTCGCACGGGCCCTGGGTCGTGGACGGGACGCACCGAACCGCTCTGTCCCGTGCGTCTCGCCACGTACCGGTGCGGTGCGAGGGGGGACCCGGCTCGGTACGAGCGGGTCGGGGCGGGTCGACGGGCCGGCAGGAGGGGGAGCGGGGGCGCCGGAGGTGGGAGAGGGGGTGGTGGGGGGCCGCAGGAGGTGGGTGTAATATCCCGGACCTTTTGGATCCTTCTTCGTGGGTCTCGGATCTGGTTTTCGGAGCGTCCAGCTCTGTTGTGTCCGAAATTTCGTTTCGAACATCTTTCGTGTTCGGATCGGCGCGATCCGGAGTCGTTTCGGAGGCCCGGAGGCGTTCCGCGACTTTTCCGCGTGTGTTTTCCGATTCCCGGCGTGTGTTTCGGCTTTTCCTTCGGACGCTCGCTGCGGGTTAACTGGGCCGTTCACCCGGGCACGAGTGGTACCGTTGCGATCGGTGCGTTCCGAGGATTCCAGAAATGTATTTTACTATTTTTCGGTATCTTTCCGAAAATTCGGATTTTCTATAAATCCTAATCCTTTTTCTTTTCTTTTTCCCTTTTCTCTTTCTTCTTCCTCTCCCTCTCTCTCGCGACCGTGAGCCCCCTCTCTCTCCCTCTCTCCCATTCGGACGCGGCGAGCCCCTCTCCGGCTACGGACGGCTGCGGGGCGACGGCGCGGACGCGTGGGCGACGGTGAGGCGATCTCGTGGGCGTGCGGCGAGCGTGGGAAGCGTGGGGAGTTCGTGAAGCTTCGAGCGTTCTTCGTGATTCGTGATCGATCCGGCGGAGCATTCGCTCCATTGAGGTAGGGTGACGTTCCTTAGCCTCATGCCGTTCTTTTCCGTGATTTATAGGCCGCGGGGAGGCCGAGAGGGGATCATTGGAGCGTTTTTGGGTTTTTCCATGATTTGGGGAGAGCTCGCCCGATCTATGGATTCAATGCATGGATTCGTGTTTTGAGGGCCTAGAATCATGCTAGGGGTCCCCAGGGGTCTTCCCCTTTGTTTTCCCCCTCTCCTATGAAGGTATGGGGGCGTGGTTGGGTTTTTTGGGCGTTCTTACCGTTTTCGACCGCGGAATGAGGACGCGCTATACTCCAGTAGCGCGTTCTTGGAGGTCGCGCTGCCCCGACCGAGCGCGTTCATCGGAGAAGATGAACAGGAGGCGGTTCCTGTCGCGCTATGGGGTCATAGCGCGATCATCCTTGTCGCGCTAGGAAGACCTAGCGCGATGGTCGTTGTCGCGCTAGGTAGACCTAGCGCGATCTTCTCTGTTGCGCTGGGGTTCCCTAGCGCGATGGTCCCTGTCGCGCTGGGTATCCCTAGCGCGATCAGGTCGTTGTTGGGTGTTCCCCTTGGGCCGTGCGTGCGTCCCGGGCACCCCGTGGAGTTCCGTGACCGTGTCTTTGGTGTCCGGAAGTCCCGTTTGCCTCGGTTAGGCGTTTGACCGTGGGCAATGCGTCTGTTTCTTTTCCGACCGTGGTCACCGTGCGACGGGGCTGGTGCGTGGGGTGATTCCCACACGTTGTCGGATTCGGACGTCGTTTTCCGTTGACTCGAGAGTCTACTCCTTCAGTGACCCTCCACTAGTCGTAGCCTACTAGTACGCGGGTGCTAGTCGCACCAGGGAGTGGTGTACGGGCCGACCTTTCGAGACGGTTTGTGGACCGGTTACCGTTGGGCCCCACATCTTGCAGCCATAGTCCGGCTGAGGGGAAAACCGGTCAGAGGGCCAGACCAGGGACGCGCGGTCTGTGTGTGCACACGTGGTTGGGGGCGGTTGGACCCACGTCGACGGGCGTGACCCCAGCTAGTCACTTGTTTGTGGTTACTTGTACGGTGTTTGCGCCTCGGGTAGGACCTACCACGTCAGGCGGTTCACCTGCGGTACGGTGTAAGACGTCAGGGGACGCTACCGGCTGTGCTTCTAGTGGGTGGTACTCCTGTCGAGTACGGAGTGTCAGACTGTCAGTCGTGTGTTTCCGACCTTCGGGTTTTGACGGTTCGACCGTTGAGTTTCGGTCTTCTCGTACCGTGGCACGTGTGTCGGTTTGCGTGCCGTAGGGTCTAGTTCTGTAGAGTACAGGGCTTTCCTTTCCGAGGTACTTTCCTACCGCTAGAGTAGTGGTTTCTCATTTTTCGAGGTAGGGTTCGAGTGATCCCTACTGAGTCTTGTTCTGAGACTCATTCCCTGCGTATTTTCACCGTGTTTCAGGTGAGGCGCCACCTTCGGGGAGCGCGTCAGGAGCGCAGCGTGGTGCGGGTGCCCAGAGGTAGTGCCAGAGGTCAGAGCCGGGGTATGCCTCGTGTAGCTGTACTTTTCTTTCTTGTCACTGTACTAGTCGTGGACTACTGTTGCTGTTGTTGTTATTTTATTGTGGACCATGTAAATTGTTAATTTATTTCCTGCTTAATATTATAACTGTTTAATTTCTGCAATTATTTGTGATACTTGTGTAGTTTCCACACCATCCTTTTAACCCTTCCGAGTCTTCGGGCTCGTGGGTGGCGGTGCGAGTCTCGGGTTATCGGGCCTTCCCGGTAATCGGATTCTCGGGTCGTTACAGCGGGAGAGGGAGGGGGTGGTGGGGGCGGGGAGGGGCGATCTCGGTGGTGGAGCCGCCGGAGGTTGGGGGGCGGTGGTGGCCGCCGGAGGTGGGAGAGGGGGGCGGTGGGGGGCCGCAGCATGAGAGGGAGGGGGAGGTGGGAGAGGTGGGGGGGCGGTGGTGGCCGTCGGAGGTGGGAGAGGGGGGCGGTGGGGGGCCGCAGCAGGAGGGGGCGGGGGGCGCCGGAGGGCGGCAGCAGGAGGGGGGCGGTGGGGGGCCGCAGCAGGAGGGGGGCGGGGGGGCGCCGGAGGTGGGAGAGGGGGTGGTGGGGGGCCGCAGGAGGTGGGAGAGGGAGGGGGTGGTGGGGGCGGGGGGGGCGATCTCGGTGGTGGGGCCGCCGGAGGTTGGGGGGCGGTGGTGGCCGCCGGAGGTGGGAGAGGGGGGCGGTGGGGGCCGCAGCAGGAGAGGGAGGGGGAGGTGGGAGAGGTGGGGGGGCGGTGGTGGCCGTCGGAGGTGGGAGAGGGGGGCGGTGGGGGGCCGCAGCAGGAGGGGGCGGGGGGCGCCGGAGGGCGGCAGTAGGAGGGGGGCGGTGGGGGGCCGCAGCAGGAGGGGGGGCGCCGGAGGTGGGAGAGACGCCGGAGGGCCGCAGCAGGAGGGGACGGGGGACGTCGGAGGTGGGAGAGCCAACGGGGCGGACTGGGTCACTGTGCGACCCGCCTGACCCGACCCGTCCCTCGCAGAGACCAGATCGACCGAGTCAGACGGGTCGGCAAACCCTGCATCCTTGGTTACGTTTATTTGCAAAAAAAGTGTCAACAGTTTTAATTTTGCGAAGCTCGGCGTCGCTGTCGCTTCAAACGGGGATGTGAAGTCTCCACCTGGCCGCCTCCGTCCACCACCGCCACGCAGAGGAGTCCCCCACTGCCCCCCATTCTCTCTCTCCCCCTCTGCCTGCTTTCTCCCTCTAAAACCCACCCACCCACCATCCCACCAATGGCAGGACAGGAGAATTTCTCCTGTTCTTCTCTTTCTCACCACTACTACCTCTCACCGCACCCGCAACAACTCTCTGTGTGGCATTTCCACCTGGAGCAAGAAGCTCCCAGAACCCATCCCCCCCCTCCCCCACCCACCACCACACCCAACGCCGTCAGAGGCGCTTCCGCAGGTTTTTCCTTTTGGCGCTTCGCTCGCTGAGACGCAGATGACGTCAGGACGGCCGGGCCGCTCCTTTGTGCGCTTGGCGCTCTGGTGATGGCCATTTGTGGGCCTCTGGTTGGGACCTGCCTTTTGCTTCATGTCCGCCTGGCAGGAGATTTCTTGGCTGTGAGCTGAGGTGGTGTGTCTGCGGGAATTCGAGACGTGGCGAACCTTCGAGTTGCTGGCGTCGGAGCTGGGGTGAAGCATCAAGTTACTGTCTTTGTGTGCAGGGGGCTTCTCCGCAGTTGGGGCTTCTCTTGCTTGCAGTTATTGGATATTTGATCACCGGAGCTTAGGCTTGGTGGGCTCTTTTTCTCAAAATTTGGCATCTGGGTTTTTGAAATTTGGATGTTGGTTGCATGCTTTCTAGCATTCTGAAGGAACTACTGTTACTTGGATTGTTGATGGCTTCTTGTTTGGGAATCTTGAGTTATAAGCGAACTGGGTTTCCTGCGAATGGGCAGTTCAAGTGAGCAGAATGACGTGCTTTTACTGGTTTGATTTGTGCGTACCAACCGGCGATCTTGGCGAATAGGGCATTGAGGAGCTACTAACTTGGCGCCCGCGCCCCATCATCTGTCTGATTAGCTTTTCTGTGTAGTGAGTTACATGAGGGGGGGCCTAAGGTCGACTTAAGCAGATGCCCAACCTTTGGAGCTGGAGAGGGAGACAGAGCTTCCATTTTACTTTGCTTCCTCCTGGCACACGAGCTGCCATGTGAGATGGTGCTTGTATCTGGGATATCAGTGTTCTGAGCAGTTTTAGGAAATTTGTTAAGGCTGAGGTTTGTCCTGATGGCATCTGCACAAGCTAACGAGGAGAGCACGAAAGGAGGAATGTGGGCTCTGGATCAGAAGCTTGATCAGCCCATGGATGAAGAGGCAGGACGACTCAGGGATATGTACCGGGAGAAGGTATGGATTGCATTTGCATGTTTGAGAACTCTTTCTGTTTTGTAGCTTATTCTGCATATATTGTCCAATAGAAATTTCATTGCATTGTGGCAGATAAGTTCAGCTATTTCTGTGGCCACTTAATCCAATATTTTCATCTTTTTGAGCCGTTGTGGACTCTTTCACGGAGAACTGCAGGCTTAGAAGCCTCAAGTCTTCGTCAAGGAAGTTAAAGTTAATAGCACTAAAAGCTGTTTATTCTTCCCCATTTTCCCGATCCTGCTGTAGTTTGATCTGGAGCAGATCTAGGAATTATGGTTTTTCTTAATTATGAATTGGTTGGGTATTATCTAACACATTATCTTTATTTGCAGAAATTCTCGTCATTATTACTCTTGCGTCTTGCTTTCCAGAGTCTTGGTGTGGTGTTTGGAGATTTAGGCACATCGCCTTTGTATGTTTTCTATAATACGTTCCCGAAGGGGGTAGATGATGAAGACGATGTGATCGGAGCTCTTTCTTTGATTATCTACTCTTTAACTCTCATCCCACTCCTCAAATATGTTTTTGTGGTATTGCGGGCCAATGATAATGGTCAAGGTAACCTGTGAATCATCTCTATCAATGGTTCAATTTGTGGACACAGAATTCAGTCTTACATGCTAAGAAATGAAGAGAATATAGTTGGGCGGCAATGCGACCTCACTATTTCATAATATATAGATACATATACATATGCATGTGTGTATATATATATATATATATTACACACATGTACATGTATACATATATGTGTGTACATGTAAGTAGACAGATATAGATTAGTCCCTGTCCATCCAATTTTATGCTGCACATCATAGTTGGATCCAAACTGCAATTGTTTCTTTGCTGGATAAGCTTCTTTTATGTTGCATCACTTATGTAAAATACTGAGTTGGTTGGTCTGTGAGGATGGCAGGTCCCTGTGATGGATCTCAATGAAAAATCTGGTTGTGTTTTGCTTTATCGAATGACAACCGGACTTTGTCAAGTTAGTTGGACTGAAGCATGTATTTTCTCCTCCCTTTTCCTCCTTTCTCTTAGGTGAGAATGAGGATGGCGTCTTGTATTTCATCGGTTGTGGTAGGTGTGTGGGGTACATTTGTGTAACATATTTTTGCAATAAATTATACATGACTTTGATTTATGAACCCATTGGAATGTCACAATTTGATTAACTACGTAGTAATAACTTCTACTGGCCTTCTTTTTGAGGGTTTGTAGGAATCCTGGTCCAATTATCTATGTATTTATAATCCTTAACTTCTGATCTGATTCATTGTGGCCCCATCAGCCTTCCAGGTTCTAGCATGGTTCCTTCCATCAGGCAAAGTGAGATTGGGCCATGTAGCATCAGCCCTCTAGCATTGTTTGAGAGAAAACCATACACCTTTAGCCTCCATAGTCCCTAGGCATTGGGATTCTAGATCTTCTAGAGAATAAGGCTCTAAAACAGTCTTGCCTATTCATCATACTCTGTTTACTTTTCTCACCAGAGGCTGACATGCATAGTGAACAGAAAAATAAGCATAGCCACAACCTTTGGGATTATATGGCTTCTTATTGTTGTTCTTTGCTGATGTATCACTTATTTAATATGCTCTTGGTTGGAATTAACAGTATGTTTCTTTTTTTTCTTTTTTCCCCCTTCAGGTGGAACATTTGCTCTCTATTCTTTACTTTGTCGGCATGCAAAAGTAAAAACAATTCCTAACCAACATCATACTGATGAAGAATTGACAACATACAGCCGCAATACATTTGATGAGAGGTCACTTGCCGGAAAAATCAAGAGATGGTTGGAGGCTGATGCTTATAAGCGGAATGCACTTCTTATTCTTGTTCTTATTGGCACGTGTATGGTAATTGGAGATGGGATTCTTACTCCTGCCATATCAGGTAATCTTTCTTGCTGTTTGTTTGTTTTCCCTATTTTTTAACTTTGATGTTCGATGTTCTTTTATTGTACAATCTGCCTTTTCCTTCAGGAGGGATATATCTATATTTTCTGTTGTTTATATGTACTATTGCTTCAGTAACTTGAGACAATCTTTTTGGATTTTTTTTCTCTTCTTCCTGTCATCCTTTCACAATGCAACTGTTGACTGAAAGTTGGCCTTATTGAACTAATCTAGTCTAAAGGATTTAGATTTCTTGTGTTACAGGGTCCCACTAACGATTCTTCTACCTGTTGGTATCCGATGCTCTGGCCCTGTGGTTTCTCTTGTTTCTTCTTGAAGTTTTCTTAACCCAAGCAACTAGCATGTTTTTATTGAAACGTTATAGTTGCAATTGAATGTGATTTGAGCATATAGGTGCTATACAAGGAATAAGTAAGGACCACATAGGTTAATGCTTAAGAAAAGGGAAGGGGATGCTACAATAGTTCAGGGAGACAAAAACTAGGAATATGTAGTAACATGGTAGATTCTTTATCAAGGACAACGAGTTCATGAAATTTGAAAAAGATGTAATAGATATTGTCAGCTTCAGTCAAGTGAAAGCCACACTCACTATTTGTGTAGCATTATAATTTTAAAGACATAGGAAATCATATGTTGTTGTGACACCATTGCATTGAAAGTGTACCTGGCTGTAAGGATGGGCATAAGTGACACATTATGATGTAAGATATTAATAGGAAAATGATTCAAAGGTGGATGAAGGATAAGATGATGGTGGAATGATTCAGTGTTGAAAATCAATTATGTAATTTTACAGAGTTTTGGGGAGAGAAATCAAATTGAAAATTAATTATATAATTATTTGTTTCATTGGAAGGGGATAAAAGAGGGATAATAAGGTACATTTTCTTAATATAAGTTGATGATTGATAAATGAGGGAGCATACCTTTTATGAATCTAAATTTATAAAATATCAAATTAATCCCAATTCTCTCACACTCCTACATCCTTCCCATGCCATCAAATGGCCGCCATCCCTCCTACCACATAACTCTTCATTCAAAAAGAAAGCAAAGGGCAGAAAGGGACGAAAGCATTCAAGTAATGGCAATAGCTTGTGTTCATAAATTAAAGAGGTAGTACATACTATTTACCATGGAAGGAAGAATCAGATCGAATCAGTCAGGATTGGCCAATCCAATCAGTTTCAACCCCAAACTACCCAAGTCCGATCCACCCGGACCTGAGTTTTGACCGGGATTGGCTGGATCAGCCAGATCAGGCTGAGATCAGCCTTGGACTGAGTTGGATTGGCCAATCCGGTGTGATCCGCAGGCCAGTCACCGGGTAAATAAAAAAAGAAGAAGGAGAAGAACTGAAGATGAAGACTAAGAACTGAAGAAGAAGAAGAAGAAGAGGAAAAATGAAAAAGCAAAAAATACTTACTTGCCGGCTGCCGCTGTCACCGCTGCGGTCGCCACCTGCACCGTCGCTGTCACTGTCACCGCCACCACTACCGGTCATCACCTCCTCCTCGTCCTCCACCAGTCACCACTTCCTCCTCCACCGGTCACCTCCTTGTTCTGCTCCATGGTGCACCTGCAAGGCTGCAAAAAGAGAAGAAAAGAAGCTTCTCAAGGTAAAGTTGCAAAATTATATAAAACTTCTTGTAAATTAGTAGTTCTTATATTAATTTACAAGGGGCTCTATACAGAGCAATGTGAGGTTGGTTCGGCCAGGATTGGTATGGATTGGCTGATCCAGCCAATCCAGATCAGTTTTTGGACTGGCGATCTGAGCCTGATCAACGATTTTGCCTGCCTTGCTATTTACCACATAGTCAGGTAAGATAATGTTCCTTCATTCACTTTGATTCATCCCTTGAAATAAAGAATATCTTGCTCATCCACCACACCATACTGCTGCCATATGATCAGATTTCACCACATCAATAGTCAAGTTCTGACTGGTTAAATTCCCATGAGCTTATGAGGTCAAACCTTAAATTTGTTGCTCATTTCGGCATAAGAATCAATGACTTGTTTGCACCAATGTTTATGGTTTTTCCAGGAAAAAAATGATGCATCATTATCATCATCATCAGAGCCTTATCCCATTACTTGGGGTCGGCTGCATGAATCCTCTTCCACCAAAGAATTCTATAAAGTGCTAAATTCGTATTTAGTGATGCATCATTAGCATACTGTAAATATGTGCTTGGATCTGCAGGTTGACAATGCATGCGACTGAACATTCCGAGACATGTTGTTCATGTTATTTAACAAGGCTGAGAAGGAGCGAGCAGATCTTGCATCTTCCCTCTTTGTCAAATGTCATCCTAAACATACTTCTGGAGAAATATTCACTAGAATGGGGAATCTGATGGAAGTTATATAATCACTTTCTCCCAGTGCATCCAAGTGATCCTAGATCCTATTTTTTTCACATTGTTCTGAATTGGGGTGATACACCGTTCCCCTGTTTCAGTTTTTTAACCAACACCAAGGTATCAAAATCTGGAATTTGGAACTCGGCCAGTCCTATGGTTCTGGTTTTAGTCTTGGCTGTAATCCAGCCGCTTGCATTAAAGTGATGCAGACCTGGTGGGTCCTAACAAGGGGGAGAAAAGGAAGAACAGGTCAGAAACTGGAGGTGGTGGAGGGGCACTGAGGTGGGAGTTGGCAATGGCAGGCGATGCCGCGATGCTTCCTCCTATGCCACCTCCATCTTTCTTTTTATTCCCAGTGGTCATGAAGTAGGACTTAATGAGAAGATTATGATTAAACACAAGCTTAAAAGAAGAATTTTAAACTACATAATAATATAATTGTAAACAATTCCTTTTAAGTATGATACAGTCTATATTTATGTTTGCAACAAACACCAAAAGTTTTTATTGATAATCTTCTTTTTCTGAAATCGTGGCTGGTTCCATCTAGAGAAAGTTAGAAAATGGCAAGTCCCGGCCTGTTTTATTGGTTCCATGTTTGAACTGATGGGGTATCTAAAGCTATGACTAGCACGGGAGTACTAATTTTAAAATTGATTGGTCCAGAAATTTTGCCTTCATTAAGAGGGTGCTTTTGAGGAAGATGGAAAAGAAAGCTGAAATGGGTACTTGCCATGCACCTACCATCATCATAAAAGTATGAAAAAATTAAAAATAGAAGTTCATAGGCAGTCGGGGTCTCTAGCAATCTATTTTTAAATGGTCAACCGAATCATTTGCTGAGGCTGAAACTGTTAGGCTTGGGGCTGAAGTTTATCAAGGCTGGGCTTTCCTCCATCAAATAAAGATTTCCTCATAATTTCTTCATCAAGGGCATTATTTGAAAGTACTGCCTGTATTTATTTTTCAATAAAATTGGTGATATGATCCACCTTCTTTCGAAAAAAAGGGCATTGTCTAAAAGAGCATTTATGTCTTCATCAATGTTGTGACATCATAGAAGTTGATCCAGCACCTCGAGTTGATCCACGATCAAAGAACAAATTTGCTGCTATAAAGAGCTTGGGATTTATCAGCCAAATTGCTGAAATCTGGCTTCTCATTTGTCTGGATTCATGCCTTGTGGAAAGATGACGTATTGTCACTGTTGTCATGATGCCAATATCATTTGGACACTAGCAATCTCCTCCTCCAGAAACTGTTGTGCTATGATGTCTGGGCTTTTGTAACTATGCTCTAATGTGGAAGTGAACTTCTTAGAAATGCCTTCTCTGTTTCTTGAAGGTCTGATGAGAGCCCTTGTTCCAATTAAGATGCATGTTTCCTCATCATCTCTCAAGAATGGCGGACTCTAATTAAGTTGCATGCATCATCAATAAATTATATTGCAACTAAATGAATTCCATTTAAATTTGAGAAATGAAGAATGGTCCCTTGGAAGCTCACTCCTTTTCCTTTTTATGTTTTGAAGCAATTTCCTTCTGCTTCTTATGAAACTGGTTTGTTTGACACAACAGTGTATTTTAGAAATTTGTATGGAAACTTCTGCTATCACTTTTCTTGATAACTTCATGAAAATGTTAGAGTGCTAAATTAGGCTTTGCTGTTTGTTTCTTTTCCCTGACATAAAAATGCTGTTCTGGCAGTTCTTTCAGCAGCTGGTGGCATCAAGGTAGATCACCCCAGGATAAGTAATGGTAACTTTCATAATCCGAATTTCATTCATGCTTAAGTTTGATTCTTTTTAACTATCTGGTTACATACTCTCACTTCTGGTGGGACATTTAGTTGTGTGGAACTGTAGATAGAGTGCAATACTATTAGGCAATCATTTTATGGTTTTAGTTACCTGTTCTGTGTCGGATTACATGCATCATTCTTTTGAATCTAGGGTTTTGAAAATGCAGCAGAAATTAAAAATTTTCAATGGTTTTCTTCCACTGATCAATTCAGATTTGACAAAACCAAGAAGGAACATCAGCATAGATCCAGTCTATAACTTGCAGAGTTTGTGGATCTCCAAGAATCAATGCAGAGCGTTCCTTTGCATCCAACAAGCCGTGTGTGTCTGGCCTCCAGTGGTATCCACACAAGTAATGAGGAACATAGGATTCTCCTCTAGCCCCTGGGGTCTCTCCACCAATAGAGAGAAAGGGGGTGCCCCTAGGAGAGAGAAGGGGGTGGCACCTTGTGGGGGGGGGGGAGAGGGTGGCAGCCAAGAGAAACCTTGATGCTTGGCTAGGGTTTTCCTCCTTCCCTCATATATAGACTTTCTGGTTTTTTGCAAAAACCCTATAAAATTGTACGGTCTCCATCATACCTTGTCTTCTAGATAGCTCTTATGTGTGTGGCTCTGTAGGCCCAATCTGATAATGAGCTTAATGAACTCCTAATATTATTTCCAAATTAACTCTTAATCAAATTAATTGTCTCATAATTAATTTACTATTCTAATGAAATAATTATTTCATAATTAATTTATTCCTGCTGACAGATTATGGTTCATGCCATGCAACATGCCATGAACTTAGACGATACAAGAGATGCGTAATCCTATTAGAACCTTTTTTGTTCACAATTACTGTGCAACTATGTTTTTTCACGATCAAATCTGAAATATGGTTATACTATCAAACTCCCTATATTTGACCCGATAAATACCATATTCATCATAAGATTCATAACCATTCTAGAAACTCCTTTCCAGTGAACTGTCTAGCCTCAAGTATACATCTATAGGGCATTGTCTTTTTAAAGACTGAGAGTGAATGATTCTTTGTTGATCATTTAATTATTTTCACATGTATCACACTATGCTTGAATATTACTGTATTAGACCCATAGTTAAGATCTATTAGTCAAGGATCAAAGCACAATGATCCGCATGCAAGATATTCTTGGGGTCTCAACTCAAAGGATCAATTGCACCATTGACTTAGAATGCCCTGATTGATACTTAAATATTTGATGTCTTTCTGAATTATCTCTTGACCAGGAACATTTAGAACTTGTGTTTAAAGAAGAAGATTGATTTCATTATCATACTCTCATTATGATTCAATCTTCATTGCACAAGTTCAATATGACTTTATTATGCCAAAGACAATCACAAAAGACCGCAACATAATAAGCATTAAGTGTGAGAATATAAACAATAATGAATAAGAATGTACAAGAAATTGTCCCATCATATCAAATAGGATTGATTTGCAGGGGACACACTTCTTTCAACACCCCCCGCCCCCAACCCCCGCAACTATTCTTACTTGAGTTGGTGTTTTGTAGACAATGGACAATGGTCACAAGTATCAGATGCCTTTGTATTTACTTTCCAGGATCTTAAATTATAAATGCACATTCTAAACAGCTCTTTTCATTTCAAATTGCAGATGTGGTTATAGTTGTTGCTGTCATAATACTAGTTGGATTGTTCAGCATGCAACATTTTGGCACAGATAAAGTTGGATGGCTATTTGCTCCAGTTGTCCTCCTTTGGTTTCTCTTGATTGGTATTATTGGTTTTTTAAACATATTAAAATATGATAGATCAGTTTTAAAGGCCTTCTCTCCGGTTTATATTGTCCGGTATTTTAGAAAAGGGCGGAAGAGTTGGACATCACTTGGTGGTATAATGCTCAGTATTACAGGTAGGTCCCAGAAAATCCTTGCAATCGTAGCTCTGATTCACTGACACAGGAAATTACTCAAAATAGCTTCTTTTCCCTGACCTTGCAGGAACAGAGGCATTATTTGCTGATCTCTCTCATTTTCCTGTCCTGGCCATTCAGGTTGTATTATATTTCATTCTTTTCTGACATTTCTGTAACTGTTGCCTATACTTAACAATGCATTGTATCTGCAGATTGCATTTACTTGTGTTGTATTTCCTTGTCTTCTTTTGGCATATGCTGGACAAGCAGCATACATTATGAAGAATAAAGGGCATGTTGCTGATGTTTTTTATCGTTCTATTCCAGGTCTGTTTGTGAATATTTTCATGTATTTATTCTTATGCAAATTGTCTTCTATCTTGATCTTCTAACAGTTCCATGATGCAGATGGCATATACTGGCCAATGTTTATCATTGCAACTGCTGCAGCTGTGATTGCTAGTCAAGCAACAATATCTGCATCTTTCTCAATAATCAAGCAGGCTCTTGCACTTGGCTGTTTTCCGAGAGTGAAGGTTGTTCATACATCAAAATTTTTTTTGGGGCAGATATACATACCCGATATTAACTGGGTTCTTATGGTTCTTTGTATTGCGGTTACTGCTGGATTCAAGAACCAGAGTCAGATTGGAAATGCCTACGGTGAGTTTGTTGTCACAGTTTCTGCAATTTGGGCATTTGTTCTCTAGACCGTTTTCTGGGTCCCTGGTTTGACGAAGCTATTATTGTAAGTGGACTAGTACAATTATTAGCTATAATTAGAAACAAATAGTATACCCACATGATACTTTGGACGGTAGTTCAGTTAGCATATGCTTTAATTCTTCATGGATGTCTCTCGTGATAGCTGTTTATTCTTTGCTTCTTAAAGCACTCTTGGAATTCAAGTCTGTGGAAGTGTATAGACTAAAAACGACATTCTTGTTGTCAACTTTGGTCGTTTTGTAATGCCTTCATGATTATCTATCTGACCCTTGTCAGCATGTTGACTATAACGTTGTGGCATAGGATGATTGTATCAGGAAGAGTGCTGGTGCCTATGTTTTGAAGATGCCAGGCAAATTTTTTTTATCACTTACCTCTATCTTGAACTGTTGATTATTGTTTATAACTCATGATCCTTCTTAGGGTCAACCATTCTTTCCTTGAATTTAAGGAAATAAATGGTTAGCCTAGAATCAAATAGGATCTGTCCGGGGGTCAGTCAATTAGAACGTCCCAGCTTGATTCTGATGGCATGCCCAAGGGGCTCCAAGGCTGGGCCAGAGGAAACTGGAGTTGAAGATGCCAGCTTTCTCTCAGCCAAGGGCCCGGTAGAGGCCAGATCGAACCTGTGAAGATTTACAAGGCTTGACCGCCAATAGGAAGTTGGGAATGCCTCTTCGGCCTTATCTTGGTCACTCTCTCTGGTGAACACCTTCATGTCACCCACCGCCCTCTTTTTGGATCCCCATGCAGCCAATCCCCTCTTCCTGGAGCAAGGGGTGTAAATACTACCTCCTCTCCTTCCCCTCTCTTTTCTCTTGTCCGTTTGGGCCCTTGGGAACCCCTCTTCAGCCTTTTCCTGGCTAATGTCTCTGGTGAAAACCCTCATCCTGCCTACTGCCCTCTTCTTGTTCCCCATGCAGCCAACCAGGGAGCATGTCCTTCCTGGATCAAGGGGCATGCTACTGCCTTCTGTCACTTACCGTGCTCCTTCCCTTCTCTGTTCCATCTCCCTCTCCTGTGTACTTTCTCTCTCAGTCTAAACTCTCCTATTCCCATCTTCTCCTTCTATTGTCACTATCTCTCATCATCTTAGCCAGAAGCAATGACTGTCTAATGCCCTCTCCCCCTTTTTAACAGTGGGTTAGGGGATAAGTCACCTGACCCACTGTCTGCTTGCATTTCAAGAGGGTGTGTGATGTCACTGACTCATTGCATGCCTCCCTTGTTTGAATGATTGGAGGACCTTCGGTTTAGTTACAGCATCAGGCTGCCCTGCCATGAAGGGGGTTTGGGAGGAGTGAAAAGGATTGCCCCAGGCGGGGTGGTGGTGGTGTTTGTTGTGGAGAGTTGTCATAGGCAAAGCTAGAGGGTGTAAAAGGGGCCATGAAGGCCTATTGTATTTGTGGTGGGTGCTACTGATAGCAGTTGGTGTCAGAAGGGTGGGGCCTTCATACACCCGGGTGGTTGGGAGTGGGGGGCATATAAACAAGGATGGCAGTATCGGTTTCGGTACCGGTTTCGGCCGGTCCCGAAACCGATACGTACCGGTTTCGGTATCGGTTTCGGTTTCGGTCGAAACCGGTTGAAACCATTCAAAAACCTCAAAAATTTAGTAAAACATATCCGGTTTCGGCCGAAATCGTCAGGTTTCGGACCGAAACAGGTGAGTTTCGGCCGAAACCAATACGGTTTCGTCCGAAACCATTAAAAAAGTATTATGTAATAGGTTCGAACCTGCTACAGTGTTTAGGGCCGATTTCGGATCGGTACCGGCCGAAACCGATACGTTTCGGCCGAAACGTATCGGTTTCGGCCGATACTGCCAACAGTGCATATAAAGGGGCCAAAGAGGGACCTTCATCAGGGCTTTGGGGAAGGGGGCCACATGGAACATGACTCCTGGCCCCAGCCTGTGATATAGCAGGCCTAAGCAATTCTTGTTTGGATCCCTTTTAGTGTTCAGGCCATCCTAGCCCATTGGCATTCCTAAATACCAAAAAAAACTGCAACATTAGGCCTGCTCATTATGTGATACCATCTGTAGAAGACGATAGAAGATTAAATGAATTATCATTAATACTAATAACATTCAAGTGCAGTCACAGTACATTACAACTTAAAAATGTTGTGAAGAAATGGAAAGGAAGGCTTCAAATGGTTAAATGTCATTAATTAGATATATCTGTTTGATCCCTCTCCATGTCTCCATGAAGTCCTGGTTATACTTCCATAACATTGAATTGTCTTGTTGCTATGAAACAGGAACTGCAGTTGTAATTGTTATGCTGGTGACCACATTCCTCATGATTCCTATCATGCTATTGGTTTGGCGGAGTCATTGGATCCTGGTGTCTATCTTTACAAGTCTATCATTACTGGTGGAGCTCACATACTTTTCTTCTGTACTTCTAAAGATAGACCAAGGAGGCTGGGTCCCTCTTGTCATTGCTGCAGCCTTTCTTGTCATAATGTATGTTTGGCACTACGGCACGATGAAGCGTTATGAATTTGAGATGCAGAGTAGGGTTTCCATGGCTTGGATTTTGGGCCTTGGCCCCAGCTTGGGTTTGGTTCGGGTACCTGGAATAGGCCTTGTGTACACTGAGCTGGCAAGTGGTGTTCCCCGTATATTCTCTCATTTCATAACCAATCTTCCTGCAATCCATTCTGTTCTCGTGTTTGTCTGTGTAAAATACCTTCCCGTATACACTGTTCCCCTGGAAGAGAGGTTTCTTGTGAAAAGGATTGGGCCGAAGTACTTCCATATGTTCAGATGTGTGGCGAGGTATGGATATAAAGATCTCCACCGCAAAGATGATGACTTCGAGAAAATGCTATTTGACAGCCTTGCCGTTTTTGTACGCTTAGAATCCATGATGGAAGGATGTTCTGATTCAGATGAATATAGTATTTGTGGACAAAAAACTGAGAAATCTGCAGATTTTCTTCAAGGGAGCAGGAATATAGTTTCTTCTGACACAGACATAACATATTCATCATCACATGATTCAATCATTCCTGCACAATCGTCTCTGCAGACCAACAGTATAATGAGGTCTTCTGGTCAGACAACCCAGAGCCAGACACAGGGAGAAGAGTTGGACTTCTTGAACAGGTGCAGAGATGCTGGGGTAGTTCACATTATGGGAAACACCATTATCAGGGCACAGAGGGATTCTGGGCTTATCAAGAAAGTTGCAGTTGATTACATTTATGCCTTCCTTAGGAGGATATGCCGGGAAAACAGTGTGATTTTCAATGTTCCCCATGAAAGTCTATTAAATGTGGGGCAAATATTCTATGTATAGACATTTCATCAATAAATTGTGCACACCTATTCGCGTGCTGTCTGAAGAAAAATCACATTTGAAAATTTCAGACGAACAGAAAGCCTCGGTGTCCATCTTTCAGCTGTTGCTCTGAATACTTGGAGGAAAGATTGGTGGCCCTTTGAAATATTAACTGAGTTGCAGACAGTGTTAAGCATCAGAATTAGATTTAGCATAGAATGTTGGTTGCCGTAAGGGTTAGTTGTTTGGAAGGGGGAGATGACATGCATGCAATTTGGAGGGTGGATGATCCTAGTGTTGCCTTCTCAATCATTCATTGTTTCGCTATTGATGACACAGGTATCGTGGGTTCTTCTTCAACCTCAATCAAGATGAGGTTCTATTTCTGGCACCAAGTAGCAAGCCTTTCCCCTTGCCACGCACCCATTTGTGGCTCCTCATCAAATCGGATGATGATGGAAACATCCTGCTCCTCTTTCATGTGCTGTTCTTCAGGTAACGTTGTTCTGCATAAAGCCGGATGATCATGTTCTGGTTCTAGACCAACATGACAAGGGGAAAAAGCATACAGCTAGGCTGTAGGTCTTATTTTGGGATCTTTTCTCTTCAAGTTTAATCCATCAGGTCAAATTAGGACTAATCATCCTAATGGGTACATAATTTCTCAATTTCCGTTCATAATTTCACAATTCCTCTCCCACTTCAGCCAATTTGGATTGTTAAGTAAAATGCCATATTAATTTAGGACTCAAGGGTTCCTTTGGTCAACAGGGCAGCAAATGCCGTTGCTGATAAAAAGCTGCAGAGGAGGCGCTCATGGAGGACGTGAGCTCTCGAGAGTTTGATCTGATGCAAGGTTGCCCATGGTCCCGAATGACTGGCATTGCGTACATGCATATAGACTTGGAAGTTAGTAAGCCTCAAGACAACCACAAATAAAAAGGTTAAGAAGCCCACAGATAAAGAAAAAAGAATCCCAATTTTGGAACAAATCATGAAGGCAGTGGGGTGAGAGGAGCAGTTCATACTTTGAAAGAGTGTTTGACATGGTTTCTATTTGAAAATATTTTTGGACATAACTAGTTTCAATCCCATTGTTTTGGGAGGAGGTAACATTTAAAAGGGAAACTTGGGTTGGTAGGTCTACGTTCAGCTCGAAGGATATGAATGTTTTGTCTAATTGTGGCGATTCCATTCTGGCATCCTAGGGATTTCGTTCAAGCGAGGGGTTTTCAAGTACGAGTACAAACTTGCCCTAATAGAAACTCGTGGCTTGACCAGTACCGATGTTGTCAGTTTGATTTGATTTGATTTGGGAGAAGTCTCCTCGAAATCAAGCATTGGAAAAATCCTCTAAAATATTTTTTTAATTTTGATTTTTTACATCCATGCCCCTCTAAATGTCCGCATTTGCATACATCTCTCTACTTTTATTATATTACCATGATTACTCTTAATATGCATCGTATCATTGCGGTTATATCTTTGTCGTAATCTTCGGTATTTTAACTAGATAGAATTGGGGGTTAAGAGAGAGAATTATTAATCTACTCTCAAATTAACATATCTCTCTCTCTCTCTCTCTCTCTCTCTCAAAAATATAAGAGTATGTTTGATATTTTATATTTTCAAATGATTTCTGTGAGTATGCTCTTGGAATATTACGAGGTGTTGACTGTTCGAGAATTATAGGAGTATAATTGCAATAATATAGAATATATGGAGGATATATTTGTGAATATGTAAAACTAAGGAGATATATGTAAATATAGACTTTTAGAGGGGTATGGATGTAAAAGACCCCTAATTTATATTGTTAGTGTATAACAATTCCACCATTAGGCACCTTCAGTAATTAGAAACTTTCAAGGGAGGAAAGAGAGGGGCTCCAAAAAAAAAAAAGGATAGAGACAAATTAAGGGTTGGGGTTGCCAATTTGGGTGATTCAATAGTTTGCTCAAGTTCACTTGGGCCGACTTTCAGAGTAGAATAAGGGTCGGGTAGCACGAGTTATTTGTCTTATTCCATCTAACCTAACTTGATAGCACGGGTAGAATAGGATGAGTTATTCGAAGTAGATTACAATAGTCTCAGGTTAAAGTGGGGGTAGAGGTGCCTATATAGTACTTTTAAAAGGCACCAACCAATCAAGATATGACAAACTAGCAGATTGTAATACAATCCTACAAGTATAATACCAATGTGGGTGTTCGGGCTCGATAGTTTTGGGAACCAAACTAAGACAAAGTGTCTTTCAAATTAAATCGACTTGATTTTTGTTTTTGGGCTTTGCATCAGCAAGCCAACACACCCATTCTACCCATTGACAACCTTATTTCAGGCAGAATCAAGTCGATGGCATCTAACTAATGTAGCTTTGATTAGAAAGATTTTTGGACGTTTATGGTCAGTGATGTTGTAGCAACCCCTCCACTCCAATTTCTCTACAGTTCCCGAGTCTGAGATTGTTATGGCACTTCAACTGGACACACTGAGGTGAATGAAACCACGAGACAAACATTCAATTAACACCATCTAAATTTTCACACATTAAGCCATGCCAAATCCACTGAACTGAATTTCCATATTTGCAAAAATATTTGGAGTTCTTGATATTACAATGTTCCCTACTTTGATTAAAATTTATACAAGATCCACATTCACATTCGAAGGACTAACTCACCTACTTCTAGAAACAATAGAATCTCAATCTCTTGATCTCAGAGCCCCTCTTTGATAGAAGGGTGGATAAAAGGAAGGTTATCCCTCGCGAGTTAATTTATCCCAAAATTTATTCTCATTTATTTTGATAGGCAATGGGTTATCCTTATTGGACAAAGGAGATATAACTCTTTTTTTCATTCCACTTACTTTGGTTATTGCAGTGGTTGAAATATGATATATCGAATCTCGTATCATACTTTTATGATTTCTTGAATGGGAGAGAGATCATCCACCCTGACGAAACATGCAACAAATGAACAGACAAGTCAAAAAGAGTTCTGGACGAGATCTCATGGGATAACTCTCCGATGCTTAAGTTAATAAGGTGCTCGAGTAAAGGAGAAAGAGATGGGAATTGTGGAGAGCAGTGCTCGGATGAGAGGAGGAGTGCTCGGGGGAGAAAATACGCGATCTTGAGTGTGGAGATTCATTGCAGGCCAGTTTGGATACCTCTGGTTGTCTGACTAGGATCTTATTTATAAGATTTACCTTGAGCGTATCCATTTCTTAACTAAGCGGAGTTATGATTAGTGGAGTAATCGGCTGCCCAATCATGGGATCGTTGGTGACCCCTCGCCCACTCTCTGAAGTTGGAAAGGTGGTGCCACAGCGAGTGTCTTGGCTAAGTGGGTGGAGACCCGATAGTTGTTGGGGTAACCTCCACGATTGTGACGATAACGGCCACCCGATTGAGGACCTCGAGACGTGTAGAGTGCGCACGTATGCAGAGTGCACGCCTGTGGGTTGAGCCAGTCCCGAGTGAACTTTTGTTAGTGTCGCTCCTGGACTATGGGCTGGTTGATAGTGGGCCGCAGTGGACTTGCAAATTTTTCCCTCCTCAATTATGTTGAGAGATAAAAAGTGGGTTAACTCCATAAAATGACTTAAATACCCTTCCCATTTCAACCTAATTGCTAATGTTTCTTTCATAATTTGTCCCTCCTACTTTTGGCGTTGACGTTGTAGTACCGTAAACATTTAGATGGATTAATCTATTGCTCTTGATATTTGACATGTTATTATGTTAACACTTGGACACATTAATATATTGTTTTAACATTAACGTGTAATTACGTAAACAATTAGCCCCTTCAATTTCTTGTTTTTTTTGCCATCTTCGGTGTGAGATCTTTAATTGCCAAAAAAAAAAAATAACTTGTTACGTTTAATGTTAGTCGTCTTCAGAATCAAATGTAATCAAAATGTTTACACCTTCGTTATCTCCTGCAGCATATGAGCCATGATATTACGTATTAAGAGAAATGATTTCTTCACGTGCAGGACCGATAGATTTTTTACTCGTAATATATGTCATTGGGTCACACGTGCGGCGACATCTTTTCTCACTTTTTTTTATAGAAACTCACGTTCTCAATGTAAAAAAATTATTTATCACACTTAGTTAATTATTCGTCACCCTTCGTACTAAGAGTGATATATTGATAACGAAAGATGACAAATGTTAAAATTATTTGTCATCTTTAACTTGTTATTTGTCACACTTAATTTTAAAGGTGACAAATAACTTTACGAGAAAAAACACATGAGTATTTAAAGAACATTTAAAAAGATTGATGTGTGAGACATGCGCACAGGTGCATGGACCAATACCACGTTGGATGGATAATTTTACTATTCATCTAGATGTGCAGCTAGTATTTCTCTGCATACACTACCCGTGGAAATAATCTGGCAAGCATAAAAATGAAATGAGCCATAATATCATAATTGAATTGGAAAATATTATTTAAAAAAAACCATTTTTGTCGAGGAGGGGTGACTTCCGCTGAGTGATTGTCGTCAAGAACTGGGTATTGATTCAGGGACCTCCCCCAAGGGAGAAGGGTGTCCACTCCACCACCAGCGAGGGACCGTCAAACTTGTAACTAAAATGTCTCCGATACACATCAAGTTTAATCGATTCTCCAGGAGTGGAGGAATACTCAACACAACCAACTTTACTCATTGCTCTACGTTCCAAGGGCCCTCCATTGAACAGCTCCATCGTTAGTTGGTTTCTCAGGCCCCCTTTGCTAACCGAGCACGGTTAGCGTGCTCGACCCCGGAGGGTCGAGCACACTAACCGCCCCCGATTAGTGGCTTGTGTGTGAGGGGGAGGCGGGACCCACTGCGCCCTCCTCTCTCATCGGTTGCGATAATCCCCGACAACTCCGGAAACAAAGCGGCCCTCATAGAACAACCGTAGTCAATAATGCATGATCAAAGAGCTTTGAAAGGAGAGAAGGGTGGAGAAGAAAGGGATCTTACTGGAATAGGATAAGTAGCAGAAAACACCTCCGACATGCTTAACACCCCCATGCTGTTTTTTGTCTAAATAAAAAAAAAACAAGAACAAAAACACACTTATTTCTGTTAAAAGATATGTCTATATGCCAATAGAAATAAAACCAAGAACAGGCAGGATCCATCTTAAAAACACAGGATTGACCATCGCTATCAGCCTCTAGTCTAATTTACTTTTGAGATTGGGTATGCAAAAATTCTAAAAGGGAAGTAAAAAAAGAAAATCAGTTACACGTCACAGAGAACACCAAATAATGCATATTGAAGTTCAATATTTCTCACAAACATTTATAGGAGCATTACTTGCACATATGGAAATCTGTGATAACACAAAAGACCTATCAACCCAAGTTACAAGAGGAAGGATAATCAAATCACCATTTGTTTCCCAGCATCAAATGATGCAATGCTAAAGATATCACCAGCACTTTCACTCCAGGCCAAAACAGTTATCTCATTCAACTTTCATCCTACAGTTTGGGAACATCAAGTTTCAAGGTCATCTTAACAGGACAAGCATCTGCACTCTTTGTCAGAAACATTTATAGGAGCATAACTTGCACATACGGAAATCTGTGACAGCACAGAAGTCCTATCAACACAAGTTACAAGAGGAAGGATAATCAACTCACCGTTTGTTTCCCAACATCAAATGATGCAATGCAAAAGATATCGCCAACACTTTCACTCCAGGCCAAAACAGTTATCTCATCCAAGTTTCATCCTACAGTTTGGGAACATCAAGTTTCAAGGTCATCTTAACAGGACAAGCATCTGCACTCTATGTCACTTGCAGTAGATAAGCACAAAACACCATATTGAACTGACCAATGCAAAGACATGCCAAGGAAGCACCTCGACAAAAATATCCCCGAATGTGTTACACATTTGAGCAGGCAGCCTCTTGAACCTTAATACCTTATCAACATAAAACCCATGCAGTAAGAGAAATCACAGCTGTATGGTCTACTGATTATTATGTAGAACATAACAAATCTTACATTAATTCTAAATAAAACTGAATATGATTATATAGAAAGCTTTGCAATGGAACTTCTCCAGGTTCAAGCACACAAGAAGCAACTGAACATCTACGTCTGAACCCAGTCCATAAATAATATTAATAAACAACAGCCCTCAATAAAAAATTAAGGAAACAAAAAGGTGTGAAAACGACAAATCAATGAACTCTAGCATAGAAATGTAGCCACATAAATATTCTCAAGCCTGAAGTCCTCTTGATTAGTAAAAGTTCCAATTATGAACAGACCAAAAAAATGTAGATCGGTGCAAAAAGACATGGTGGTTTATAATAGATATTCTTCCTGCAATTTTACTAATTTCTAGTTTTGTTCTTTCAACCATTTTTGGTGATAACGATAGCATGATTGACTGCAACTGCTAAGCAGCATGCATATGGATCATCATCGGTACATAAACGCATAAATGCACATAGAATTGCTATAACACCTATGCGATCCCTCAAACAACAAGATAATTGTTCCAATTATTAAGGAGTGGTCCATGCAATCTAAGGAGGTGATCCATAATCACAAGAAAAGCTACTGCCAGACATTCTTATTCAATTGAATGGCAAAAGACATACAAACGAGGCGGGATAAACAAGCAAAGCTTTAATCCTTGCGCCCAAGCCGATGCCAGGCAATCCAAACAAGCCATAACTTCCCTGCTCAACCCAGTCTGCCGAGGGTTGCTGTGGTGCATTCCTCGGCGACGCGATCCTCAACTCTGCCAGCTCCTCTTCCACATGACGCAGAGGAACTTCGTGTTGCATCAAAAACAACGCACTGCTGCTTCCATCATCGGAATCCATCCCCGGGGGCGTTCGTTCTCTTGTCGCTTATCCTGCCAAAGGCGGACGTGCCCGCCCGGAACCGCTGGGCGACGCGCCAATCCTCCTTGGAGATGGCTGGAGGGGGGAGCCTCGGATTCACGTTATTGTAATAGGACAGGTACGCCGACTTCGACCTCAGCTCCTCATCGTACAGCACACCCCCAGCGCCATAGCCCCCCTTCGGATCGGCATCACCGAAGTTGGGGTCCCCGAAGATGCTGCCGACCGCATTCCGTGCCCCCCCCCACCGTCGGTAGGGCACTGTTGCTGCAGAAGATGTTGATATCCCTCTCCCGCTCTGCTGCTACTGCTGGTTCTACCGCAGCAGGGCCTCCAGATGCTTCTCGAAGCCCTCCAGCTTGCCGTTCGCCAGGCCCGCCGACATCGTCATGGGGCTCTCCGTCTGCGAGCTCTGACAGGGCTTCGATAGGTGGGGATGAGGATGATGCGGAGAGGTCGGGAGGAGGACGATGGCAGCTTCGCTATAGCTCGAGGTGGAGGCGACGGGACGAGGCGCCATCGTGACGAGCGAAGGGCAGAACAGGAAAGAGCCACGGTGAGTTAATTTGTTCCGCCGATTTCGGTGTGTCAATCCATCCGAGTTATCCGAGTTAGAAGAGAGTAATCCCTCATTCTAATTAAACTATTTTTATTATTTTATTACAATAAAAATAGTTAATTGAGGAATAATCCTTCGTCAAAGAAGATATTTAACCTCTTTTTGACAGAGGAATAGACTAATAGAGAGATACCTCTCGTGCATTAATTTATCTCGGAGTTTAGTCTCGTTTATTTTAATAGACAACGAGTTAAATGAGAGGATAAATTATTCCACTAATTTTATTAGGTCAATTTAACCGGAATACATGAGAATTATCTCTCATTATAATCGAATTACCTTTATTACCCTAATAAATTAAGAAATAGATAAAATATGACTTATCTCCAGAATAAACATGGGATATCCCTCTATCAAAGAGGTGCATAGTCTCACTTTGATTTGGGATTAAAGATAGTCCGACTAAAGTTAAGTGGATTTATTTTATCCACTTTTATTTCTTTTTACTTTGACATGTCATCCGAATCCGAATCAACTCAAGTTAACTCTCATTTAATCCGATTATCTAAATTCGATCTTGTCAAACCAAAAAGAATAAACTCTTGTCTAAAAAAAAAGATAACTAAGGTATCCCAAAATAAAGCGGGGCGCAAGGACTCTCTTTTCCTGCCTATTCTGAGCGGGAGTTATACTCCCAATCTTCTTGACTAAATAAAGCGGGGCGCAAGGACTCTCTTTTCTTGCCTATTCTGAGCAGGAGTTATACTCCCAATCTTCTTGACTACTTCCTTCCGAAATTATATTATTTATCAGCACACATGCGAGTCCACGTGCTCTCAATAGGTATCTAAACTATTCACATGGTTACTAACTACATAAGAGGTCAAGTGCACGTGATATGTCATACTATATTATTAACTAACAAGTTATAACCTAGTATCACATTGGACCTACTCAAAGGTAGTTGGCAGGGGGCTCATGCCAACAAAAGTTTCCAATAAAAAAGAACTTGGTACAAGGATGGGCAGTGTACTTAACCCAGTAGTGCACCAAACATTACTCTTCAGTTAAAGGGCTTCCTGGGTCCCATTGTCAACATTGCTACCTAGGAGTGGATAGTTAGCCCTCGAAATATAATTTCTAATTTGGTACCATCAGGGCGGGTTTGATATTAGAATAAGATAGAATAAGATTTCTTAACTCATGAAAGAGAAACTGTAGGTCTCACTCTCACATCTCACACACTACTCCCTTACCCGACCCCGGGTGAGATATTTGAGCCCCTGGACTCGAATACCTTAACCATGCCCTTTTTTCAAACCCGCCCCAAGGTTTTGACATCTAACTCAATCTCATCAGAATCAAACAGATGGAATATGAAGAAGTTAACATTCTCAACATTGAAGTAAAGTAGGAATGGAGAAAAAAATATAAACTAACGTGAGGTGGTTCTTCGTATGCATCAAATTCCTAAAAAATCACTTCCAAGACTTTCTAAGCTCTCAAATCTTCTCTCCTTACCCTCCTTGCGTTCTCCACCACTTAATAATGATCCTCTAGCTCCTAGTAAATGAATTCTTGCTAGAAACCTCCAATTACATAAATAAAATTTTCCTACCCTCGAGACTTGCCAAAAAAAATGCATGATTTATTATCTTTTCTTCCTCTTTTTTGCTTACTTCTTCATCCACTTGCTTCAAAACCCGCTCCTTATGAATTTGGAGTCCTTACATAGGTTCCAAACCCTTCTAAGGATGCCAAGTGGAGGATTAGGCGACAAGTTTACAATTTTTCACCCCACTAAGATATGCAATTAAGTCTCAGGTTGTAATGGCATAAAATGTAATTATTGAAAACTTGAAACAAGATGATCAATCTCCCTTGCACCCAATTTTGACCTAAAGTGTCCTAATTTTGAAGAAAATTTACATGAAAAATGTAGGTAACTAAACAATTTTTTTGATGGTTGAAGTCTTGTATCAATTAGACATTTTTATTAAAAATGGTGCTAGTTAAAAGTTACTTGTCTATTATAAACCTTGTTTGAGTTTTATTTACTACATTGCATGTGATACAACAATGCCTATGTGGATTGCATTGCACAATCCCATGATGTAACTTGGACACATCCACAAGGGGCTATTTGCCCCATTAATGTGCCTCGATGTCTTGCGCACATCAACATGCATAGGGGTGCCTTTCTACCCAATCTCTTTTAGATGTCCTAGAGCCCATTTCCAAGTGTTGTACTTGCTCTGCTAACTCTTGGGGCATTCACATGTCCTTGTGAGTATGTAAATTCTCTCGAGAAAATGCAAATGTTCTTGAGAGCATACATGTATGCTCTCCAAAGCATATAGGTGCCCTTAAGAGCATCTAAAAAATGTTAGGCATGTAATTTTCTTTAAAGTAACCCCTATATGAGTTGACATATACATGATACCAGGGGCATATTTTATTAGTAGGCAGCTCCATGTGGACACATTCAAGTGACATAAGGAGATTATGTGAAACTGTAACATTTTAGAAACTATGTGATTAAATATTATTAAATGATTATGATTAAGAATTCTCAGAATATATTGTCCATTTATCCATTTAGTTTTGTTTATCAGAGTTAGTTTTCCTTAGCCCATTAAACGAAAACTAGATGTAGTAAAGGTTAGATAGAAGGCCAGAGATAGACGATGGTTCAACTAAGTGAAGAGGGGTTAAACGATGGTTCGTCTAAGAGATGGGTAGTTAGGCGATGTTTCACCTAAGTGAGAAGGCCAACAAGATAGGAGGGCAATAAGGCAGATGGACAACAAGGCGGAAGGGCAATAAGATAGAAGGGCAACAATGCGAAAGGACAATAAGATAAAAGGGCAACAAGACATAAGGGCAACAAGGTGAAAGGGGCAAGGTAAATCATCCAACTAAGGTGGAAGGAAAGGTGAAATAGAGGAGAAATGTGATATATTGACAATATATTGAAAGACTAGACAAGATAATGAAGGATCAGGCAAGATATTGACATATTGATGGATATAATGGCAAAATAGACAAGATAATGAAAAGATAAGTGCTATAGTGGTGTGTTAGATGGTTTATTAAGAGATCTGAGGAAACCTAATGGCAGGAATAATAAGTAGAAGGGTAACAAGACAAGTTTAGACCGAGCAACTAAAAGTCAAACTAGATGCTCTTGACCATATTAGATATGTAATACCCTAGATTTTGGATTTCTACCTAATAGGCGTCGGATCTATTTTTCGTGAATATTTTAAGAGACGCGAATTTTTGAGATATTATTTCTAAGATTTTAGAAGAAATTATGGATTTTTTATTGAAATTTTAGAGTTTATTTAATTGAATTATTGGAGAATGGGCATATTGGCAATTTTACTCCTTTTGAGGATTTTTTTTAAACCCATCGCATACCCCCTCTCTCCTCACCATCTCACTCTTCCCTTCCCCGTTCCAACACCGTGCGGCTCCCCTCTCCCTCCGGCTATAGACGGCGAGTAGCGAGGAGGCGCGGCTAGGCACGACAGCGGCGGGAGGTGGCTCATGAGGGCGTGGACGAGGATGATCGTGAGGGTGGGTCGCAATTTCTGAAGCATCACTGGTTTTCGACACGAATCAGCAATGATCGGAGCGATCTAAGGTGGTAAAACGACGTCTTAGGTAGGGGGATGGACCCTTCCACCTTCCCCGCGTGTTTTCCCACCCATCCGTGTAGATCCGGGTAAGAATTAACAGTTTTGTTTCATTTTGGGGAAAATCACATGATTCAGGATGAGCGGCGATTTTGTGATTTTGATCGACGATTCGTGACCCATTGGGTTTTAATGGGTGTGTTGGGGGTCGGGGATCTATTTCCCATGCTTCCCGCTCGCAATGGGGGCGAGTCGGGTGTGGAACAGGGCCCAAAGGGGTCTTCCCATTCGGTTGTCGCTGGAATCGGTCGACCAATCGGGTGATTCGGTCGACCGGTTCCTCGTAGAAGAATGATGGATTATGCAAGTGGGTTTTCGGTCCACCGACCCAGGGAAACGGTTGATTGACCATAGGGGACGGTCGTCCGGTTCCTGATCAGAAACCTTTTGGAAAATTTGGTCGACCGATCCCCCTTATGCCGGTCAACCGACACCCCCAGTCCCGTTGTAGAACTGGTCTATTTGGCCTCGACAAATTCAAATTTTCACCCCAAAACTTAAATGGAAGTATTTTTAGATAAAATACATAAGAAATTAGCCGTGTAAACCCCGCGAGGGCCGCCTCATGGTGGGACGCCTGATGACTCGATTTAAAACATGTGGGTACACCCCATGGTAGGGAAATGTGATTGGTTTGTGGTTTCTAATATAGCAACCTCTATGGCCTTATGCCTTACGGACTTAGACTCGTGTCCCGTGTGACGAGTGTGTGTCCACGACCGGTGACATGTCAGTGGTTTCATAGCAGGTCCTTACTTTGAGTGACATTTTCCCACTAGTCGTAACTTGTCTGGGCACGCGTGTGCCAACCCACTTGGGAGTAGTGGAGAGCTAGACTCGAGAGAGATAATTTGGGGCTAGTTCCCATAGGACCTCCCACTGTGGGGGCTTGAGTCTGGGCTGAGATGAAAACCAGCTAGAGAGCCTAATGTAGTGCAGTTAGTCAGTGTGTGCACATGTGGTTGGGAACTACGGACGCGTGCTGACTAGCACGACCCCAACAAGACCCTTATTTTGTGTTACTGTGTACAGTGTCTCAATTTTCACCTAGGGTGAGTAGGGAGACACCTGAGGCTATAGACTAAGTCATCAGTGGACGCATCCAGCTTTATTTCTAGTGGGTAGTGCTCGTGTCACTCGAGTGTAGCAACCCTAGTTTCCTACTGTTGTGGTTTAGTGTTCGGGCGGCCGAGGGTATCCTATTATACGACGTTGACATGTGGTTTGCTTTGAATGGCTGTGGTACACGTGTGACGAGGTCAATTTCCTTTAATTGTTATTTACTATTCTTTCATGTTCTAGTTACTATTCTAAATTGTTAATTGCTACACCATGTGTTTATCATTGTGAGGTGGGGATCCGCGGGACCCCTACTGAGCCGATGAGATGAGGCTCATCCCCTTTTGTTTTTAGGTGAGGTGCAGCTTGCACGTTGTACTTCTGAGGCTTCGCATAGAGCCAGCGGTCAGAGTTAGTACCAATTGTCCAGAGGCGGGGTATGCCCCGTGGTCTTGTACCTCTTTCATTTTACTGCACTTATGTATGGACATATAGATTTTAGACTATATAACTGTTAAACTATATACTTGTTTATTTCTTGCATTAATTATGTTAAGCATTGTTGAGTTGCAATTATTTTAGATTCTTATACACTACCACACAGTCCCTTTAACCCTTCCGAGCCTTCGACTCATGGGTGACGGGCTAGGATCCAAAAATATCAGGATTTTTCTTGATATTCGGATCTTGGGTCATTACAAGATCTTTCTTGGATTTAAATTTTGGCAGGATCTGAACCCGCTGGATTCATTTGTAAGGTATGGGTAGGTGTGATCAGATGAATGAAATAAAATAGATTAGAATATCTGGGTTTGGAGCATGTCTACAAGTAGGAGTGGCCTGGCATTCTGACCCCGCATGCTGGTGTAGACACGCCAAAATCCATGCTAAGATGAGTAAATCTCATGTCCCACCATAATGCCCTGAAGTGGACTTCATTACTGGTTCAATAAGATAGTTTTTCTATTTTTTTTGGACATTTTAGAATTGGCAACCATGATCTGGCCGCCAATTCCAGGAATCTAGGTCTCTACAGAGAGGCGTTAACTCCTTATTTTTTAGTTTTTAGTTTTATTTGAATTAACGTCCTTGGCCAAGTCAAAAATTCTAGATTCTGCACCTTCGTAAAGAGGCGTGTGTTTAGTGCCAAGTCGATACACTGCATTCTGCGTCGACTCACGATGATCAACGTCCAAATACTTGACGCAATTCCCTTTAGTTCAACTAAAATTCAGAATATTAGGGCTGTTGCACCTCTTCACAAAGGCGCAAATTAATCTAACGTCTACACCTTGGACGCCAATTCCCTTGCTATTTTGGATTTCTGATTGAATTTTAAATTCACATTTCAGAAGAAGTTGCACCTCTTCACGAAGGCGCTGATTAATTAATGACATGGCCTTGGTCGCTAATTCCTTCCTTATTTTTGGAAACTTTTCTATTTCCGTATTTTGCTTAAGAATTTGCAACATCCACATTGGACGCTAATTGAAGTAGCGACAGCTGCAGTGGACGCCAATTCATGTCCGTTTCTGATTCGTCCGTAGCTTCCCTTGCATGACTTTTCGAGTTGGATTTGGATCTTGTGGCCTTCGGAGGAAGGAGATCCACATCGTGGGATCGTTTCCTTGTTCTAAAACCCATTAGAATTGGGATTTTTCCCCTATAAATACCCCATATGAGCTCATGTTCCAGGGTTACAATTCTTTACGGAAGATTACACAGAGTTATTGAAGTTGCTGATATCCTGAGTTCATTGAGTTCCTTCTGGAGGTCTTTTGAGTTCGCAGAAAGAGAGCTACGCGAGCTCCTCTTCCTCTCTATTTTCCTTACAACTCCGTTAAAGGGGGAGGAGTTTCCCTGATTCCGCAAGGCCTCTGGAGTAGCAGTATTGGAGGATTAACCTCCGTTCTCTATCTGTCTTTTCTCCCTGTTTCTATGCAAGAAGGAGCAACTGCTCCATCCTCCTGCTGCTTCAATTTGTGGAGGACCAACCTCCGTGCTCTCACTCTCTCTTTGTTTTACTTTAGTTTAATTTGCATCTTCATACTAGCATCCATCTGTTCCTAGCATCTCTTGCTAGAACTTTTTAATCATTTTGCATTCATCTTTCCCACCCTTTAACCTTTAAGGGGTTTAAAAAATAAAACACACAAGGTGTGTTGATGCCCAAGTTTTGTTGCTTTTATTATATTGTGGATTGATACTACATCTTGGTTTCTAATCCATTCTCTTTGCTTGTTTTCAAGGGTAATCAAAATACAAAACCCCCTTCATCGGTCGACCGATCGAAGGAGGAATTGGAACTCACATCTTCACCCGCTTCACAAGGTATTTGCGATCACTCCTTTATATTTTTGAGGTAACCCCTCTGGCGATCACACTCCTTAGTTAGCATCCATGCATTCTCCCTTCCCCATCATTCCTTTATCTTTATTATTATTATTCTTTTTCCACTTTTTTAATGTCTTTGTGACATATTCAAAAATTGGCGATCACGGTGGGACGCTTTCTGTTTTTATTTTGATTACCCCTTCATCGACACACACGTGTGCCCCTCCCTTTGGCACCCGCGTGTGCCCCTCCTTGGTACTCCACGTAGCACATCGTTTCTCCTTTACTCCCTTGTGCACCACCTGCACACCTCCCTAACTGATTGACAATTTGTGTTTGCCCCATAAGATTAAAAAGAGAAGGAAAGTTCATTAATCCCCGTCTATCTCATTTCTGTCACTATAAAAAAAATCCGCGTCTGCTCAGCCAGGCACCAAATTTGAAATTCGTGCCTAACACCAAGGCGCAAATTTTATGCAGTTTACTATTTTTTTTGTGATTTAGCGCCTATCTAGAAAGGCATAGATTAAAAATTTAGCGTCTAACACCAAAACACAATTCTTTTTTGGCTATTGTTCTTCTGAGAATTAGCGTCTGCCACTCAGACGCAAATTTGTGTTTCTACGCCCACTGTCCAGGACGCAGATTCTTTCCCTTACACAGAATTGGTTTTCTGCCTCTGCTCTGTTTTGCTCTGTTCTGATTACTTATTTCCCTTCACTATTTCATTGTTTATATCTGCATTAGCCTGCATTCTAGGGGCATTTTGGTTGAGAGACCTTGTTGGCACCCGAAATATGATGAATGGCAATCACGCCCGAACGACAAAAAGAATGCGGCGCGTCGAAGCGCAAAAGTCGAAGTAAATCGATGTACATGGGTCCTCTAGGACTGCTAAAGCCTCAGGTCATCTGACGAGAGCATCATGGATTCCACCTCAGGACGGTCGGAAGAAATCAACAACAAATCGGCAGTGCCGCGCAGCCTGCCCAACGAACCGGTAACGACTCTGTCGTGCCGAACAAACCCCATCCGTTGTCCGATCAAGACAAGAATGTACCTGGTGGTTTGCCACCTGACAAGAAACCCTCCTGAGTGTAGATATTCTTTTGTGTTTTGTTGTGTGATGTGATGATGTGTGTAGTGAATGTGAATATTGTAAGGTTTCGATCAGATGAGCAGCGGAAACAACGAAACCCTAAGAGACGTATCGTTGCTGGCGATCAAAATCAAGAAACGAATCACCAAAGAACCCACCAAGGAAGAACAGTTCTATACCTTTGCGGGATTAATCAATTCCCAGATGCCCGAAGATGATCGAGTAGAGGCTCGTCGGGCTGCTAGCCGTCCAAGTGTCCGGCCTCTAGATGTATCCACATGAGCAGCAGGAACGGACGGAGTCTCCTTCTCGATCTCCACACGTCGGCCACTCCTCAGCACCACCATCCACCGCCTTAGGAGGAGGAGAGAGAGAGGGGTGCGCCCAGGTCAGGGAGGAGAGAGAGAGAGAGGGGGGGCGGCCAGGGGAGAAACCCTAGTGCTTGGCCAGGGTTTCTCTCCTCAACGTGTATTTATAGACTCTGGCATTTTTCACAAAAACCCAGAAACTGTCTATAATTATCGTCCTTATCCGTCTTATCCACTACTCTATTGTGTGTGACCCTCTAGGCCCAAAAGTCTGTTTGGTTTTCAGTCCCATTAAGCTAAGAACTCTTCTTAACTTAATTAATCATAATCCATTAACTCTCAATGGATTTAACATGCTTTCCGACCACGAACGGCACCAAGCAACACCTCGTGATCCCAAATGACTTTGGGAGGGATGCAACCCATATTGAACCTTTCCGTCATCAGATCCCACACAGTTACAGATCCTCATTCATATAATGCTCCAATCAGAATTAGGGTACGGTCAAACTGTCAAACACTAAAGCATCCTGATCTTATGGACCCTTGTACTCTTAAGTACAGTTCACTAGAAAACTCCTTTTCTCAGTGAACCCCCATACCCTGGCCAGGGATTTCTAAGTACATGTTCATAGAGCATTCTCTCTCTTAATCCATGCAGAGAGTGAATGATCCCTTGTTGTCCACCAAAGTGTTTTCACATGAATCCCACTGAGTCCGAATAGCTAACTATTAAGAACCACAAGATTGAAGTTCATAAGTCAGCAATCAAACGCTCAGTGGAGTCCATGCAAAACCTCTTTAGTGACTCAGGTCAAAGATCCAACTATGCTACTGTGGCACTAAAATCTCCTGATTGACAGTCAGCATGATTACCATTCAGGAATTCTAGACCGGGTCAGTTCAGTGAACTCATTCCACTAACGAGCACCTGTACGTGTACCTTGATGTCACCACACCGGTGATTATGAGATCAACCACCCTCATCACATGAGTGAGTACCATGTGCACCGGTCTATCTGGATCTTCAATGTTCCTTCTTGAAGATCTTACGACCATGAACATTTAGAATATAAACATCTAGATGACTGATCTCATTATCACAATCTCATCATGATCCAATCATCATAGCTCATATTCAAGGACTTCATCATATTACAACAAACATACTATAACATGCTAAGAATATAATGAAGAAAACGCCATTAGCATATTGAATGAAATTGTACAAGAAATGTCACCATCACAACACTTGTGATTGGCTTGAAGGGCATACATCTCTAACAATCTCCCACTTGCACTAAAGCCAATCACCCACATGCTTGATCCCCATCAGCCCAAGGTGACGCTCAAACACACTTTGAGATAAAGGCTTAGTCAATGGATCTGTAATATTATCAGCAGAAGATACTCTATCTACTATCACATCTCCTCTATCTATAATCTCTCTGATCAAGTGATAACGCCGCAGAATGTGCTTGGACTTCTGATGAGACCTTGGCTCCTTTGCTTGCACAATTGCCCCATTGTTGTCACAAAACATGGGGACAGGATCAGAGATGCTTGGGACAACTCCCAATCCATCGATGAACTTCTTCATCCAGACCGCCTCCTTTGACGCCTCGGCAGCAGCTATGTACTCGGCCTCGGTTGTTGAATCAGCAGTTGTTTCTTGTTTGGAACTCTTCCAACTCACTGCCCCACCATTGAGAGTAAAAATGAACCCAGAGGTTGACTTGCTGTCATCTTTGTCAGACTGGAAACTAGAGTCAGTGTATCCTCTCAGTTTCAAGTCCTCTCCTCCATAAACCAGAAATAGATCCTTAGTCCTTCTCAAGTACTTAAGGGTACATTTCACAGCTATCCAGTGTTGTTCACCTGGATCCGCTTGATACCTGCTCGTAACACTTAGAGCATAAGCTATATCAGGCCTAGTACACAACATCGCGTACATGATGGACCCTATGGCAGAGGCATAGGGAACCCTACTCATGTACTCCCTCTCTTCTGGAGTTTTAGGGGACATCTCCTTAGAGAGGTAAACTCCATGTCTAATCGGTATTAGACCTATTTTGGAGTCTTCCATGCCAAACCTTTTGACAATAGTGTCTATGTACATCGATTGGGACAAGCCTAGCATCCTTTTTGATCTATCTCTATAGATCATAATCCCCAACACATAGGATGCTTCTCCCAAATCCTTCATGGAGAAATACTTTGACAGCCAGGCTTTGACTGACGATAACATACCTACATCATTCCCAATGAGTAGTATGTCATCCACATACAGTACCAAAAAGGTGATTGCACTGCCATTTTCCTTTTTGTATACACATGGCTCATCTTCGTTCTTAACGAAGTCATAAGATTTGATTGCTTCATCAAACCTTATGTTCCAACTGCGAAATGCTTGCTTTAGTCCATATATGGACCTCTGAAGCCTGCACACTCTATCTGGATACTCTTTGGATGTGAATCCCTCAGGCTGTGTCATGTACACTTCTTCCTCAAGGTTTCCATTGAGGAATGCCGTCTTCACATCCATCTGCCAGATTTCATAATCATAGTGTGCAGCAATGGCAAGTAAAATTCTAATGGATTTTAGCATGGCTACAGGTGAGAAGGTTTCGTCATAGTCAACCCCTTGCCTTTGACGATATCCCTTTGCTACAAGCCTTGCCTTATAGGTATCAACCTTTCCATCTACTCCAATCTTTCTTTTAAAGATCCACTTGCATCCAATAGGTACAATACCCTCAGGTGGATCCACCAAGTTCCAAACTTGGTTGGAGTACATGGAATCCATTTCAGATATCATGGCCTCTTGCCATTTCCTGGAGTCAATGACACTCATTGCCTCCTCGTAGGTCTTAGGATCATCATCCTCATTATGTGATACCTTACCAGAAATATGTCCTACATATCTATCTGGTTGAACAGGTATCCGGCCTGACCTACGCACAGTTTGTGGGTCAGTTTGTACTGGATCTTGAGAAGGTACACTGACAGGTTGTGGTTCTAGAACTTCTTCTAGTTCTACCAAGCTCCCACTGTTTCCTTCAAGGATATACTCTTCCTCAAGGAATACAGCATGTTTAGCTACAAACACTCTTTGATCGCTAGGCTGGTAGAAATAATATCCATAACTTTCCTTAGGATATCCCACAAACCTGCACTTCTCAGTCTTAGATCCCAGTTTATCAGAGTCATGTTTCTTTACATGGGCAGGGCAACCCCAAACCTTAAAGTACTTAAGATTTGGCTTCTTTCCTTTCCATATCTCATATGGAGTGGAGTCGACAGACTTCGATGGGACTTTGTTCAACAAGTGTGCAGCAGTCTCCAAGGCATAACCCCAGAGGGACAAGGGTAAACCAGCAAAACACATCATGGACCGTACCATATCTAATAGGGTACGATTCCTCCTTTCTGCTACACCATTCCGTTGAGGTGTATAAGGAGGAGTCCATTGAGACAATATTCCATTATCCCTTAAAAACTGTGTGAACTTCGTACTCAAGTATTCACCCCCTCGATCTGATCGAAGAGTTTTAATACTTTTTCCGGTTTGTTTCTCTACTTCATTCTTAAACTCGACAAATTTCTCAAAAGCTTCAGATTTGTACTTTATTAAGTACACGTATCCAAATCTTGAGAAATCATCAGTGAATGTAATGAAGCATGAATAACCTCATTTGGCATGTATGGACATAGGTCCACACACATCAGAGTGTATGAGTTCTAACAACTCATTTGCTCTTTCTCCATGTCTAGAAAATGGAGACTTGGTCATCTTACCCATGAGGCAAGATTCACAAGTCGTGAATGATTCATAATCAAATGGATCAATGTATCCATTCTTACACAACTTTTTCAATCTTTCCTCATTGATATGACCAAGCTTACAATGCCAAAGATAAGCTTGATTCACATTGCCTCTTTTTCTCTTAAGAGGTCTGTCCACACACATCACAGGAGATGCCACATCTAAAATATACAAACCATTCATTAAGCTCCCACTGGCAAACAATTCACCATTTAATAATAAAAAATAACCATTGTTTCCAAAACTTACAACAAATCCATATTTATTTAAGCAAGAAATGGAAATAATGTTCTTTATTAATAACAGTCTATAAGCTCAAGTGTAACTCCTGTAGGCATCTGGAGGTTCACCTTCCCGACCACGAGCGCAGCAACCTTTGCTCCATTTCCTAGTCGCAAGTCAACCTCGCCTTTTTTCAATTGCCTACTGCTTGTCAGCACCTGCAAGTCATTGCAGATATGAGATGCACATCCAGTATCCAATACCCACGATGTGGATCTATAAGACAAGTTTAGGTCAACAATCATGAACATACCTGAAGCTTCTCCAAGCTTTTGTTTTGCCTTTTCTGTAAGATATAACTTACAGTTCCTCTTCCAATGACCATCCTTATGGCAGTGGAAACATTGGCCCTTGTCCTTCTTAGCCTCATCCTTCTTGGTAGTCTTTCCCTGCTTATCCTGCTTTTTCTTCTTATTTTTCTTAAAAACAGATTGATTCTTTCTTTTCTTGTTGGTCTTACCAATAAGTAGCACAGAAGATTTCCCATTATTCATTGTCCCCTCAGCTGTCTTCAACATATTAAGAAGCTCTGCTAGAGAGCACTCTATCTTATTCATGTTGAAATTCACTATGAACTGAGAGAATGAACATGGGAGAGACTACAAGATTAGGTCAATGCACAAATCCTTGTTCATATCAAAACCTAATTCTTTCAGCCTCTCAATCCACTCTATCATTTTGAGAACATGTGTCTGCACAGATGTTCCCTCAGACATTTTGGCCCCGAACAGATTCTTAGATATCTCATATCTCTCTGTTCTACTCTGAGCTCCAAAGAGCTCCTCCAGGTGGAATAGGATGGATCTAGCATCCATCTTTTCATGCTGCCTTTGTAACTTATTAGTCATGGAGGCTAGCATATAACATTGGGCCAGAGTGGCATCTTCCTTATGCTTCTCATAAAAAATCACCTCAGCCTCATCGGCATCATTAGCAGGAACATGAGGAACAGGCTGCTCAAGGACATAGGCTATTTTTTCAACCGTGAGAACAATTCTCAGATTCCTGAGCCAATCGACATAATTTGGACCAGTCAGCCTGTTGGCATCCAATATGCCTCTCAATGGGTGGTTCGTCATTGCGATCTATAAGAAGAAATAACAGAATTTAGAACAACATTGCAGATATTCATGATATTAAATTAAGACATGGACTTTTATGCTAACTTAATACTCCCACTAATTTTCGACGATTTTGCATAACCCCTAATATGCAAAGACGGGACACAATGACTGTGTACTAGTGGGTACTAGGATCCCATTAACATTATGGAAGTAGTCTTGTGGTAGCACAACAAACTACCCCATACTTAATGGGTAGGCAACTCTTGCCAATTACAACTCCTTGTAACTCCCAGTAATTTAGCCTCCAAACGTTTCGTGATCTTGTGGTAGCACAACAAACCACGAGCGTTGGTTAGGTCCAACCCGTTGTTACGTTATGAGAGCGGGTTTTTGACATAACTCTTGTGGTAGCACAACAAAGCCATGTCAGCCCCCATCCCAAGGTTCGGCCCAAGCCCTAGCCTAAGTCTCCGTCCCCTTACTGTGATAGTCTTGTGGTAGCACAACAAACTCCCACAGTCTAAGGACGGCTCACTTTGACTATAACAATGGAAGGCTACGTGGAACATTCTTAATGTCTCACGCTTATCGACCTAATATTTGATTGAAGGGGATTTGAATATTTTGGTCTCATCAATATAGGTGCTATATATATATAATAATAATTAGGAGTATCGAATATACTCTAAAATTATGTTCATATATACAATTAGCAGCACAACCACATATATCACATATATGCTGTAACACCGATGGATGATCATGGACTTTAAACCTAGCAACATTACCAGAGCCAGTTGGTAATGTACACACAACATGGTAAATTCTCAAAGACTTGGAGCATCCAATGCTTCCACTGGATGTGAAGAATCTCCCGAGCCACCGTAGTCGGCCTCCTTCTTAGTCTCCATCCGCTTCTTAGTATTACAAGTAAATTTGAAATTTGGGCACGCAGGCCCATAAATATACATCAGATAATAATAAGAAACCTTGAACCAGTCAAGGGGAGTACAACACAGGTGGGAGATAGAATGTACAACCCGGATTAATAAGAGAGAGAGAGAAGGAGGCACGCAGGCCCTAATAATCACATCATGGTCCATTCACCACAAACCATACCATCACATGATATCTAAGTCCATGACCATCCATCCACACACATGACACATCACATGCATCATTAAGTAATTATCATATAATTACAGCGAGATATAACGTTGATTTCAAAATAATAGTAATTAGTTTTGAAATTACGCAACATTAATTAACTAAACAATTTAGTTAAAACAATCAAGTCTAAACAACTTTAGACAATAGTCATACACATTCACTACATGGGCTCAACAATAATATACTGTTAATTAACCTCATAAGAATCACATCCTTATAGTAATTAACATTAATTAATTAGATAATAGGAAATACTTAAAACCATTTTAAAATTCCCATTAACTAATTAACCAAGGGCCAATAATGAAAAATAAGTTAATAGATCGCTAAAACAATTTTAGAATCACATTAAAATATTTTTCAGAATTTTCCCAAAATTTTTCTAACATTAAATGCATTTTAAACATTTTAAAATGAATAAAATTCAAAAAAAATAAGGGGGGGCTTATCGGGCATGGATCCGGGCGCGGGCCGGATCCGCCCGCGGGAGACCCACGAGGGGGTCGTCTCCCCCGCCCGATCGCGAAGGGGAGGGGGCTGGGGTAAAACCCTAGCCCCCCGGTGCTCGCCGTAGGGGGCCCGTCCGCCTCCCCCGACCACCGCGGACGACCCCTGGGGTCCCGCCGGCACGTCTGCCAGCCACCGCCCTCGACGCCGTGGCCGGAGGAGGCGCCCGCGATCATCACGGGGCCGTTCCGCCCTGTTCGCCGCGAACCTCGCCGGAGCCGCCCCATCCGGCCGCCGCATGCACCCGGACGCCGTGGGACGCCATGAGGAATCGTCCAGCAACTCTTGCCAGCCCCATGGACATCCACAATCGGAGATTAATGGCCTGAATCGGCCTCCCTCTCCCTGTGCGAACGGCGACAGCGGCCCCGAAGACACGTTCGATTCGCCCTCACCATAGGGTCAATCAACGCACCAAAACGTGCGTTTTGATCCTCTTGATACCAGGAACAATTCCATGGGATCAATTGACCAAAAACTCATCCGTGAGAGACTCAATCGAACATCCTAAATTGAGCCCTAAGCATGAATGTGAAGGATGAAAAATAATATAATAATCCTGATTTTGATCAGACCAGCAACCTGGCTCTGATACCACTATAAGGTTTCGATCAGATGAGCAGCGGAAACAACGAAACCCTAAGAGACGTATCGTTGCTGGCGATCAAAATCAAGAAACGAATCACCGAAGAACCCACCAAGGAAGAACAGTTCTATACCTTTGCGGGATTAATCAATTCCCAGATGCCCGAAGATGATCGAGTAGAGGCTCGTCGGGCTGCTAGCCGTCCAAGTGTCCGGCCTCTAGATGTATCCACATGAGCAGCAGGAACGGACGGAGTCTCCTTCTCGATCTCCACACGTCGGCCACTCCTCAGCACCACCATCCACCGCCTTAGGAGGAGGAGAGAGAGAGGGGTGCGCCCAGGTCAGGGAGGAGAGAGAGAGAGAGGGGGGGCGGCCAGGGGAGAAACCCTAGTGCTTGGCCAGGGTTTCTCTCCTCAACGTGTATTTATAGACTCTGGCATTTTTCACAAAAACCCAGAAACTGTCTATAATTACCGTCCTTATCCGTCTTATCCACTACTCTATTGTGTGTGACCCTCTAGGCCCAAAAGTCTATTTGGTTTTCAGTCCCATTAAGCTAAGAACTCTTCTTAACTTAATTAATCATAATCCATTAACTCTCAATAGATTTAACAGGCTTTCCGACCACGAACGGCACCAAGCAACACCTCGTGATCCCAAATGACTTTGGGAGGGATGCAACCCATATTGAACCTTTCCGTCATCAGATCCCACACAGTTACAGATCCTCATTCATATAATGCTCCAATCAGAATTAGGGTACGGTCAAACTGTCAAACACTAAAGCATCCTGATCTTATGGACCCTTGTACTCTTAAGTACAGTTCACTAGAAAACTCCTTTTCTCAGTGAACCCCCATACCCTGGCCAGGGATTTCTAAGTACATGTTCATAGAGCATTCTCTCTCTTAATCCATGCAGAGAGTGAATGATCCCTTGTTGTCCACCAAAGTGTTTTCACATGAATCCCACTGAGTCCGAATAGCTAACTATTAAGAACCACAAGATTGAAGTTCATAAGTCAGCAATCAAACGCTCAGTGGAGTCCATGCAAAACCTCTTTAGTGACTCAGGTCAAAGATCCAACTATGCTACTGTGGCACTAGAATCTCCTGATTGACAGTCAGCATGATTACCATTCAGGAATTCTAGATCGGGTCAGTTCAGTGAACTCATTCCACTAACGAGCACCTGCACGTGTACCTTGATGTCACCACACCGGTGATTATGAGATCAACCACCCTCATCACATGAGTGAGTACCATGTGCACCGGTCTATCTGGATCTTCAATGTCCCTTCTTGAAGATCTTACGACCATGAACATTTAGAATATAAACATCTAGATGACTGATCTCATTATCACAATCTCATCATGATCCAATCATCATAGCTCATATTCAAGGACTTCATCATATTACAACAAACATACTATAACATGCTAAGAATATAATGAAGAAAACGCCATTAGCATATTGAATGAAATTGTACAATAAATGTCACCATCACAACACTTGTGATTGGCTTGAAGGGCATACATCTCTAACAAATATGGTGTGAGCAAGCGAGGCACTAACTCAAGCAATCAATACCAAGCAAGAAATTCGTGGGCATGTGTGGATGCACTTATTATTTAATAAGTTATTTTGTTCGTTTATTGAGTTTATTAAGTGCGTGGGTGTGCCAGTCACAAAGTGACGATTTGTTCGGGCTTCATAGAAGCCCGTGGTGCACTCGATCTAACTCAGTCAGGCGATTGTATGGTTCGGGTCGGGACCGAGACCTGCTGTGCCATAAAGGTCACAGTGTCATTTACATCCCCTCAGAGAGGGGAATAACCTTGATTAATTGCCGGAAATAAGGGCTCCATGATCGAATGAATTACTAATTAATGTAGGAAGGAAAAAGGTAGTCGGGCTATGCTGAAAGCCCGTAATGGGGGGGGGCATGAGCATTCAGATTATATCGGTCACTGGTGGACCATTCCATATTTGGACAAAAGTCCATACAGAAAACAAGACGGTAATGGGGATGAATCCGTGCAGATGTCTGTCAGGGGATGGCAACTTTGATACAAAGTGGGGGCTCGGGCCCCGATGGAAGAGGGGACTTCGATGAGATATTGGCCCGGGACAAGGTCGGGCGGTGACCATGACGAGAGGGATAACTCTCGAGGGTGAAGCCCGGCCTACAAAGGTATCATTAATATTCCCGGGTCTGGAATCCAAGAAGGAGAAATGAAAGCCATATCATTGTATTCCCAGTTCGTTTCGGTTAATTTTTACTACTATCGTTCATTTACTAGCATTACCCCTTTTTGTTGACTATCTTTTATCACTCCCAGACCATGAGCTCTCCTCCTATTTATCAGTACATTTTTTATTATTATCATCATTCCTTTTTTTGTTATTATCATTACATAAATTCCATCCCTTTTCATCATTATTATTGTTACATATTTTCCGATTGGAGGAATGGTGGAGTGTGCCGGATAAGGGGAGTGAGTTAGGGGTGTACCGCTGAAGGCCCTGGGAGGGTGTACCGCTGGAAGGGGTGAGTTAGGGGTGTACCGCTGGGAGTGGCCTGGGAGGGTGTACTGGCCAAGGCGTGAGCCAGAGGGTGGACGGTGTGCCGTTGGGAGGATGAGAGTGCACCGGGTAAGAAGTTAGGAGAAATAGGCCGTACGCCGCTGAAAGAGGGGAAAGTGTGCCTCTGGGGAGATGATTCAGGGGTGCACCGCTGAAGACAGGTGAGAGTGTGCCGGCCGGGGAGGATGTGTTGAGAGTGTACCGCTGGGGCTAAGGGGTGAGGTCAATGGAGGCTGGGGTGAGAGTCTGAGCAAGCTCGGTATAGGATTGGAGTGTATATCAATGCCACTGAAGTGTGTCGGGGAAGGTTTGATTGAGGGTACACCGGGTAAGCGTAGGCGAAAGCCGTGCCTGAGAGGAGAAGAGAGGAATAGTGTACCGCTGAAGGAGGCACCAAAGAGTGTGCCGGCCAGGGGGTCAAATGGAGTGTGCCGCTCAAGGTTGGCCACGGGGAGTTAGGGACAATGCCATTGGGGCAAAACCCGCATGAATAGGGTGAGGTTCAAAGGGAGGCTTCTGGCTTGAGGAGTTCATAGGAAGGGTCCCAAGCGGCGAACTTCCAATTCTTTATCATGTGATTGTGTCCCAAGTCATGTTCAATAGCCCAACTCTCTGAGTCTTGTTCAATCCAATTCCTTGAGTTTTGTATGGTCCCTTTGGTCTGATTAGAATGTTTTACTGTTGCTTGTCCCATTTGTTTGTTACTTCCTTTTGCCTTTTAACTCATTGTTATTTCTGACAAAAATTCGGCAGCATCTCCCCTTGACCCGGATGGTAAGGGAGTAAAAAGGAACATGCCCACAGGGGGTGACATGAACCAACAACTGAGATGTGTGCCTAGGCAGCCACCTTTGAGGAAAACTTCAGAAAACTCGGAGAAAATGCCGAACGGGAAAATCACTAGGCTGACACAAACTATGGGTGTGTCGGAGAAGCAAGTCATGACTAGGGTGTACCGGATAGGAAGTGGCTAGGGTGTGTCGGGTTGCACTGGCCAGGGTGCATCGGGCAGGCCATGGCCAACGTGTGCCGGTGAAGGCATGGCCAGAGACTGCACCGGCCGAAGAGGGGTCAAGGGGAGTGTGCCGGCCAGGAAGCCAATGGAGTGTGCCGGCCAAGAAGCCAAATGGAGTGTGCCGGCCAAGGCACACGGGGTGTGCCACTGGACAAGCAAGAGGGAGAGTGTGCCGTTGGGCAAACAAAAAGGGGGTGTATGCACCCTGTAGACTTTAGAGGATAGACTGAGGGGCTTCTTGACCAGTGGATGAATTCTAATTGCTGGGTAAGGGTAGTGGATGCCAACAAACCCATAGACGGAGGCAATGGGAAGGAAAAATAGGGGGGGGGGGTTATACTGCTGAACATCACCAAAAGGAAGAGGAGGCTAGCTTCGTATCACCAAGCCAGCAGTGCTAATCATCTGTCTAAGAAGGCCAATGACATGGGAAAGCCAGTAAAGTGGAGAGTTAGGAGATTGAGGGAACATGCAAAAGAAATCAAGGGCCAACGGTGGGAAGAAGACAGCAAAAACACAACAAGGGTTAACACCCCAAAAGGCACTTTTATTCATGAACGACTTCAAATACCAAAGACCATGGCCCGGAGGCCAACTCCATTACAACATGCTCCAAAACAAAGAAAAGAGAAGAGAAACTAAAAAAAAAAGGGAAAGGAAGAGCAGAAAATAATCTTGGAGGAGAGTTGGAACAAGGGAGGGTGTCTCCCTTCAGCCCACTCCTCCCCTCCCCCTTACAGATAGCTCACTCTCCCTCTATCTCTCCACTCTCTTCTACCTTCTTCTTCCTTTCTTCTTCTCCTTCTCGTGTGTTCTCTTCTTCATAGCTTTTTCATGCATTTTCTTCTCTGTGAAAGGCTTTTATAGGTGCGCCGTTGGGAGGACAGACCTCATGATGGCACTGCCATCCGAGGTTGACCTCTGTCTCCCCCTTTCAGGTGAGGATCCCTCTCATCCAACCAGAGGGGGACACCGAGGCGAGCGCTAGCTGGCGTTGAAGTGGCCAAGCTACGCGCCAAGGGGTCTGCCTAGTGATCGTTGTGTCCTCTACCGACTTGTGCCGTTCGGGGGAGTTTATTAGTTGTGCCGCCGGAGGGGCCAAGATGTTGTGTCGTTGAAGGGGTAGAATGCCTGTGCCACTAGAGGGCTCGCTTGAAGTGTGCCGCTGGAAGGGGCATGAAGGCTGTGCCGTTGAGAGGGCACCGATGGTGTGCCACTGGAGGCAGTTGAGGGTGTGCCGTTGAAGGCACTGTAGACACACTTTTTGACCGTTTATTACGCTCGTCTATTCGGGAATGGTTGATTCGTCTATTAAGTGCGTGGGCATACCAGTCACCAAGTGACAATTTATTCGGGCTCTGAAGAGCCCATGGTGCGCTCGATCTGACTCGGTCAGATGATTGTGTGGTTCGTGTCGGGACCAAAACCCGTCGCGCCATAAAGGTCACGACGTCATTTACATCCCCCATACGAGGGAACACCCTTGATTAATCTCCGGGATTCAGGGCCTCATGGATAAGAAATTAATTGCATGAAAGGTCTATTACGAGGTATTGAAATCCTCGCGCTGGGGCGAGAAGAAAACCATTCGCGGTCATGTCAGTCGTGTACTGACCATCTAATGTTCGGACGAATGTCCGGCTCGAGAAAATCGCGGTTGTCGCGAAAAAACCGGAACGCATGTATGCCGAGGTACGGCAAATTTATTGTTCGGAAGAGCGGAAAACGTTCGGCTAAGCCTCGGTTGGAGCGGTCAAAAACCAGTAAATCTGTTGGCCCGGTGCAAGAGCAAGCTGCGACCATACTGCGGTGGGCCCCCTGCAGTCGAAACAAGACTTGCATGAGCATCATTAATATTTTCGGTGCCAAGGGGCAACGAGGGGATATCCCTTGAATCGGCTGAAAAGCCCTCTGTCTAGGGAAGCGGACGTTCGAAACGTGTCGGTCATTTGGGAGACCGTTTAATATTTGGACGGGTGTCTGGCTTGAGAATATCATAATCGTCGCAGGAGGACCTAGAACATATGTATGCCGTGATACGGCAAATAAGTTATTCCGAGACACTGAAAATACTCGGTTAAATCTCGGTTAGTGTAGCAGGAAACTAGCGAATTTATTAGCCCGGTGCGAGATCGAGTCGGGACCATACCGGGGGCGCCTCCCGCGGTCCAAACGGGGCTTGCGTGGGCATCATTAATGTTCCCGGTGCTGGAGGGCAACGGGGAAGAGTCCCGGGACTAGATTCCAAAACCAAAACATGTTCGAAGGAAGCGAGCTATAGGCCAAGGGTGTGGGTCAGACAATGACCATAATCGGGACGGACCCGAGGTCCAAGCACAGCCCACAAAGGCCTTATTGATATTCCCATGTATAGGGTCCAGGGATGACAGGAGCCATCTCGTTCTATTCAGATTTCGTCGGTCACTCACGGACCACTTTATATTCAGACAAAGGTCCGTATTGAAGGTACGACGTAGATGGAAACAACCCCGTACAAATGTATGTCGAGTTCGCGGTAATTTCAATGAAAGAGCGGGAACGAATCCCAATAGGAATGGGTCAGGATTGATGAACTATTGGCCCAGAGCAATGCCGGATTATGACTACGTCGGGATGGGAGCCGTCGGCCATGCAGGTCACTCACGGGCCTTTTCATGTTCAGACACGGGTCCGTAGTAGAAACGCGGCGAGAATCGAGATGAACCCGTTCAAATGTCTACCGAACACGCGGAAATTCTAGTGGTGGCTCGGAAGGGATCCGGCCTGAGAAACGAGTCCGGTTTAGTCGGAATGTCGGCCCGGGGCGAGGTCGGGTCATGGCCATTTCGGGATAATTCCCAAGACTCAGGCCCAACCCGCAAGGGCGGCATCATTCCTTCGGCACTGGGTCACGGGAGAGACGGGGCTGCGATATAGATTTCACCATCTTCTTTATCTGGGATTTTTAGTCATAAGATTTGGTGTTGTTTATTCCCCTTTATATATATTGTTCTGGATGATTTTTATTTTATTTTATTTTATTATGTTCTTCTTTTCTACTATTATTATTACTATTTCACATTTTTTATTTATTTCTTATGTATATTCAGATTTATTTATTTATCATAATTTTTATTTATTTCTTATTATCATTATTATTATCATTATATACATTTTTGGAGAGAGAGTGGGCCGCTAGAGGGCTAAAAGGGATGTACCGCTGAAGGGCTGAGGGAGTGTGCCGCTGAAGGGCTAAAAGGGTGTACCGCTGAAGGGCTGAGGGAGTGTGCCGCTAAAGGGCTAAAAGGGTGTACCGCTGAAGGGCTGAGGAGTGTGCCGCTGAAGGGTCAAAAGGGTGTACCGCTGAAGGGCTGAGGGAGTGTGCCGCTGAAGGGCCAAAAGGGTGTACCGTTGAAGGGCTGAGGGAGTGTGCCGCTGAATGGCTAATAGGGTGTACCGCTGAAGGGCTGAGGAGTGTGCCGCTGAAGGGCCAAAAGGGTGTACCGCTGAAGGGCTGAGGGAGTGTGCCGCTGAAGGGCTAAAAGGGTGTACCGCTGAAGGGCTGAGGGAGTGTGCCGCTGAAGGGCTAAAAGGGTGTACCGCTGAAGGGCTAGGTTGGAAAATACCGATGAGGGCCCACTCTCCCTCTAGTTCTTTTAAGGCTTTTCTTTTCTTCTTTTCTGATTTTTATTAAGTTTGCATGGGTTTCTCATTTTCTTCTCTTGATCAATTTCCATTCTTTCTCCCATGAGGACGAATGTTCAAGTTGTTTAGTTGTCGTTCGATTTGGCTCTCTTTATGTTGATTACTGTTCCCTTGCCTTGGTGAACGCATTTCACCGTTGTTCTTTTCGTTTGTTTGTTGCTTTCTTTTAGTCCTTTTTAAGGTGTGGTTGTTCCATTTGTTTGTTGCTTCCTTTTATCTTTTAATATGTTATCGTTTCTAACAAAAATTCGGCAGCATCTCCCCTTGACCCGAGCGTAAGGGAGATACAGGGAACGCGCCCACATGGAGTGGCGGAACCTGACAACTGGAGGTGGGCGCCCGAGAGCGGCAACACCTTTATAAACCTCGAAAAACTCGGAGGGAACGGCGAGTGGAAGACTACTCTAGGACTGGCTGAGGGGGGGATGCACCGGGCAAGAAGGACGGGCAAGTGTGCCGGGCAAGGGAGGCACGAGAGGGCGTGCCGGCGAAGGGCCTGGCCGAGGCACGCCGGGGAAGACCCACGGGGTGTGCCGGCGAAGGGCTTGGCCGGGGCGTACCGGGGAAGGCCCGTAGGTGCGTACCGGCGAAGGGTTCAAAGAAGGGTGCACCGGCGAGGGGCTTAGCCAGGGCGTACCACTGGGAGCTGGGGAGGCTGCACCGCGGTAGGGGTGCACCGGTGGGTGGTTGAGCAAGGGGATGAAGGCTGAGAGTTGGCCAGGTGGCTTAGAGTTGGAGAAGGGAGGAAGGCCGAGGATGGTGTTGGGCTTGGGTATGCTAAGAAGAAGAAAAGAGCAATGATGAGGGGGATGAAAGCCCATGCCAAGGATCAAACGATCGGGAGGCGGAAGGGGGGGAGCGTTCAAACACGCGCACGGATTCAAACCAACGGAGACGGTAAGAAGAAAGAACCCAAAAGAGCAATTTTTATTCATAACCGACAAAGGCCGCAACCGGCCACATACACCTCAGAACGTTGGAACATGAGGCACAACGGAGGAGAAGGAAAGAAAAGCAAAGGGGGGAAAGGAAAGGGATGAGTTGGGGTCGAGCAGGGGTGATGGCTCGTGCTCTTCCCCTTCCCCTCTAGTACATGCTCTCTCTCTCTCTCTCTCTCTCTCTCTTTCTCAGCTCTCTCCCTTTTGGTGATCGTCGGGGCTTCACGGCGGAGCTCCCTCCTTCTTCTTCTCTTCTCCTTCTTCTCTTCTCTTCGTGCGAACGATGGTGGACGGAGCAGCGCGGGGGGGAGTCAAAGCTTCCCATCCTCTTCTTCTTCTTTTCCTCTTCTTCTCTTCTTCGTACAGACGGCGGCGGTGGGTGGAGCGGCCGGAGGGCAGACGACTCCCTCTTCTTCTTCTCTTCTTCTCTTCTTCTCTTCTCTTCATCTCTTTTGCGTGTGTCTGTCTGTGTCTGTATGCCTCTCCCCTCCCCTCTGTTCGCTTTTTTTGGCCGAAGAAGGGGGGCATTTTATACCCCAGCGGCGGGAGCGTTCGGGTGCGAATGACGGTGGAGGGAGGTGACGGGCATTGAATGGGGTTTGACTTCCCCCGTCCTGGCTGTCAGGGGAGTAACCTGTGTGGCCCAACCGTTGGTTGACACCTCGGACAGCTCACTGCGCGTCAAGGATATGTAGGGCATGGGCTTCACGTCGTTCGGCCGTTGAAACGCCTTCACGCTGTACCGCTGGAGGGCTCAAGAAGCGTGCCGCAGGAGGGCCAAAAGGGCGTGTCGCCGGAGCACCCAATGGGCGTGCCGCTGAAGGCCCAGATGGGCGTGCCGCTGGGCGACCTGGAGGGCGTGCCGTTGGCGGCACCCTGTGGGTGTGCCGCTGGAGGCACACTGGGGGTGTGCCCCTGGGGCTCCCCAGGGGGGTGTGTCGCTGGAGGCACCCTGGGGGTGTGCCGCTGGGGCTCCCCAGGGGGTGTGCCGTTGGAGGCACCCTGGGGGTGTGCCGCTGGGGTACCCTGGGGGTGTGTCGCTGGGGCTCCCCAGGGGGTGTGCCGCTGGAGACACCCTGGGGGTGTGCCGCTGGGGCTCCCCAGGGGGCTTGCCGCTGGAGGGACCCTGGGGGTGTGCCGCTGGGGCTGACTTGAGCCCGTTTTGAGCACGAGTTATGGTTCATTTGATTTCCTTCGGGGGCCACGGATTGTGAGGTTCCTGGGGTTGATTTCTCTTGGCTATCGTGACTCCGGGGACGGCTTCGCGGAAGTGTGCATATTTGGGGAGTCCGGATGACCAGTCTCTCCGGGGCTTCTTCACTTGGTGCCGTTTGCTGGTGCTGGGCCGAGCAGGATATCTATGCGTGTAATTTTTTGGTGTCCACAAATGCCCCCCACCCACGGGTAGCGCAGGCGAAGGATGATCCGGGCGGTGCCCGCGGGTGTACTGGTCTCTTTTTCCCTTCATCGGTGCCGCCGGGGTGTCGGGAGCCGACATGACTTGTTTGTCTCCTCTTTTCCTCGTCAGTGCCGATGGGGTGCCGGGAGTTGACCTGGTTTGTTGGTCTCTTTGTCTCTTCATCAGCGTCGACGGGACGTCAGGAGCTGACATGCTCTGTTGGTCTCTTTGTCTCTTCGTCAGTGCCGACAGGGTGCCGGGAGCTGACCTAGTTTGTTGGTCTCTTTGTCTCTTCGTCAGTGCCGACAGGGTGCCGGGAGCTGGCCTGGCTTGTTGGTCTCTTTGTCTCTTCGTCAGCGTCGACGAGGCGTCGGGAGCTGACATGCTCTGTTGGTCTCTTTGTCTCTTCATCAGTGCCGACGGGGTGTCGGGAACTGACATGCTTTGTTGGTCTTTTTATCTCTTCGTCAGTGCCGACAGGGTGCCGGGAGCTAACAAGATATGTTGGTCTCTTTGTCTCTTCGTCAGCGCCGACAGGGTGCTGGGAGTTGGCCTGGCTTGTTGGTCTCTTTGTCTCTTCGTCAGTGCCGACAGGGTGCCGGGAGCTGACAAGATATGTTGGTCTCTTTGTCTCTTCGTCAGCGTCGACAGGGTGTCGGGAGCTGACATGGTTTGTTCGTCTCTTCTTCTCTTGTTTTTCTTCTCTTCTCTTTTTTCCTCTTCTATATTCCCTTGCATGTAAACATGGGGTGAGAATTTATTTAGTGTCCTCAAATCAGGGAAGCAGGTTGCGAAGGCTAAAATTTGGGGAGCAGGTTGTCAGAACCTGACTTGGGAAAGCGAGCCATGGGGGCCGAGGTAAGCAGGCTACAAGAGCCAAAGTTGGGAAGCAGGCTATAAAAGCCAAAGGGAAGCAGGCCAGAAGAGCCAAAGTTGGGAAGCGGGCCGCGGAGGCCGAATTGGGGGAGCAGCTTATAAAGCCAAGGATATTGGGAAGCGGGCTGCAAGAGCCAAAATTATGGGAAGTGAGCCGCGAAGGCCGAGTTCTGGGAAGCAGGCTGCGAGAGCCGAATTTCGGGAAGCAGGCTGCAAGAGCCAAAGATATTGTGAAGCGGGCTGCAAGAGCTGAAATTATGGGAAGCGGACCGTGAAGGTCGAATTCTAGGAAGCAGGCTGCGAGGGCCCAGAGGGAAGTAGGCTATGAAGGCCGAGGGGAAGCAGGCTGCGAGAGCCAAAGCTGGGGAGCGGGCCGTGAAGGCCGAAATTATAGGGAGCAGGCTACGGAAGTCAAATCGGGGAAGCAGGCTACAAGAGCCAAAATTAGGAAGCGGGCTGCAGGAGCCGGGATTGTGGGCAGCGGGCCGTAAAGGCCGAATTCTGGGAAGTAGGCTGCAAAGTCGAATTCTGTGAAGTAGGCTGCAAGAGCCAAAGATGTTGGGAAGCGGGCTGCAAGAGTCAAAATTAGGGCGCAAGATATGAAAGCCCAAATCGGGGAAGCAGACTATAGAAGCCGGAGTTGGGAGATTAACGAGCCGCGAGGGTAAGAGGTAGGCCATGTGGGCCAAGATTGGGCTCTACGAGCTAGCGTAGGGAAAGTAGGCTTCGATAGCCGAAATTGAGTTTATTGTATACACACATTTTTATTATTTATTATTTATTATATATATATATATTTACTATATATAATTTTTTATTCAAGCATGCAAGCATTCATTAGCAGGCATATCATAGATATGAGTAAGGCAGCTCCCTCTATAGGGGATAGGATAGGGACATCGCCCGTAATTCGTAGATGCAGTGCGGGCCGCGAGGCACAATTGAGGGGTGGTGCACCCGTCAAGAGGATATCGCATGTCTTGCATGCATAGCCTAAATTCACGCATTTCACCCGAGGCAATTCTATGTGGCGTGGCAGTACAAATGTGTGAACAAAGAGCCCTAACCATAGGGATATGCAGGTTTTCCTGGTGACACTCAAGGATCACTCTAGCGCCTACACATTAGTTCCAGGCTTTCGACTTTCGGTAGCTTCACACAGTCCCCATTTGTTTATTTTGGTAGCGGATTTCACCGTTCGTCGCGAGTCTCCTCATATGTCTCAATGAGGATTCCCGGCTACTAGGATTTATCCTTATTGTGATTCGCTTCACCATTTCGCGTGAGTCTCCTCATTTGTTTCAGTGGGGATTCCCGGCTACTCGGATCCGCGTTTCTCTCTCTCTTTTTTTTTTTTCTCTTCTCTCTCTCTCTCTTTTTTTACAGTGGGGTAGGCAGCTTTTTCCTCACGATTACCTTTCACCCGAGTGCAGGAATTCAAGTCTCCGCAGAGTGCTAAGAAGAAATTCAAGCAATCCCTATAGTCAAAGGCTATTGAATACATTAAGTGCTAAGTGTGGGAGCGTTGCCTCAGGTTTATTTTGTGAACTGGGCTTAGCGATTCAGCCAGGACTCTTCCCCTTGACGTGTGCACCTACCATAATTGGGTTCCCTTTGAGCGTGTGCCGTGACGCCGGTGCATCCGGAATCGGGGCGATATTATTTAGCAAGGAAGCACGGTCCTAGAAAATTCCAAGGAGGTGTATTATTCTATATTAAGCAACCATGCAAGCAGGGCAATCATGCATTCTCTTCTTTCTTTTCTCTTTCTTTTTTTTGTGTTCATTTTGTTGTGTTCGTTTTGTTGTTTTGTTTTTTTTTGGTTTATTTTTTTTCGTTTTGTTTGTTTGTTTATTTTTTTTTTTGCATAAGAAAATATTACTGTTACGTATAAGTGTAGTGGTAGTAAAGGTATTAGGGAAGCAGACCACGAACGGCTGAAAGGACGTTGGGGAAGCGGGCCGTGAAGGCTGAAGTTGATATTGGAAGTAGGCCACAATAGCCAAAAATCGAGGAGAGCGGGCTGCGAGAGCCAAATTATGGGAAGCATGCTGCAGGAGCCGAAGTTGGGAAGCGAGCTGCAGGGGCCGAAGTTACGGGAAGCGGGCCGTAAGTGTAATGCTCCGGATTTTTCGGATATTTTTCGGATCATTTTAGTGGGTCTCGGAGTGTATTTTGTGCTTTACACGTGTTTTTCCCTGATGTGCCTTCGGAACTCTGTGCAGGGCAAACCGTGGCGTTCTCCGACTCCGGGATGTTACCACTGCGTTGTGTTCCTTCCGAGGATCGCGGAGGTAATTTTTCATAATTTTTTGAATTTATCAAAAATTCAGGTTTTCCTATATATACTAACCCTTTTCTCTTTCCCCCTCTCATTCTCTCTTTCTCACTCTCTCTCATCTCTTTCTCTCCCCCTCTCCCCGGGCGGCCGACGGTGGTGGAGGAGGGCGAGGCGGCGATGGCGGGAGGCGAGGAACGGGGAACGGGTCGTGGATCGAGGGCCGGTGGCGTGTGGAAGCTCGGCCGCGGGTTCGTGGAGCGGCGAGGGCTTCACGGCGTTTTCTTCGCGGATCGACGAGCTCGGGGTGTGAAATCTTCGGTGGAGGTAGGGAGATGGACCCCCAGCTCGTGCACTCCCTTTCTCGCGAGTTTCATAGGCCGTGGTGAGCCGAGCGGGTGGAATCGGGGTTTTTTGGGCAAAACCCATGTGTTAGGGCTTGTGGGCCGATCTCTCGTTTTACGGTATTTTTGGCCGATCCGAGGCCTTAGATGCATGCTAGGGGCTATTTGGGGGCTTCCCCCTTGATTTCCCCCTCTCCGGTGGAGGCATGGGGGCGTGGTTGGAGTTTTGGGCGTTTCCACCGTTTTTCAGGCGCGGACTAAGAACGCGCTATGCTCCAGTAGCGCGTTCTTGATGGTCGCGCTGCCCCGACGGGGCGCGTTCATCGGGGAAGATGAACAGTTTGGCGGTTCCTGTCGCGCTATAGGGCCCCAGCGCGTTCAGGGTTGTCGCGCTATAGGATCATAGCGCGACCTGGTCTGGTCGCGCTATGGACCTGTGGCGCGTTCTTGTTGAACGCGCTAGGTATGTATAGCGCATTCTGACTGAACGCGCTATGCACGTGTAGCGCGTTCTTGGAGGTGACAAGCCGGGCTGCCCGAGGCGGGCGGTCTGCGGCTGATCGTACTCCCCTTGGGCCGTGCGTGTCTCGGACACCCCGTGGAGTTCTGTGTCCGTGTTTTGATGGTGTCTGGAGGATCGTGTTATCTCGTTTAGCGTGCCCATAGGGTTGAGAGTCCGGGTGACTTCTCGCGTATTGGGCTTTCGTGTTACGCTCGATCGAGTCACCGTGTATCGGTGTGTGTGCGGTGGGATCTCCCCCGCATATTGTGAGTTTCTTTGGAAGGTGATTTCCGTGTGGGCCACGTGTTTGGCCTTGGACTGCGAGTCCAGTTGTCCGGCCTGGGGCTGGAGGTTTCCCGCTTGCTTCGAGATGGGAAATCGACATGGCGGCTTGTGTGCTGCCCTGGGAATCGTGCCTCTGTGTTTTTCCGTGTGGCCGTGGTCCCTTGCGTTCCCTTCCTGAGGGAACAGTCTTGGTGGCTTGTGAGCTGTCTCGGTATTCGTGATATCGTGGTTTTGGACCTAGAGATTGGGCTAGATCGACGGCCTTGTGTTGTTGCGTGCAACGGTCTTGGCCCCGAGTCTTGTGACTCAAGGACCGTTGGCTGTAGTGTGTCTAGAGGACTGTCCAGAGTCCAGTGGCTTAAGTGCCACTCGAGTTTTCTAGACTCTCACGCACGGTGCGTGCGTGGCCGTGGATTGCGAGTCCTGTTTCTTCTGCGACTGTGGTCACCGTGCGACGGGGCCGGTACGCGGGGTTGTCCCCGTACGTCGTCGGATTCAGACGTTGTTTTCCGTTGACTTGAGAGTCTACTCCTTCAGTGATCCTCCACTAGTCGTAGCCTACCAGTACGCGGTGCTGGTCGCACCAGGGAGTGGTGTACGGGCTCACCCTTAGAGGCGGTTTGTGGACCGGTTGCCGTCGGGCCCCACGTCTTGCAGCCAGAGTCCGGCTGAGGGGAAAACCGGTCAGAGGGCCAGACCAGGGACGCGCGGTCTGTGTGTGCACACGTGGTTGGGGGCGGTTGGACCCACGTCGACGGGCGTGACCCCAGCTAGTTACTTGTTTATGGTTACTTGTACGGTGTTCGCGCCTCGGGTAGGACCTACCACGTCAGGCGGTTCACCTGCGGTGCGGTGTAAGACGTCAGGGGACGCTACCGGCTGTGCTTCTAGTGGGTGGTACTCCTGTCGAGTACGGAGTGACAGACTATCAGTTTCCGTGACTTTGACCTTCGGGTTTCGGTCGTGTTGACCGTTGAGTTTCGGTTGGTTCGCCGTGACGCGTGTGTTGGTTTTCGCGTCATGAGATTAGTGCTAGTGGCTTTACCGAGGTTGGGTCTTGTTGTGCGGTACCCGCGATCGGATGGTCGGGGTTGCACCTTGGACAGCGTGTCCAGGTCGGCTGTGTCCGGGGGACAGGCCTCTACGGCGTGGTTGCCGTGTGTTCTTACTTCGGTAGGTGGTGCTAGCGTGGTTCGGTAGCTTCGAATGCATGATCGAGGTCTGCCTTCTGGCAGTAGGAGTAGCTGTAGTGCCGAGATTTTGACCGGCCACCGGTTTGCTGTTCCTGCTGTAGTTGTGGCTCTCCTTTCCGCTACCGCCGTTGTTTCCGGTTGGGGTTCCGCGGGATCCCTCCTGAGTCTCTGTTTGGAGACTCATTCCCTGCTTTTCAGGTGTGGCAGTTCTTCCTCGCGGTTCGAGGGTGCGGGGCGGAGGTTCTCAGTTGCCAGCTTGCCGGGCCGAGTGTTCACTTGGCATGTGGTACGTTTTACTACTTTAGACTGTACTTTCTGTTGGACTGGACTCTGTTGTAGTAGTTGTTTATTTATTTCTGTTAATTGTTGAATTGTCTTGCTTTATTTCCTATTTCTTTGTGCCTCTACACTCCTTTTAGCCCTTCCGAGTCCTCCCGGCTCGTGGGCGGCGGTGCGAGTCTCGGGTTATCGGGCCTTCCCGGTAATCAGATTCTCGGGTCGTTACAGCTGGTATCAGAGCGGTGGTTGTGGACGTACATAGGAATTCGAAATATTATAGTGATCAGAGTCCATAAGGTCCAGTACAGTCGGCAGCTGGCATAGGGTTTTGTGCTTGTTTTTCCGCTTTGTTTCTCGCTTGAGAGCTTGGGTGCACTGTGCGGCGCTGTGTAGGTGGTTGTTGTCCGTGGCTTTCATGCCAGCATGGGGTCTAAGGATTGAGGTTGAGAGCCTTCTCCCTCATCGGTGATGGCCCTGGTTGTGCTGCGTTGGGCAGAGGTTGCTGGCAGGTGTGAGCTCGCGGTGCTGCGTTCGAGGAATCTGCGGCGTGGTCAGGTGGCTGGGGAGGACTATTTGTGGTTAAGTGGCCGTGAGCGCGCTCTGAGGGAGATGCTGTCAGTTTTGGCCACTCCAGCTTGAGATTTATCCAGCCCCTGAGGTGTTCAGGTTGTGGTTTAAGGTGGCAGAGCGGGTGTTCTGATCGAGAAGTGTGCTCTGGTGAGCGGAATGTCTTCTCGGTGAGCTGCTGATTTGTCAAGCCTGATGTCCTTGTCGTGCTCTGTGGCGTCAGAAATGACGTGTCGGTCCCGATTGTTTTATGGATTTCGAGGCAGGATTGGGCTGTGGTGTCCCAATAAGTCTTGCTCCTGCGCTCTTATGTGCGAATGGGGTGTGTTCGCCTTGGATTTGGTTTGAGGTGTGAAGGTTCCGCGGTGAGTTTCGGGACTCGAGGATGAGTGTCGGCGGTTGTCGTTACGGCTCGTGTTGCGGCTCTTGGCATGCCGTGTTGCAGTTCGAGGAATTGCAGTGGTGATGCATCGAGAGATGCTGTGATGGTGGTCCGACGTGACACTCGTCGAGTGTGTCGGAGGTGCTGACCTGATGGAAGCGATGGTTTTCCTTGGTGCTGGATGGTGCTGTTTCAAGCATGCACGAGGTTCGAGGTCAGGTCGAGCGTGGAGTTCTTCCGTTGGTCGAAAGTGCGTTGGTTTCTCCTTTGGTTGGAGAGATTACGTTCGGCTAAGGATCGTTGTCTTGCATTGTGTGTTCGGATTGGTTGGCCTTGTGTGCCATGAAGTCCGTGCGAGACGTGCTCCTTGTCTTGGCAGGGTGGTTGCCTGTGAGAAGTTGTGCCCATTCCCTTGTCGTGTGAGGGTGCTGGCGCTGTTCCGGAAGGACGAGTGCTGGTTGGGCGGTGTTTGCTTTCTCGGCTGTGCGCGTGAATCAGAGTGCGCAGCGGAAGCGTGGTGGGCTTGTGACCCATTGGTTCAGGATCGTAGCGTTGGTTGCTACGGGCGGATTCCTGAGTTTGCGTTGAGCATCGGAGGATGGGTTCCTTGGTGTGAAACGTGTTGTTGTCGTGCCGTTGCTTGAGGTATTATAGTTGTTGGCACTGGCCGGATGGAGTGTTGGGGAAAAGTGCTGACTAGTGTGCCGCATGAGTACCCTGTTCCTGTGCTGGAAGCCGTGTCAGGCGTCGGTGTTGGACCTGGATGAGGTTGTTGAGGATGTTGCCTGATGATGGTTGAGGACGTGTTGGTCAGAGTCGGTGGCTTGGTGCTGACTTGTGTTCCTAGTCGTGTCCTCGGATAAGATCATTTTTGGGGAAGCGGTCTCTGGCAGACTATGGGTCCCGGTTGACGGCTATGAGTGGCTGGTGAGCCTAACCGTGTGACCGACCACAGCAGTGTCTGTTGGTTCTACGGTCTTGTCGGATTGTGACGGTGAGATGTTTATTGCTTAGGGACCCGTGAGCACTGTTCAGGTGGTGTCCCATGGCTCTGTGGTAAGGGCGGAATCGGGATTGGCAGGTGTCCACTTGCATTGATCGAAGGATTTGATGAGACCAGATGGATGAGTGACGCCTGTGGGCGGAGGCCTTTTGTGAGATGGGCGTCGGAGGATGGTCCTTGATAGGACGTTGGTGTCGCAATGGTTATCCCTGGTTTGATGACCAGCATGGGATGGCTCCCCTGTGAGTCTAAGTCCAGTGAGGTGATGACTGAAGACACCAGGATCCGTCATTTGGTTTCATCGTGCTCCCCGAGAGGGTCGAGTTGGCGTTCAGATGCGGAGTCCGAGAGGAGTGCTGCTCGAGATGCGGCATCAGTCTGTGTGTGAGTCGACGGATGGCTTGCCGAGGTTTGGAATGTTTCCTTCGGACCCGGTCGAGGACCAGGAAAGAAGGAAGAAGCTGAGCAAGCGGAGGTTTCCCGTTGACGAGCAGTTGGTGACCAGTGGATGGTCTTTTCAGAGACAGAAGATGTTGGTTGTTGGGGCTCGAGCGTGGCGAGAGCCGTGTGCCAGCGAGACCTTTGGTGGTCGTTTCTGTGATGTGCCTTTCCGGATGGGATCTGGACTTTGTCAAAGTTTATCTTCTGACAAGAGTTGGCACAGTGTTATGTCCGGCTTTCGGCTTGCCATGTGTGAGGTGTTTCTTGGTGCTGAGCCGATGTTCTGGTTGCGGTCTGCGGAGAGGACTGCTTGAGCTGGTGGAGGCTCTGTATTGGTTGTCCCCTTGAGAAGGGTGTGTGACCTGTCAGCTGGTTGTAAAGCTGATGTGTGATTTGTCTGCTGACCATTGGATGGATCAGTAGCTGTTTCTCGTGATGAGGGTTGTGTTTCCTCGGTGAGCGAGATCGTGGCTGCGGCGCCATGGTGGATTCTCGCGGTGACTGAGGTGATGCCGGACTATGTCCTTTGGTATATACCTGCTCTGTTGGCCAGTGTGCTCGGCGCGAGGAGCGAGGTGTTGTTTGCGACTGTAAGTCTGGCTGTGTCCCTTAGGGTTGGTGTTTTCATGAGAATCGAGATTTTCTGTGCTGGGGCTCTGACAGCGTGTCAGTTGGTTCAGTGTTCTTCCCCTGGGACTTCGTGCTAGGTCCTAAATTTCGAGGATGAAATTTCTTTAAGGGGGGAGGGCTGTAATGCCCCGGATTTTTCGGATATTTTTCGGATCATTTTAGTGGGTCTCGGAGTGTATTTTGTGCTTTACACGTGTTTTCCCCTGATGTGCCTTTGGAACTCTGTGCAGGGCAAACCGTTGCGTTCTCCGACTTCGGGACGTTATCACTGCGTTGTGTTCCTTCCGAGAATTGCGGAGGTAATTTTTCGTAATTTTCTGAATTTATCGAAAATTCGGGCTTTCCTATATATACTAACCCTTTTCTCTTTCCCCCTCTCATTCTCTCTTTCTCACTCTCTCTCATCTCTTTCTCTCCCCCTCTCCCTGGGCGGCCGACGGTGGTGGAGGAGGGCGAGGCGGCGATGGCGGGAGGCGAGGAACGGGGAACGGGTCGAGGATCGAGGGCCGATGGCGCGTGGAAGCTCGGCCGCGGGTTCGTGGAGCGGCGAGGGATTCACGGCGTTTTCTTCGCGGATTGACGAGCTCGGGGCGCGAAATCTTCGGTGGAGGTAGGGAGATGGACCCCCAGCTCGTGCACTCCCTTTCCCGTGAGTTTCGTAGGCCGTGGTGAGCCGAGCGGGTGGAATCGGGGTTTTTTGGGCAAAACCCATGTGTTAGGGCTTGTGGGCCGATATCTCGTTTTACGGTATTTTTGGCCGATCCGAGGCCTTAGATGCATGCTAGGGGCTATTTGGGGGCTTCCCCCTTGATTTCCCCTTCTCCGGTGGAGGCATGGGGGCGTGGTTGGAGTTTTGGGCGTTTCCACCATTTTTCGGGCGCAGACTGAGAACGCGCTATGCTCCAGTAGCGCGTTCTTGATGGTCGCGCTGCCCCGACGGGGCGCGTTCATCGAGGAAGATGAACAGTTTGGCGGTTTCTGTCGCGCTATAGGGCCCCAGCGCGTTCAGGGTTGTCGCGCTATAGGATCATATCGCGACCTGGTCTGGTCGCGCTATGGACCTGTGGCGCGTTCTTGTTGAACGCGCTAGGTATGTATAGCGCGTTCTGACTGAACGCGCTATGCACGTGTAGCGCGTTCTTGGAGGTGACCAGCCGGGCTGCCCGGGGCGGGCGATCTGCGGCTGATCGTACTCCCCTTGGGCCGTGCGTGTCTCGGACACCCCGTGGAGTTCTGTGTCCGTGTTTTGAGGGTGTCTGGAGGACCGTGTTATCTCGTTTAGCGTGCCCATAGGGTTGAGAGTCCGAGTGACTTCTCGCGTATTGGGCTTTCGTGTTACGCTCGATCGAGTCACCGTGTATCGGTGTGTATGCGGTGGGATCTCCCCCGCATATTGTGAGTTTCTTTGGAAGGTGATTTCCGTGTGGGCCACGTGTTTGGCCTTGGACTGCGAGTCCAGTTGTCCGGCCTGGGGCTGGAGGTTTCCCGCTTGCTTCGAGATGGGAAATCGACATGGCGGCTTGTGTGCTGCCCTGGGAATCGTGCCTCTGTGTTTTTCCTTGTGGCCGTGGTCCCTTGCGTTCCCTTCCTGAGGGAACAGTCTTGGTGGCTTGTGAGCTATCTCGGTATTCGTGATATCGTGGTTTTAGACCTAGAGATTGGGCTAGATCGACGGCCTTGTGCTCTTGCGTACAACGGTCTTGACCCCGAGTCTTGTGACTCAAGGACCGTTGGCTGTAGTGTGTCTAGAGGACAGTCCAGAGTCCAGTGGCTTAAGTGCCACTCGAGTTTTCTCGACTCTCGTGCACGATGCGTGCGTGGCCGTGGACTGCGAGTCCTGTTTCTTCTGCCACTGTGGTCACCGTGCGACGGGGCCGGTACGCGGGGTTGTCCCCGTACGTCGTCGGATTCGGACGTTGTTTTCCGTTGACTTGAGAGTCTACTCCTTCAGTGACCCTCCACTAGTCGTAGCCTACCAGTACGCGGTGCTGGTCGCACCAGGGAGTGGTGTACCGGCTCACCCTTAGAGGCGGTTTGTGGACCGGTTGCCGTCGGGCCCCACATCTTGCAGCCAGAGTCCGACTGAGGGGACAACTGGTCAGAGGGCCAGACCAAGGACGCGCGGTCTGTGTGTGCACACGTGGTTGGGGGCGGTTGGACCCACGTCGACGGGCGTGACCCCAGCTAGTTACTTGTTTGTGGTTACTTGTACGGTGTTCGCGCCTCGGGTAGGACCTACCACGTCAGGCGGTTCACCTGCGGTGCGGTGTAAGACGTCAGGGGACGCTACCGGCTGTGCTTCTAGTGGGTGGTACTCCTGTCGAGTACGGAGTGACAGACTGTCAGTTTCCGTGACTTTGACCTTCGGGTTTCGGTCGTGTTGACCGTTGAGTTTCGGTTGGTTCGCCGTGACGCGTGTGTTGGTTTTCGCATCATGGGATTAGTGCTAGTGGCTTTACCGAGGTTGGGTCTTGTTGTGCGGTACCCACGATCGGATGGTCGGGGTTGCACCTTGGACAGCGTGTCCAGGTCGGCTGTGTCCGGGGGACAGGCCTCTACGGCGTGGTTGCCGTGTGTTCTTACTTCGGTAGGTGGTGCTAGCGTGGTTCGGTAGCTTCGACTGCATGATCGAGGTATGCCTTCTGGCAGTAGGAGTAGCTGTAGTGCCGAGTTTTTGACCGGCCACCGGTTTGCTGTTCCTGCTGTAGTTGTTGCTCTCCTTTCCGCTACCGCCGTTGTTTCCGGTTGGGGTTCCGCGGGATCCCTGCTGAGTCTCTGTTTGGAGACTCATTCCCTGCTTTTCAGGTGTGGCGGTTCTTCCTCGCAGTTCGAGGGTGCGGGGTGGAGGTTCTCAGTTGCCAGCTTGCCGGGCCGAGTGTTCACTTGGCATGTGGTACGTTTTACTGCTTTAGACTGTACTTTCTGTTGGACCGGACTCTGTTGTAGTAGTTGTTTATTTATTTCTGTCAATTGTTGAATTGTCCTGCTTTATTTCCTATTTCTTTGTGCCTCCACACTCCTTTTAGCCCTTCCGAACCCTCCCGGCTCGTGGGCGGCGATGCGAGTCTCGGGTTATCGGGCCTTCCCGGTAATCATATTCTCGGGTCGTTACAGTAAGGGTCGAATTCTGGGAAGCAGGCTGCGGGAGCCAAAGATATTGGAAAGCAGGTTGTAAAAGCCAAAATTGGGAAGCGGGCCGTGAAGGCCAAATTCTGGGAAGCAGGCCGCAAGGGTCGAATTCTGGGAAGTAGGCTGCGAGAGCCAAAGATATTAGGAATCAGGCTGTAAAAGCCGAAATTATGGGAAGCGAGCCGTGAAGGCCAAATTCTGGGAAGCGGGCCGTAAAGGCCAAATTCTGGGAAGCAGGCTGCGAGAGCCAAAGATATTGGGAAGCAGGCTGCAAAAGCCGAAATTGGGGAGCGGGCCGTGAAGGCCGAATTCTGGGAAGCAGGCCGCAAGGGCCGAATTCTGGGAAGCAGGCTGCAAGAGCCAAAGATATTGGGAAGTAGGCTAAAAAGCCAAGGGATATTGGGAGCAGGCTGACAAGCCGAGAGATGTTAGGAGTAGGCTGTAAAGCCGAAAAGATATCAGAGAGCGCGGTGGGATGTGTGGATTAATCATGACCATGGGCCTTGGCCAGAACGACTGAGCCAAAGGGCATCGGGTAGTAGGATACGTGAGCCAAGGAGAAGGGTTTGTGAAGCGGCGGGTTCGAAGACCACGTCTGTCTCATGTCTCTTTTTTTCTTCTTCTTTTGTGTGGGGAGACAGGTGCAAAGACCATGTCTGCCTCGTGACTCTTCTTTCTCTTCTTCTCTTCTTCTGTTATGGAGAGGCGGTGCAAAGATCATGCTTGCCTCATGGTCATTTTTTTCTTTTCTTCTCTTCTTTTGTGTGAAGAGGCGGGTTCAAGGACCGTGTTCGCCCCGTGACTGTTCTTTCTCTTCTTCTCTTCTTCTTTCATGGAGAGACAGGTGCAGAGACCATGTTCGCCTCGTGACTGTTCTTTCTCTTCTTCTCTTCTTCTTTTAAGGAGAGGCAGGTGCAAAGACCATGTTCGCCTCATGTCTCTTTTTTCTCTTCTCTTCTTCTTTTGTAGAGAGGCAGGTGCAGAGACCATGTTCGCCCCGTGACTGCTCTTCCTCTTCTTCTCTTCTTCTTTTATGGAGAGGCGGGTGCAAGGACCATGTTCGCCTCATGACTGTTCTTTCTTTTCTTCTCTTCTTCTTTTATGGAGAGACAGGTGCAAGGACCATGTTCGCCTCGTGACTGTTCTCCCTCTTCTTCTCTTCTTCTTTTGTGGAGAGGCAGGCGCAAAGACCATGTTTTCCTCGTGACTGTTCTTTCTTTTCTTCTTTTGTGGAGAGGTGGGTTCAAGGACCACGTCTACCTTATGTGTCTCTTCCTCCTTTTCTTATCTTCTTTTGCGTGATGAGGCGGGCTCGAGGACCACGTCTGTCTCATGTGTCTTCTTTTGGTTCTGCTCTCCTTCTTTTGTGTGAAGAGGTGGGTTTAGGAACCATGCCTGCCTCATGTGTCTCTTCTTCCTTTTCTTCTCTTCTTTTGCGTGATGAGACGGGCTCGAGGACCATGTCTGCCTCATGTGTCTTTTCTTCTCTTCTTTTGTGTGATGAGGCGGGCTCGCAGACCACGTCTGCCTCATGTGTATTCTTTATTTTCTTCTCTTCTTTTGTGTGATGAGACAGGCTCGAAGACCATGTCTGCCTCATGCGTGTCTTTTTTTTTATTCTGCTCTTCTTTTCTCATTAATGCTTCCACGCTGGAGTGTATTTCTCTTAACGTGCCCCCAGGTTGGGGTGTAGCTTTATTTAGTATGCATCCCCCTGAGAGGTGTGTTTTGCTTCTTTGCCTCTGTGCCCCCAGGCGGGGCGTATTTTTCAAGGCTTCTATGCCCCCAGGTGGGGCATGCTTCTTCTTCTGATGCCCCCGAGCCGGGGAGTCTCCTCTATGGCTTCTATGCCCCCAGGCGGGGTGTATGTTGCTTTATATGCCCCCAGGGCGGGGTGTAATTCTTGCTTCTTATGCCCCCGAGGCGGGGTGAACTCTTCTTCTTTGCTTATGTGCTCCCATATCGGGGTGTATTCCTTTCTTCATATGCTCCCCCTAAGCCGGAGAATGTTGTTTGTTCTGCTTCAGATGCCCCCCCCCGGGGGGGGGGGGGGGGGGGGATATATGTTGCTTCATGGACCCCGAGACCGGGATGTATTCCTTCTTCAGATGCTCCTGAGCCGGGGCGGACTCTTTTCATCTTATGCTCTCAAGACGGGATGCAGCTTTTTCAAATGCCCCTAAGTCGGAGCACGTTCTTCATGGCTTTTATGCCCCCACTAGCGGGGTTTGTCTCTTCTTCAAATACCCCTAAGCTGGGGTGGACTTCTCTTCATATGCCCCTGAGTCGGGGCGTGTTCTTTATAGCTTCTAGGCCCTCGAGGTGAGGTATGCTTCCTCTTCAAGTACCCCCAAGACGGGGTGTGATTCTTGGCTTCATATGCCCCCCAAGGCGGGGTGTGTTTTGCTTCTTGTGCCCCCCAAGGGTGGGGTGTATCTCCTTTTTGTGCCCCCAGAGCAGGGTGGATTCTCTTCAGTTACGCCTAAGTAGGGGTTGATTCTTCCGCCTCTTATGCCACGGGGTGGCATACACTCCTCTTCATATGCCCCTAAGCCGGGGTACAACTCTATTTCTTCTCATGACCCCAGGCCAGGGCAGCCTCTTCTTCTTATGCTTATGTGCCCCTAAGCGGGGTGCATTCCTTTCTTCATGCGCCCCTAAGCCGGGGAATGTTGTTTGTCCTGCTCCGAATGCCCCCGAATCGGGGTATAGTTTTGTCTCATATGCCCCTAGGGTGGGGGTGTATTTCTCTTCATGTACCCCTCAGTCGGGGCATATTTCTTCTTCAAATACCCCCTGAGCTAGGGTGCATTCTTGCTGCTTCTTATGCCCCTAAATCGGGATATAGTTTTGTCTCATATGCCCCTGGAGCGGGGGTGTATTTCTCTTCATGTGCCCCTGGGAATGGGGTGTACTCTTCACGGCTTCTATGCCCCCAGGCGGGGTATGTTACTTCTTCATATGCCCCTGAGCCGGGGCGTAGCTCTCTTCAAATGCCCCCGGGACGGGGGTGTATCTTTTGCGTCTTATGCCCCCCTGAGGCGGGGGTGTATCTTTTGCTTCTTACGCCCCCCTGAGGCGGGGGTGTATCTCTTTACGGCTTCTGTACCCCCGAAGCAGGGTACGTTGTTTCTTCAAATGCCGCTTGGGTGGAGTATATCTTTCTTCTTATGCTCCTAGCTCAGGATGTATGTTTCTTTGTTTCTGTGCCCCGGGTCGGGGTAGATGCTTCTGCTTCTTATACGCCAAGGGCGGAGTGTATTTTTGTGCCCCCAGGATGGGGTAGGTGCTTCTGCTTCTTATGCGCCAAGGGCGGAGTGTGTCTCTTTCTGTGCCCATAGGCTGGGGTATATTCTTCATGTTTCTCATACCCTTTTCGCAGGGCATATTCTCTTGCTTCTCATGTCCCTGGATCGGGGCGTATGTTTCTTCTTCTGACGCCCCTAGGTCGGGGTATACTTTTTCTTCATGTGCTCCCAGGTCGGGATGTATGCCTCTTTGCTTCGGTGCCCCCGGGTGGAGGTGTACTCTGTCTCTTTGCTTTTGCGTCCCCCAGGCGGGGTATGTTTCTTCTTCAAGTGCCCCTAAGCCGGCGCATATTCTTTATGGCTTCTATGCCCCCTGGCGGGGTATATTTCTTCTTCAAATATCCCTAAGACGGGATGTATTCTTCTCTTTCTTATGCTCCCGAGGCGGGATGTATCTTCTTCAAATACCCCTAAGCCGGGGCGTGTTCTTTATGGCTTCCATGCCCCCTGGCGGGGTATGTTTCTTCTTCAAACACCCCTAGGCCGGGGTGGACTTCTCTTCATATGCCCCTGAGTCGGGGCGTGTTCTTTTATAGCTTCTAGGCCCTCGAGGTGAGATATGCTTCTTCTTCAAATACCCCTAGGCCGGGGCGTATTCTTTCTGGCTTCTATGTCCCCTGGCGGGGTATGCTTCTTCTTCAAATAACCCTAGGCCGGGGTGAATTCTTTTCTTCTTCCCAGACACACCGGGGGGGATGTTTGCTTCTTATGCTCCCAAGGTGGGGTGTATTGCTGCCCCCAAGGTGGGGCGTATTACTGCTTCTGATGTCCCAGAGTGAGGTATCCCCCTTTTTTTTATGCCCCCGGCACGGGGTGTATTCCGCTTCTAGTGCCCCCAGAGTGGAGTGTATTGCCGCTTTTGATGCGGGGTGTGGTTCTTGCTTTTTATGCACCCGAGGCGGGGTGAATTTTTCTTCTTTATTTACGTGCCCCCATATCAGGGTGTATTCCTCTCTTCATATGCTTCCCTAAGCCGAGGGATGTTGTTTGTTCTGCTTCAGATGTCCCCCCCCGGGGGGGGGGGGGGTGCATGTTGCTTCATGGACTCCGAGCCTGGGGTATGCTCCTTCAAAGGTCCCTAAGCCGGGGTGGATTCTCTTTTCTTCTCATGCTCCCAAGGCGGGATGTAGCTTCTTCAAGTACCCCTAAACCGGAGCGTATTCTTTATGGCTTCTATGCCCCCTGGCGGGGTATGCTTCTTCTTCAAATACCCCTAGGCCGGGGTGGACTTCTCTTCATATGCCCCTGAGTCGGGGCGTGTTCTTCATAGCTTTTAGGCCCTCGAGGCGAGGTATGCTTCTTCTTCAAATACCCCCGAGACAGGGGTGTGTTTCTTGGCTTCATATGCCCCGGACGTGGGGTATATCTTTTGTTTCTTATGCTCCCGAGCCGGGATGTAGCTTCTTGGCCTCATATGCTGCCGAGGCGAGGGGTATGTTGCTTTACGTGCCCCCGGGGGGAATGCATTTTGCCTCCGTTGCCCCGGGGCGGGGTATATCTCTTGGCTTCTTACACCCCCCAAGGTGGGGTGTGTTTTCTTCTTGTGCCCCCGGGGTGGGGTATATCTTTCGCTTCTTATGCCCCCCCTTGAGACAGGGTGAAGTCTTTGCTTCAAATGCCCCTAAATCGGGATATAGTTTTGTCTCAAATGCCCCTGGAGCAGGGGCGTATTTCTCTTCATGTGCCCCTGGGAATGGGGTGTATCTTTGTTGCTTGTTGTGCCCCCGGAGGGAGGTGCCTTTCTCTTCATGTGCGCCGGGCACCAGGTGTATCTTTGCTTCTTTTTTTTTATATGCCCCCGAGGGGGGAATTCTTCTTCTTCTGCCCCGACATGCTGGGGAATGTCTGCTTCTTGTGCCCCCAAAGTGGGGTGGATTCTCGACGGCTGTTGTGCCCCCGTTGGTGGGGTGTATGCTTCTTCTTCAGATTCCCCTAAGGCGGGGTGTATTCTTTGTTGCTTCATGTACCCCCGAGTCGGGGTGGATTCTCTTCATGTGCCCCCATGGCGGGGTGTACTCTCTTTATGTGTCCCCAGGAGTGGGGTGTGGTTTGCTTCCTGTGCACCCAAGCAGGGTGTATCGCTGCTTGCAATGTCCCCCGAGGCGGGGTATCCTTTTTCTTCAAATACCCCTAAGCCGGGACGTATTCTTTATGGCTTCTATGCCTCCATAGCGGGGTGTGTTTCTTCTTCAAATACCCCTAAGATGGGGTGGATTCTTTTCTTCTTATACTCCCAAGGTAGGATGTAACTTCTTCAAATGCCCCTGAGCTGAGGCGTGTTCTTTACGGCTTCTATGCCCCCAGGCGGGGCATATTTCTTCTTCAAATACCCCTAGGCCGGGGTGTATTCTTGCTGCTTCTCATGCTCCCGAGGCGGGATGTGACTTCTTCAAATGCCCTTAAGCTGGGGCGTATCCTTCATGACTTCTATGCCCCCTGGTGGGGTATGTTTCTTCTTCAAATGCCCCTAAGCCAGGGTGTGTTCTTATACTTTTTTGCGCCCCCAGGGCGAGGTGCATTCCTCTCCATATGCCCCTAGCATAGGGTGTGCTTTTGTTTCTTATGCCCCCAGGCCGGGGTACGTTCCTTCTTCATATACCCCTAAGCCAGGGTGAGTTTCTCTTTTTGTGTGTCCCCAGGCCGGGATGAATTCTTTTCTTTTTATGCCCCCATGGCGGGGTATGTCTTTTGCTTCAGGTGCCCCCATATCGGGGTGTATTTTCCCTTCAAATGCCCCTAAGTCGGGGTGCAGCTCTATTTCTTCTTACGTCCCCAGGTCGGGGTAGATTCTTCTTCAAATGCCCCGAAGTCGGGGTGTAGCTTTTGCTTTGTGTGCCCCTCAGTCGGGACGGATTCTCTTCATGTGCCCCTGGGAATGGGATGTATTTCTTTTTTTTTGCCTCCTATGCCCCCGTAGCAGGGTATATATCTTCTTCTCATCCCCCATGGCGGGGTATGTGCATGCTCTCTTCGGGAGTGGTAGCCGTGCTTGGCCTCATTGCTATAAAGCATTTCCCACAGCGGGTAACCATTCACCAAGCTATAATTGTGGCTCGCTGGGTCTTTTAACAACCACTCGGGGGCCGTTTTGTGCCGGATGGAGGCAGCAGGAAGGAGGAACGAGTGGGGTCATTGCACCACGGACTCGGGACCTCCTAGAGTCGGGCGGGATGCCGAGTTTCTTCTTGCTCTTTGCTCTTTCAGTCGGCGATGCTGGCCAGCTTTTCTTCCTTTCTTCTTTATTTCTCCCCCTTTTTTGTATGATTGACCAGGGTGGAGGTGCAGGAGAGCGCTCACCCCCTCGGGGAGGGGATGAGTGGTTCGCTCCACCGCATCAACCCCACAGTGGTAATCTTTGTTCAGCACGGGTCTCGACGGACGTGGCCGTACAACCCTCTCTTGCCAATTCTTTCTCTTCTTCTTTTTTTTTTGCTTCTTTCTTTTCTCTTTTTCTTTTCTTCTTTTCTTTTCTTCTCTTCTTCTCTTCTTCTTTTCTTCTTTTCTTCTTTTCTTCTCTTTCTTCTTGAGGGAAACGGGGGGGGCTTGATTTCCCCTCCCTTCTCCTCTTTCTCTTCTCCCCCGTTTTCTATAACAGCCCCCATGATTCCTGGAAGCTGCATATGCTTCGAAGCAGCGTCCTCGAGGCCGCGAAGGCAGCTGCATCGAGTCTGGATTTTCTCCCCATAGGGCTGGCGAAGACAGCACCTGCAATTCATCAAAGCAGGCAAACATCGTTAATTAGGAGGCCATGAGGCCCTAAATCCCGACGAAGAGATGAAGGGTAGTTTAGGTCCCACCGGGCGTGCCAGAATTGTGGACGCACTTTTCGAACGTTTATTGCGCTCGTCTATTCGGGAATGGTTGATTCGTCTATTAAGTGCGTGGGCGTGCCAGTCACCAAGTGACAATTTGTTCGGGCTCCGAAGAGCCCATGGTGCGCTCGATCTGACTCGGTCAGACGATTGTGTGGTTCGTGTCGAGACCAAAACCCGCCATGCCATAAAGGTCACGGCGTCATTTACATCCCCCATATGAGGGAACACCCTTGATTAATCGCCGGGATTCAGGGCCTCATGGCCAAGAAATTAATTGCATGAAAGGTCTATTACGAGGTATTGAAATCCTCACGCGGGGGCGAGAAGAAAACCATTCGTGGTCATGTCAGTCGTGTACTGACCATCTAATGTTCGGACAAATGTCCGGCTCAAGAAAATCGCGGTTGTCGCGGGAAAACCGGAACGCATGTATGCCGAGGTACGGCAAATTTATTGTTCGGAAGAGCGAAAAACGTTCGGCTGAGCCTCGGTTGGAGTGGTCAAAAACCAGTAAATCTGTTGGCCCGGTGCAAGAGCAAGCTGCGACCATACTACGGTGGGCCCCCCGCGGTCGAAACAAGACTTGCATGAGCGTCATTAATATTTTCGGTGCCAAGGGGCAACGAGGGGATATCCCTTGAATCAGCTGAAAAGCCCTGTGTCTAGGGAAGCGGACGTTCGAAACGTGTCGGTCATTCGGGAGACCATTTAATATTCGGACGGGTGTCCGGCTTGAGAATATCATAATCGTCGCAGGAGGACCTAGAACATATGTATGCCGTGATACGACAAATACGTTATTCCGAGACACTGAAAACACTCGGTTAAATCTCGATTAGTGTAGCAGGAAACTAGCGAATTTATTGGCCCGGTGCGAGATCGAGTCGGGACCATACTGGGGGCGCCTCCCGCGGTCCAAACGGGGCTTGCGTGGGCATCATTAATGTTCCCGGTGCCAGAGGGCAACGGGGAAGAGTCCCGGGACTAGATTCCAAAACCAAAACATGTTCGAAGGAAGCGAGCTATACGCCGAGGGTGTGGGTCAGACAATGACCATAATCGGGACAGACCCGAGGTCCAAGCACAGCCCACAAAGGCCTTATTGATATTCCCATGTATAGGGTCCAGGGATGACAGGAGCCATCTCGTTCTATTCAGATTTCATCGGTCACTCACGGACCACTTTATATTTGGACAAAGGTCCGTATTAAAGGTACGACGTAGATGGAAACAACCCCGTACAAATGTATGTCGAGTTCGCGGCAATTTCAATGAAAGAACGGGAACAAATCCCAATAGGAATGGGTCAGGATTGATGAACTATTGGCCCAGAGCAATGCCGGATTATGACCACGTCGGGATGGGAGCCGTCGGCCATGCAGGTCACTCACGAGCCTTTTCATGTTCAGACACGGGTCCGTAGTAGAAACGCGGCGAGAATCGAGGTGAACCCGTTCAAATGTCTACCGAACACGCGGCAATTTTAGTGGCGGCTCGGAAGGGATCCGGCCTGAGAAACGAGTCTGGTTTAGTCGAAATGTCGGCCCGGGGTGAGATCGGGTCATGGCCATTTCGGGATAATTCCCAAGACTCAGGCCCAACCCGCAAGGGCGGCATCATTGTTCCTTCGGCGCCGGGTCACGGGAGAGACGGGGCTGCGATATAGATTTCACCGTCTTCTTTATCTGGGATTTTTAGTCATAAGATTTGGTGCTGTTTATTCCCCTTTATATATTTGTTCTGGATGATTTTTATTTTATTTTGTTTTATTTTTTATTATTATGTTCTTCTTTTCTACTATTATTATTACTATTTCACATTTTTTTTGTTTATTTCTTATGTATATTCAGATTTATTTATTTATCATAATTTTTATTAATTTCTTATTATCATTATCATTATCATTATCATTATATACATTTTTGGAGAGAGAGTGGGCCGCTAGAGGGCTAAAAGGGGTGTACCGCTGAAGGGCTGAGGGAGTGTGCCGCTGAAGGGCTAAAAAGGTGTACCGCTGAAGGGCTAAGGGAGTGTGCCGCTAAAGGGCTAAAAGGGTGTACCGCTGAAGGGCTGAGGAGTGTGCCGCTGAAGGGCCAAAAGGGTGTACCGCTGAAGGGCTGAGGGAGTGTGCCGCTGAAGGGCCAAAAGGGTGTACCGCTGAAGGGCTGAGGGAGTGTGCCGCTGAAGGGCTAATAGGGTGTACCGTTGAAGGGCTGAGGAGTGTGCCGCTGAAGGGCCAAAAGGGTGTACCGCTGAAGGGCTGAGGGAGTGTGCCGCTGAAGGGTTAAAAGGGTGTACCGCTGAAGGGCTGAGGGAGTGTGCCACTGAAGGGCTAAAAGGTGTACCGCTGAAGGGCTAGGTTGGAAAATACCGATGAGGGCCCACTCTCCCTCTAGTTCTTTTAAGGCTTTTCTTTTCTTCTTTTCTGATTTTTATTAAGTTTGCATGGGTTTCTTATTTTCTTCTCTTGATCAATTTCCATTCTTTCTCCCATGAGGACGAATGTTCAAGTTGTTTAGTTGTCGTTCGATTTGACTCTCTTTATGTTGATTATGGTTCCCTTGCCTTGGTGAACGCATTTCACCGTTGTTCTTTTCATTTGTTTGTTGCTTTCTTTTAGTCCTTTTTAAGGTGTGGTTGTTCCATTTGTTTGTTGCTTCCTTTTATCTTTTAATATGTTATCGTTTCTAACAAAAATTCGGCAGCATCTCCCCTTGACCCGAGCGTAAGGGAGATACAAGGAACGCGCCCACATGGAGTGGCGGAACCCGACAACTGGAGGTAGGCGCCCGAGAGCGGCAACACCTTTATAAACCTCGAAAAACTTGGAGGGAACGGCGAGTGGAAGACTACTCTAGGACTGGCTGAGGGGGGGATGCACCGGGAAAGAAGGAAGGGCAAGTGTGCCGGGCAAGGGAGGCACGAGAGGGCGTGCCGGCGAAGGGCCTGGCCGAGGCGTGCCGGGGAAGACCCACGGGGTGTTCCGGTGAAGGGCTTGGTCGGGGCGTACCAGGGAAGGCCCGTAGGGGCGTACCGGCGAAGGGTTCAAAGAAGGGTGCACCGGCGAGGGGCTTAGCCAGGGCGTACCGCTGGGAGCTGCGGAGGCTGCACCGCGGTAGGGGTGCACCGGTGGGTGGCTGAGCAAGGGGATGAAGGCTGAGAGTTGGCCAGGTGGCCTAGAGTTGGAGAAGGGAGGAAGGCCGAGGATGGTGTTGGGCTTGGGTATGCTAAGAAGAAGAAAAGAGCAATGATGAGGGGGACGAAAGCCCACGCCAAGGATCAAACGATCGGGAGGCGGAAGGGGGGGAGCGTTCAAACACGCGCACGGATTCAAACCAACGGAGACAGTAAGAAGAAAGAACTCAAAAGAGCGATTTTTATTCATAACCGACAAAGGCCGCAACCGGCCACATACACCTTAGAACGCTGGAACATGAGGCACAACGGAGGAGAAGGAAAGAAAAGCAAAGGGGGGAAAGGAAAGGGATGAGCTGGGGTTGAGCAGGGGCGACGGCTCGTGCTCTTCCCCTTCCCCTCTAGTACATGCTCTCTCTCTCTCTCTCTCTCTCTCTTTCTCAGCTCTCTCCCTTTTGGTGATCGTCGGGGCTTCACGGCGGAGCTCCCTCCTTCTTCTTCTCTTCTCCTTCTTCTCTTCTCTTCATGCGGACGATGGTGGACGGAGCAGCGTGGGGGGGAGTCAAAGCTTCCCATCCTCTTCTTCTTCTTTTCCTCTTCTTCTCTTCTTCGTACAGACGTCGGCGGTGGGTGGAGCGACCGGAGGGCAGACGACTCCCTCTTCTTCTTCTCTTCTTCTCTTCTCTTCTTCTCTTCTGCGTGTGTCTGTCTGTGTCTGTATGCCTCTCCCCTCCCCTCTGTTCGCTTTTTTTGGCCGAAGAAGGGGGGCATTTTATACCCCAGCGGTGGGAGCATTCGGGCGCGAACGACGGTGGCGGGAGGTGACGGGCATTGAATGGGGTTTGACTTCCCCCGTCCTGGCTGTCAGGGGAGTAACCTGTGTGGCCCAACCGTTGGTTGACACCTCGGACAGCTCACTGCGCGCTAAGGATATGTAGGGCATGGGCTTCACGTCGTTCGGTAGTTGAAATGCCTTGACGCTGTACCGCTGGCGGGCTCAAGAAGCGTGCCACAGGAGGGCCAAAAGGGCGTGCCGCGGGAGCACCCAATGGGCGTGCCGCTGGGCGGCCTAGAGGGCGTGCCGCTGGAGGCACCCTGGGGGTATGCCGCTGGAGGCACCCTGGGGGTGTGCCGCTGGAGGCACCCTGGGGGTGTGCCGCTGGGGCTCCCCAGGGGGTGTGCCGCTGGAGGCACCCTGGGGGTGTGCCGCTGGGGCACCCTGGGGGTGTGCCGCTGGGGCTCCCCAGGGGGTGTGCCGTTGGAGGCACCCTATGGGTGTGCCGCTGGAGACACCCTGGGGGTGTGCCGCTGGGGCTCCCTAGGGGGCGTGCCGCTGGAGGCACCCTGGGGGTGTGCCGCTGGGGCTGACTTGAGCCCGTTTTGAGCACGAGTTATGGTTCATTTGATTTCCTTCGGGGGCCATGGATTGTGAGCTTCCCGGGGGTTGGTTTCTCTTGGCTGTCGTGACTCTGGGGACGGCTTCGCGGCAGTGTGCATATTTGGAGAGTCCGGATGACCAGTCTCTCCAGGGCTTCTTCACTTGGTGCCGTTTGCTGGTGCTGGGCCAAGCAGGATATCTATGCGTGTAATTTTTTGGTGTCCACAGGCACCTAAGGGTGTGCCGTTGAAGGCACCTGTGGGGTATGCCGTTGAAGAGCACTGGGGGTGTGCCGCTGAACGTCTATTTGGGTTTGCCGTCGGGGTAGCCGAGGAGCGTGCCACTGGGGCTCATTAGGGGTGTGCCGCTGGGGTACCCGAGGAGTGTGCTGCTGGAGGCACCTCAGGGATGTGCCACTGGGACTTTGCATGCAGTGTGCCGCTAAAAGGGCAGGGGTGTGCCGTTTCAAAGGGCTTCTGCTTTTGCTTCAGTTGTGCACTCTTTGGGATATTTCTTCACCGTTAGGGACCCGAGGGTGGGTCCATAGCAGTGTATAAATTCAGGAGGGTATCCTGTGCTTTCTTTGTCATTTAATGCGCCCGTGCAAATGTGGGGATTTGCCAGACGGTAGCATTCTCCCGGAGCCCTGGATGGCCAGTCTCCACGGGTCTTCTTTCTTTGACTCTGCCATTAGTGCCGGGGCTTGGTGGGACATATGAACGTACAATTTTATACGTCCACAAATGCCCCCCACCCACGGGCAGCGCGGGCGAAGGATGAGCCAGACGGTGCTCATGGGTGCATCTATGGAATTAACGTACGTTATTGGGTGTACATACGTAAGATGCGTGACGTAGATATTATTATATCTATTGTATATTTATTATATCTTTATCGTTTATTATATATACATTTTCTTTCCCCTTCTCTCTTTTCCCTTCTCTCTTTTTTCTTCTTTCTTTTTTCTTCTGTTTTTTTTCTCTTCCTTTTTCTCTTCCTTTTTCTCTTTTTCTTTTTCCTTTTTTCTCCTTTCTTTTTCCTTTTTTCCTTTTTTTTATTATCCGTTTTGTTCTTTTTTTTCCGTTTCTTTCCCTTTTCTTTTCTTTTTTTTTTGAAGCCGCTATAAAAGGGGCGGGGGAGTTCAAAACTCCCCCCTCTCTTTTCGAATTCTCTCCCTCTCTCTCTCCTTGTCTCTTCGACAGCCGCCCCCTCTTCCGCTCTTCTCTCTCTTCTCTGTCTCCATTGCTGCCCACCGCCGTCGCCGATGCCTAGGGTGAGGCCACCGTGCTCTTCTCCCCTCCCTCTTCTTCTTTCTCCCTTCTTCCTTCTTCCTTCTTCTCTTCCTCTTCTCTTCTTCCTTCGTTCTCCTCTCCCTTTTCTTCTTCCTTCGCCAGGGGGATGACGGAGCCCTAGGCTCCCCGTCTTCCTCTTCCTTTTTCCTCTTCTTCTCCTTTATCTCTTCTTGTTCTTCTCTCCTTCTTCCTCTTCATTTCTTCTTCTTCTTCTCTTCGGCATGTGGCGAAGGCGGTCATGGTGTGTCGGAGCGCACCGGTGGGATGGCGGGCACAGGTGTGCCGGTGAGTGAGGGCACGGGATGTGCCGGAGTGGGAGTGGCACGGGTGTGCCACTGAAAAAGGGGCACGGGTGTGCCGGTGAGTGAGGGCACGGCTGTGCCGGTGGAAAAGAGGCACGGGTGTGCCGGTGAGATGGAGGGCACGAGTGTGTCGGGCAAAGGCACGGGGTGTGCCGGTGAAGGGGGGCACGGAGTGTGCCGGGGCAGATGGGCACGAGTTTGCCGGTGAGTGTGGCGAGGGTGTGCTAGGGAAGGTCGGCACGGGGTGTGCCGATGAAGCTCGGTACGATGTGTGCCGGGGAGGCTCGGCACGGGTGTGCCGGGGGAGGGCATCAGCAGGGTGTATCTGTGTAGGGAGATCAACTCAAGACCGAAGCCATCCAGTGTCGCCCTTGAGGCACACTGTGATTTTTGTTGGGGCCGTCACTCCTTGTGGACGTGCACCCGTGTCTTCCCCTTACGCCTCCGGCCTAGGGGAGACTCTACCAAAATTTTGTCAAAATTTCTGGCATCTTGTTCATTTTAATTGTAATGTAGCCCCTTCATAGTAGTTTCTCCTTGTCTTCACTCGGGACTTGTTCTGACCCCAATTTTTTTACATCTTGCAGATAAATGGTTGCTCCCAGCAGTTCTACTGCTCTTGCCACTATTGGCGTCGCGTCGGGCCTCTCACTGGCCGTTCCTGTCGTCACATGGCATAACGTGGAAGAGCTTGACCGGGAACATGCAGAGGTGGCGAAGCTGGCCGAATCCTCTGATTCTGAGACCGACACTCTGGACCTTAGCCGTGTCGGACTGACCGGTAATAACTTCACATTTGACCGGGATGGTGACTACCGGAAGGACGTCCCGAAGGACCAGCACCTTCTTCATTTCTTGAGGTATCTTCGTCGTCACGACAAGAGGGACTTCAAGACCATCCGGGCTGTCGAACGCGCCATTCTGCAGTTTCGGGACAGCTTATTGTACAGTGTTCGCCAAAGTGTACCGATGTACCTGGTGGGCGAGCCAAGAGAGTGGAACCCCGTGCTGGGTTTGGAAGTAGTGACCCCTGTGGAGGGCAAGCTGGTACGGGCGCCAGAATTTACTCCCGCCCGTTGGGATAATGCAGCAGGCAAAGTTCACCGGGAGCAGCCCCGCTTTGGTTTATTCCTGGCGCCATTGAAGTGGGGGTATCGGAAGGAGCCCTATCTCTTGGACTGCTTGGCTATCAGATTCAAGCATGAGCTCGCCCTAGGCTGGTTCGGGGAGCTCAAGGTTCAACCTGCACACTCTTTCCAGGAGGGAGCGATGGAGTTTACTGACTATGTCCTGTTCAACTATGCTCCCTTGCTGCTCCGGGCCTGGGTCTACCACAGCGTCTACGCCTCCCGGTATGACTACCCGATCTCAAAAGGCCTCTGCTGCGGAATGATGGAGGTCTTCAATGCAGAGCTAAACACATTCTACACTGTGGACGGCGAGACTTCACTGGACTTGTGTAGTCTGCACCAGCTGAGCGGTCTACCTATTGACGGCGAGCCGTACGAGGAAGTGTGTCTCCCTGACTTAATCAAGGACGAGACCGACGGGAATGGCATCTATGCCCCGGAATATTCTTACAGGTTCCTCATGAAGGCATATCGGGAGCTGTATCAGTCATCCCACGGTGGGAAGCAGCCTCCGCGCGGGGATCGCAAGAGGGTCCGATTGAGCCTGTGGCTGAAGTACTTTTTCGATGGGCCGAAGAAGTACGGAGCTTTCCCTTGCGTCGGCGCCTCTGCGGTCCGGAAGAAGCGAGTTTAGAGCAAGGCTAAGATGACGCTCCCAACCTCAAAAGGCGTCGGAGTGGTGCTAACCCGGCAAGGGTTGACCCGATGACCCACTGTGCAGCTTTCCTCACGTACTGGCTCTGCTCCTTTGCTCTGCCTTACGGAGATGAGACCGTCATCCGGCCAGACGCCATTTACCCCGCTTTCCAGATGGCATGGGGCATCAAGCTATCACTCTGCCCAGCAGTGCTGTGTCTCATTTTAAAGACGTTGGGAGATGTCAGTGTACACCAGTTCCCGCGCCAGGCTCGCTTCATCGGCCCGCTGCACTTTTTCAATGCCTGGGTATGTTTTGTATTCCCAGAGTATGCCCCGCACATCATACAATCCTGGGGCCTGTTTCCGCGGATGTTGGAGTTCGCAAGTGCTGAGACGGGCTCGACAACGATGTAGCTATTCAACATTCGGGGCAGGCTTACAACCGTCCCCCAGGACTCTCCCGGTAGCATTCATTTCTGGACGTTGGCTGCCCATTCCAGTCCCTTAGTCAATAGCAAAAGGGAATGCCGGGACGACCAAGTGGAGAAATATCCCCACCATATCAGCCAGCAGACCGTGGTTCGCCCTCTGATAGAGCCGGAGCAGTCTAACTGGGCGTTGTCTATTCGCCCAAGTGTGCTGGTCTTCAGAAAGGGGGATACTATGTTGCTGGAACCCTATTACCCTTTTTGCTTCGGGCGTAATTTTGGGTATGACCAGCATATCCCTACGCATAATGCACAGTTTCCTTTGCCCGTACGGAGTCTTCGGGGCAGCCCGGTTGCTGAGCATGCCGGTCCTGGTGGGATTATTTTCACCAAGCCGACGAGTCCACATTCAGAGTGCCAGCGCCTGGCCGAATTCCACGGGTGACGGCGGACTACATCAAATGGTGGAACGCCAGGACGGGTTTTTATCAGTTTTACAGAACCGGTTGCTGGGACGGCACCGAGCGGAAATTCTTGAGCAAGCAACCGGCGCCTGTCTTAGATATTGATCCGGGGCATCTGCTCCGACTGATGAACGGCAAAGAGAAGGAGGTGGCAGCATACATGGCCGCCCGCAAGGAAGCCCGAGAGGCCAGACCGTCCCCGCAGCTGAAGTTGCCACCCGTAACCAAGGACGAGTTCAAGAAGAATCTTACCCATTTGTGCAAGATCGGGTCGGACCGGCTGGATCACATTAATTATCCCTTCCCGATCGAAGAGGAAGGCACACCAGCTCGCACTTGGCACCCGGAGACGGACGTGGTGTGCACCTATTGCACCTTCTTGAGGAGGGAGGAGCGAAGGCCCGAAAATTACCGAGATACCACGTGGCTATATGTCCTCTTCCGGGCTCACGGGCTGAAGGTGGACGACCCGACGGCTATCATCTTGGACACGCGTCTAAGCATCTCCTTCCATTATGCTGACAGATGGGGCATGGACCACTTCAGCCTCTATTGTCACCTCGCCTTCAAGCAGCACGCAGACCTGGCGCATCTCGCTGATCGCTGTGTGAAGATTGGGGACATCCTTTGGCTGGTGCGAGAGGCGGCTCACCGGGACAAAGAGTCGGCCCTGACCTATTGGCCGATAACCCTACGACTGTACACCGGCCCTCATGGTATGATGCTTCCCTTTTTTTGACTTCCATAACTACGGCCCCTCATGATGCTGAATGCTAACCGATTTTTTCTTTTCTTTCTTTCTTTCGTCAGACCATCCCACCAGCAATTAATTAGCGCAGTATCGGAACCTCGTCCGACTGGTGCAGAAGCCCGCCCACTTTGAGGCGGCACCGCCAGCCCCCACTATAACGCCTCTGCCAAAGCCGAGCAAGGGGTCCCGGGTGAAGTCTCCTGTTAAGAAAGCCCTGGACGCTGCTAAGGATGCCGAGCGGCAGAGGGCGAAGCGGAGAAAGAAGGAAGCCACCTCCGCCTTGGCGGTCCCTTCAATTCCTCTTCCTCCATCCTTCGAGGAGTTCGCCGATGTTCGGGCGAAGCCGAGCCGGCCGCTAGGTTAGGCCTTTCCGGCCTTTGAGGCTCTTCGGGTTTATTTGGATGCCAAGAGGGACGCTTCTTGTAACACATGTTATTCTTCTGTTTCAGCTATCGTCGAGAGGCCCGCGTCCATATCTATCCCTGGCGTGGGTGAAGCTGTGACTCACGGGGCCGTAGAGTCCGTTGCAGAGACCTTCTTCGCCCCAACTCTCACTGTCGAAGTTGAAGGAGGTATATCATTTTCTTTGTTGGTCACTTTGATTAATTTTTTTTTTCGTTCCTTGAAGCCCCACGGGCTAGACTGAATCTGGATCTTGCTTTGCTTGGCAGGAGCTGATGTAGCAGTCCCTCAGCCGGAGGTGATCCCCGAGGCATCCCGTTCGAGCGGACATATCAGAGAAAGGGGCGGTGGTCAGGGAAGTCGCGGTTGCCGGTACAGCGCGATGACATGCCGACCCCGGATGTTGAGGTGGGGGCTCCCTCGACAATGAAAGAGGTGCCTACTAGCACTAAATCTTCGTCAGGCGATAAGGTAGATTACGGCGACTCATCTGATGAAGTGCTTTCAACTGAGGGTGTACCCGGGGAGTCCAACTTTCAAGTTCCCGCTTGGAAAGCCCCGGTACTACCTGTTTCTCTTAGCCTGGTGGAGTAGGCACCCTTAAGTGTGAACCTGTTTATTCAGGCTTCTCTCTTGAGGCCGTCGACTAACCTCCTTATTATTGTCGTTCTTTGACTTCAAACAGGAGCAGGCTCCGCCAAAAGGTACAGAAGTCCATGTTCCGGGTTCAGCAGTCGCCAGGCAAGAGAAGACCACTGCGGCTCTGGACAAATTGGCATCCATAGTCGAGGTTTTGCGGCAAGAAGAGGCCGCAGCAAGCTCGAGCGCCTCCATCCCGATAGTTGAGGTACTACCCCGGGAAGAAGTGATAGTGGCAGTAAGTGTACGCCTTCCTCTTTTCTCTTTCTTTCTCGTCTTCTCCCTTTTTAAGTCTTCCCTTGGGGTTGCTGATTTACTTGAGGCCATGCAGGATCGTGCCTCCCGAGGGGTCGTGGAAACCCCTATTCTGGCGACCGAGGCCCTGGAGGAAGGGGAAATAGCGCCAGAGATCGAGGCCCAAGAGTCCCTAGTGCCCGAAGCTGAAATTCGGGAAGAAGGAGAGGAGGTGCCGGCGACCGTGACTCGAGAGGAGACGGTGCCCGAAGCTGACACCTAAGAAGAGACGACGCCGGAGAGCAGCATAGTGACGGTGGGTGAGGTAAGCCTGAAGACCCTTCGGCTCCTTTGAGAATCCAGTGACCTACTTCGCATGGTAGGTGGCTAACCTTTCTTCGCATGGTCAGATAATAACAACTCCCCGCAGAACGTGCGCACCTCGAGCTCGCAAGGCGGTCCCCAGGTGGAGCTCATCTTTCCGCTCGTATGCGGCGAGGAGACTGAAGATGCTCTTGGGACCGGACGCGGGATCCTTGGCGTCTCTTCTGCAGATGGGAGCCATCCCGCGGCTCATGATCCCGCTCCCGCCGGTCCTGAAGTTGGTCTTTCCGAAGGAGGCCCGCCTCATGGGGAGGATACTAACAATTATTGCTACCCCCCCGGGAGAGTTCCAGGCATAAGGGAGTGGAGCTCCTTCGGAAACAACATCAAGCCTGGCTGTGGTTGACACCTTTTCCTCGATTGAGGCCCCGACACCTGTGCTCCTGACCTACGAGGCGACAGCTGGCCCAGGCCATATTGAGGAGGCGGAAGCCGAAGCAAGTCCGTCGGCTGTAGTGCCGGGCTCGCGCCCTGCGGCCGTCCATTCTTTGGACGAGACCAAGGCTCCCGTCCCGGTGATGGAAGCATCATCGTCAGGCGTAAACCTTGCCCGGACAGTGGAGATGGAGCAGCCGTTCATCATGGCAGCATCGGATACTTCGGTTGTAGTCCCGTTCTTGCCACTTGCGGTGATCAGCCAGGAATTACCCTCCAATCCAGAAGGATCCAGCCATTCAGCGTTGACTCTCCCATCGTCATCAGCAGCGGTGGATATCGAGCTGTGGGCCGCGGTGGACAGCGTTGTCGAGTTCAACCCGCTGGCGGTACCTTCTATAGGTCACGTTACCTCGGACATGCCGATCCGCCAGACCTTATTAACTCTACGAGCCATGATGCTCGCCGACCCCCACCCCATGTACCGGGGAGTGCACACCGTGGTCATGCAGTTGACCGGGGCTCTGCAGACAATGGGTTGTCCTTTGGAGGAATGGTCGCGGCGGGTTCTACTATTGTTGAAATATGTCAACCGCCGTGAGTTCCTTGAGACACAGGCTCCCACTGAATTCACAGCGATCGGCGCCCAAAGGGGTGAGTACCTGCAGGCCTTGGAAGCCCGGAGGGGTAATGGGGACCAATGCTGGAGGGCAATGGACGAGTGTCGCGTCAACATCCATGCCTTAGAGAACAGGATAGAGAAGCTCAAGGGCTGGCTTACTAAGGCCGAGTCCGACCTTGTTGAGGTAGAGGTGGCCGAGGTCATAGGGGCTGAGGAGCTAAGCTTTGCCGAGGTTGAGGTAGCCTCCGTGACCGCAGAGCTGGAGTGCCTCGACGCACAGGAGGGCCGCCTGCGCGAGATGGTGAACTTCCCCTGTGTTGGGATCCTCCCTCTCGAAGAAATCTTCCGAGGAATAGACTAGTCGTCAGTCTTCCTCTAATTATCCTTTTTTTGCATGTAACACTGGGGTATGCCCCGAGGCCTTTGTAACTTTTCCAAAAGGAATACAATGCAATTGTTCCATGGGCCTCTCGTATATGTATTGTGTTGGGAAATCTCCCTTTTTTTGCTATGTGATGGAATGCGGGTTTGCACTAATAGCTCATTCAGGGAACACCCGGTGGGGTTCGCGTAGGAGCATAGGAGAGTGCTCACCCTTCCAGAGGAAGGATGAGGGAACCACTCCACCATGTCCATCGTGCGATTAACCATATGATACCACCGGTATGGTTGACCTGAATAGGTTGATCCGACCTTGGAGAGGCGGAGAGAAGAATTTTCTCATTCAATGACCTAGACGGGAGGTCTTGGCCAAAAGAGGGTTGTCTGTCACCCGAGGGAACGGAGAGAAGAGTTTGTTCATTCAATGACCTAGACGGGAGGTCTCGGTCAAAAGTAGGCTGTTGGTCTGTGTCGGCAGGGTGCCGGGGGCAGCTGTGGTCTGTTTGTTTCTCGATATATTGGTTGGTACGGGGCTGGTGCCAATGTAAGGAGGTAGGTTAATTCCCCAACCCCGAGCGAAAGGTTCGGGTGGGGTGGTCTTTATCAGTGCCGACGGAACGTCAAGGGCTGACATGGGTTGATTCGTTTATTGAAGTATTCGTTGGTACGGGCTGGTGCCAACGCAACAAGAAGGGTTGATTCCCCAGTCTCGGATGAAAGGTTCGGGTGGGGTATTCTTCGTCAGTGCCGACAGAATGTCAAGGGCTGACATGGTTGATTCGTCTATTGAAATATTCGTTGGTACGGGCTGGTGCCAACGCAAGGAGAAGGGTTGATTCCCTAGTCCCGGACGAAAGGTTCGGGTGGGGTATTCTTCGTCAATGCCGACAGAATGTCAAGGGCTGACATGATTGATTTGTCTATTGAAATATTCGTTGGTACGGACTGGTGCCAACGCAAGGAGAAGGGTTGATTCCCCAATCCCGGACGAAAGGTTCGGGTGGGGTATTCTTCGTCAGTGCCGACAGAATGTCAAGGGCTGACATGATTGATTCGTCTATTGAAATATTCGTTGGTACGGACTGGTGCCAACGCAAGGAGAAGGGTTGATTCCCCAATCCCAGACGAAAGGTTCGGGTGGGGTATTCTTCGTCAGTGCCGACAGAATGTCAAGGGCTGACATGATTGATTCGTCTATTGAAATATTCGTTGGTACGGGCTGGTGCCAACGCAAGGAGAAGGGTTGATTCCCCAGTCCCGGACGAAAGGTTCGGGTGGGGTATTCTTCGTCAGTGCCGACAGAATGTCAAGGGCTGACATGATTGATTCGTCTATTGAAATATTCGTTGGTACGGGCTGGTGCAACGCTATTGAAATATTCTCGCAGGCGAGAGTGAGGGTTAGCAAAGGAGGGCTAGTTCCTCCTTCTTCTCTCTTCCTTCATTCTTATCTTCTTCCCTTTTTTTCTTTCTTTTCTTTCTTTTCTTCTTTTTTTCTTTTTTCCTCTCTTTTTTTCTCTCTTTTTTTCTTTCCTTTTTTCATTATTTCTCTTCCTCTTTTCCTTCTTATTTTGTTCTTTTTCGTTGCTTCCCTTGCAATGCATAGTAGGTAGTGGATAAACCATCCAAACAATTGAAATGTAAATTCGCCCGCTGTGGGGCGGGGAAACGTATTATTTATTGAATGGAGGAATTGGAGCGTGATACAATCTCAGATACCTACCATCAAGGGGTGGAAATTGAACCACCCCCCGATGATCGACTATCATACGCTTCACCCTGGTAGACCTTTTGGATTACATAGGGTCCAAGCTAATTTTCATTCAGCTTGCCCTTGGGATTGGAAGCCATGACTTCTCTTCTCTTCACCATGACGAGGTCACCCTTCTTGAATTCGCACTCCTTGACGAGGTTGTCAAAGGCGCGAGCTATCCGAGGCTGGTAGACCTGGATATTCTATTGGGCCTGGAGTCGTTTCCCCTCCAAGCTGGAGAGCTCTTCAAGCCTCCGCTCGACATTTGTTTGCTCTTCCCGGACCAACCCGTGTTGGATTGTGACCCGAAGGGAGAGTATCTCCAGCTCGATGGGGACGATCGCCTCTGAGCCATATACCAGGGAAAAGTGTGAACAACCCGTCGGAGTTTTGTAAATAGTTCGATATGCCTATAGGGCCTCATACATGCTCTCTTCCCAATCTCTTTTGTTGGAATTAACAATTTTGGAGAGGAGAGTACAAAGAGTCTTATTGAAAGCTTCGGCCAAACCATTGGCTTGCGAGTTGTAGGGGGTTGACGTCCTCCAGTCGATCTTGTACTTCTCTGCCAGCTGGTAGACTTTCTGGTTGCAGAAGTGGCTTCCATTATCCGAGATAATTTGGTTTGGGGTGCCAAACCGGAATATGATATTACGCTGGACAAATCTGGCGATGATCTCCCCAATCACTTCCCTCAAAGCAACGGCTTCCGCCCAGCGGGAAAAGTAATCAGTTGCTGCCAGGATGTACTTGCACCCTATAGATGATGCGGGTAGTGGACCCACGACATCTGTTCCCCATTGGGTGAAAGGCTAGCTGGGCAATGTCGGATGCAGCGGCACAGGCGGTCTCCTGGGCACTGTGGCATGCTCCTGGCATTTCTGACAAGACTTGACGTACTTGCCACAGTCATCGAACATTGTCGACCAGTAGTAGCCAAGCTTTTTTATTTCAATTTTCATCTTTGGTCCCGCCTGGTGTGCACCAGCTGTCCCGGCGTGGACCTCTTTCATGACTCTCCAAGCTTCTTTAGTCGATAGGCATCGTAGGAGCACCTTCCATTTGGCATCTGTCATAATTCAGAATAGGATCCCGTTCCGGACCTCATATGAGTCCTTTGTTCTGATCAGCTTGATCTTCTCTTCTCTCTGTTTGGGCAGTTGTTGGTATTTAAACCAATGCATAAGGGGGTCCCTCCAGTCAGGTAAGCTGATGGCTTCCGCTGTGGCGACCTCCAATTCTTCTTCTTCTAGTTCTTCTATCATGCTAGGCACTTGGCGCTGATTCACCACCCTGATGTTGAGGATCCGTCTGGCGGGACTGCCAGTGAGCTTGCCAATTTCGCCAGTGCATCGGCTTGTGCATTTTCTCCTCTAGCGACATGGCCTATCTCAATGAGGTAGAATTGCTCCATGAGCCACTTCGCCTTAGCATGGTAAGGGAGTAGCTCAGGTTTTCAGACGTCGAACTGTCCCTGGACCTGCTTGACGACTAGTAATGAATCACCAAATACTTGTAGCATTTTAATCTCCATTTGCAAAGCGACTTGGAGACCGATGATCAAAGCCTCATACTCTGCCTCATTATTTGTACAGGATTTATTGATGGAACAGGATGTATGCAATACTTCTCCCTCAGGGGATTTAAGGACAATGCCGGCCCCTGCCCGTACTTTTGTGTGTCCGGACGGGGTTGTTTCCGTTCTTGAAGCCCCGTCAAAGTGGAGTTGCCATGCGATCTGCTGGACCTGGACCACCTCCAATATTTCATCTTCAGGCAATTCTGTGACCAATGGGGAATCTTCAGGCACAGGATGTGCTGCAAAGAACTCGGCTACGGCTTAACCCTTGACGGCCTTCTGCGGCACGTAGGTGATATCAAATTCCATCAATATACGACCCACTTGCCGAGACGGCCCTTCAGGACTGGCTGGGAGAGAATGTGTTTACTGGGTCGGCCTTGGAGATCAGGCTCACTTCATGCGAGAGCATGTAATGCCTCAGCTTCTTGACTGCGAAGACCAAGGCGAGACAAACCTTCTCGATCGGGGTGTATTTTACTTCTGCCCCCACTAGTCTTCGGCTAAGGTAATAGAGAGCTTGCTCCTTCCCCTCATTATTATTCTGGGTGAGCATTGCCCCAAGCGAATAATCGGTGGCAGCTATGTATAGAATAAGCGGTCTTCCCTTGACAGGTGCCCCAAGCACGGGCGGGGTCTTCAAGTAATCTTTCAACCGATCGAAGGCCTTCTGGCATTCCTGGTTCCAGTTGAAAGGTGCATTCTTCATCATCAATATTCTGTGGAGTGGCTGACAACGCCCCGACAAATTGGAGATAAATCTTCGGATGTAAGCCAGCCGACCTTGCAGGGACCTTAACTCTCCCAAATTCTTCGGAGGAGGTAGCTCCTGAATGGCTTTTATTTTAAAAGGGTCGATCTCGATCCCCCTGTATCAGACAATGAAGCCAAGGAACTTTCCATTGGAGACACCGAAGGTACACTTCATTGGGTTCATTTTCAACTCATACTGTCGGAGTCTCTCGAAGATGACTCTAAGGTCGTCCAGGTGATCCTCCCTTTTTCTTGTCTTGACGACCAAATCATCAATGTAGCATTCGACTTTGTTGTATAGCAGTTCGCCGAATATCTTAGTCATCGCCCACTGGTAAGTAGCGCCGGCGTTCTTGAGACCAAAGGCCATTCTTTTGTAGTGGAATATCCCTTTGGGTGACCGGAAGGCCGTATGAATTCGGTCATGCTCAGCTATCCAGATTTGGTTATAGCCGGATGATCCGTCCATGAAGGACAAGGCCTCATGGCCAGTAGTTGCATCAATCATTACTTCAGTGATGGGCACCGGGAAGTCATCTTTTGGGCAGGCTTTATTCAGGTCGCGGAAGTCCACGCAGATCCTGATCTGTCCATTCTTCTTCTTCACTGGCACAATGTTGGTCAACCAAGTGGTATACTGGTTTTCAGCTACAAAATCGACATCTATGAGCTTGTCGACTTCTTTGCAAATTTGGTTTATCAGTTCTGGTCTCATGCGCCGGGGGGACTGCTTTACCGGCTCCACTTTGGGATCAATAGCTAGAATATGTTGGGTCACGCCGGGGCTTAGGCCGGGCATCTCCCTATAGTTCCAGGCAAAACAGTCCCAAAATTCTTACAGCAGCCTGATATATTATTCCCTCTCCTGTGGAGGAAGGAGGGCACTTAGAAAGGTTGACCTGGGGTTGCTTTCTGTGCCCAAGTTGATTTCAATAAGTTCATCCACTGTGGCCTGACTGCCATCTTCAATTTCCGACGGCGCTGGAAGCAGGTCGATGAAATCTTGGTCTTCGCCATCTTCTGCTTCGAGGACACTGTAGGTGTCACCCTGCTCCGCCTCGTTGGGCAATGAGGCTTTGCTTGTATCCCTCTCCTGCGGGCTTGCTGACTGCGGCTTCGAGGGGTCCTCCTGCGCGGAGAGATGGAGGATTTCTCCGGGGTCTTCTTGGTAATTATCATAGACGGCTCCAGCAGGGGACGAAGTGGTTGGCTGCCATACTGAGGGTTGGTCCCTTGCCAATGGCAGGGGTTGTTCATACTCGGCTGCTTCTTCAAGGATCTGGTGCTGAACTGCCACCATATAGATATCTCTTTCGTCGCTGCATGTCACGTGGGGGCGTGGCAGAGCCACCACATAATCTCCCATTCTAAGCTCGTCTGTCTCAATCAGATCTTGAGCGATATCCTTGAAGACGTAGCAGTCCTCAATGGAGTGGCCCAATATTTGGTGATAAGGGCAAAACAGGGGGTCACCACTTCTGCGGGCATCTTGCGGCCTCTTGGACCTCGGGAGAGAGACCTTGCCATAGTGGCAGGCCCAGTCAAAGATCCCTCGGGTCTTATTCCTTAGAAAAGAGTAAGGCCTCTGCATTCTCTCCTACAGCGTAAGATTTCGCTCGACCAATCGTCTGACTGGGGAAACAGCTACATCCCTTGCCTCCTTTTTCAGGTGCATGAGGGCATTCGGGATGGTGCTCGGAGACTGGTGCGTGCCAAAATTCTGATGGCGGAGGATCTGATGCGGGACGAAAATCCCGAATCTTATGAATTTATCCTTTTCTCACATTGTTATCTATTTTCTTTATATTTTCTTTATTTTTTTTCTACTATCTCTTTTTTTTCACAAAATACTAACTCTCTATCTTTTTATTTTCTCACTCATTTCATTATTTTTTTTGTTGAAACATTCTTCACCCCTTTTTAACTCCTTCTATTATTATTATTTTAGGAACCTAATCTCCAACTAATCTCACTTTTTTTCCTCTCACTTTTTAAAAACTTCTCATCATTTTTATTCACCTTTTTTTAAAAACCTTTTTCTTCTTCTTTAGAGATATCAACGAGAGAGAGAGAGAGAGAGAGAGAGAGAGAGAGAGAGAGAGAGAGAGAGAGAGAGAGAGAGAGAGAGAGAGAGAGAGAGAGAGAGAGAGAGAGAGAGAGAGAGAGAGAGTGAGAGAGAAAATGAAAAAACTAATAAATTGATTATGCAATGATAAGTATTTATATACTAATAATACCCTTATAAAGTCTCTACATTTTATATATAGCATGATATATACACACACATTATAAATACATACATATACATATTATGTATATAGCATGCAAGCCAAATAACGAGAAGGCCAAGGAGACTTCTCATCACTCTCACGTTGGTGGCTTCTCAACATCATGGGCTCCATGTAAAGCCACCAACCTTCACACTAACAAGGCTTCTTCTCACGTGGTCATTGGGGCCATGCAGATGGGTGGTTCGCGCAAGGGGCTCCACTTGGCAAATCCAAGGTTTAATGGAACCTGCATGCATGTTCACAACAGAGAGAGAGAGAAAGAGACGTAGGATGAGAGAGGTCGGCCCCTCTCTTCTCCTTCTTTTATTCTCCAACCCATATAATAAAACAAGGCTAAGTGGTCCCTTGCCCTTCATATGCTCATGCTGCATGCATGGGGACAGCCGGTGGTGGAGGTTGTGGTAGTGGGTAGTGGAGTCGGGCGTGGGGTGCTACCCAAGGGGAAAGAAGAGGGAGGTGTGGCCGCTGCCCAGGCTGTACCTAGAGGAGAGGTGCGCACCATGCTATGGAGCTCCAAAGAAATTCTGAATTTTTATGGCATTAATTCCCATCAAATGAAAATACAAGGAATATATATGAAATACAAAAAGACTTCAACTAACCTTATATCTAGGTTGGGGAGGGGTAAAAGAGGGAGTTCAATTTTATTTCTCCCATGTGATTTGGAATCAAATAAAATAACAATTCAAATCCTATTAAACTATAATAGAATGGGGCGCCCCCTTGACTTTGGTGCCCATTTTTTTGAATTTTGCACTCCTTTGTCCCCCCTTGGTCCAACCCTTCTAGAAGCCCACCATGGAGGTTTGACTGACCCCACATGGGCCTAAGAGATGAGGTGGATCAATAGGAGAAGGGATGGGGGCCCGTGGGACCCAAGTGGTCCCATTTTACAAATAAACCCCTCTTACAATCCAAATTGTAATCCAAGTAAAGTCGAATAAAATACATTACACACAAATAAAGTCCCAGTAAATACTATAAATATCGAGACTCAAGGGGGAGTCGCGAGACTGTCTCCGAGCCAGATGGAAACTGCTGTAGCTCGGGTAGTGCTCCGCGTACGGTACCGGTGGCTCGTCGACTCGTGCCGCTCGTATGCTCTGGTGTCCGCACTAGGATCCCTCTGATTAAGTCAGACACGAGTGCAGTCACTTCGGCCAGCCGGGCCTTCAACATCTCAATTTCCCACCGTTGTTGATAGCACAGGGCAAACATGGCAGAGTCACACCGAGGGAGGCCTGGAGGCCGGCTTGCTTCCCCGTCCTTCGCATCAATGTCAGGCGAGGGCAATGGCACCCTGTTGCTGCAATTATTCAAGGTTGGCCCCTCAGAGGAGGACGAGACCTTCCCCTTATTCCTACAGGGAGGTGGATTCCATAGGAATATTTCTTCATCTTGATCTTCGTTGGCCGAAGGCGTGAGGTGCTGGCGGCCTTCAACCTGCTGTGGGCCTGTAGTGTCTGCGGGGCTATCGCCGCCTGGAGCCAAGACTGATATCACATCGGCTTCATAGGAATCTTCTAGTGAAAAGCCCAACCCTGGATGTCGGGTGATCTGCAGCAATCTCCGACCCAGGTTTGGCGGGTTCCACATTTTCTTGAACATGTCCTTCCGACTGGAGAGCTGACAAAAGGGGATCCCTTATTTTCTGGTCATTTTGGCTACACGGCCGGTTATGTCAGACAGTCCTGTGATCGGGACGAGTGGATCGTGTAATTCATCGGGGAGTTTACAATCATCATCCCCTCTGACCGGGTGTTCATTAGCCACATAGAAGATAGTAGGCCGCCCCCCGGGGTTAGGCACTTCAAAGGTCCTCAATGGCTCAACCACCTGACATTCAACTTCTGCGAGAGACTTGATGATCCCGGGTGGGACCTTAATGTCCTCCAGCAAGTCTTCGAGCTATGGCGTCCCCGGTGTAGGGTAGATGGAAAGGGGAGTGGCTTTGAACACTCCTTCTGCCTTAGAGACAAATGACACATGAGGGGGAGCCATATAGCCTGGCGGTGGTGGAGGGAACTAGCTGTCGGGCTCTGCCTTCTTCTTTCCCTTGTCCTAGGTGACTTGGGGAGCTTGCTTCGGCTTCTCTAAATACAAATTGGCATCTGAGAGATGACATTCGAACACCTCAAAAGGGTGGAGGTCAGCAAAGATTCTCTCCTCCTTCTCGTTACCGGGGTACTTGATGCATTGGTGCAGAGTAGATGGCACTACCCTGTTTTGGTGCAGCAAAGGTCGGCCGAGCAATGCCTTGTAGGAGATGCTGGATTTGATCACATGAAACTGGACCTTAGTTGTGAAATCACCGAGGGAGAGGTTAAACTCTACAACTCCCATGGGGACCTCGCACTTCTGGTTGAAGCCAACAATCTTAACATTCTTGACCTCAATCAAGTGTACGTCAAAGTAATGTTTCTGGTACACCCGGTAGGGGAGTATGTTCACCGCTGCCCCGGGGTCAATCAATACTATGTTGATGGGATGCACATTCAGCTGCCCCCTCATATAGAGTGGCCTGTTGTGACTGCAGGTAGGTAGGAGCATATCTTCTTCTGTAAAAGTCACAGCTACCTCGGGTGACATTTCTGCAAGGCATGCTTCCACATATGCTGGTGTCTGGAGCGCTGCGATGACGGCCCGCCGTGTCTCTTTATCTAGGGACAGGATCTCCCAGACGGTGAACCTGGCTGGGATCTTCTTCAGGTGCTTGACTATTCTATTGCTAGCTCGGACCTCGAGCAACTTCATCTCTTCGGCTCTACTGCGCCTGCCCCCACTCTGGGCCTGGGGAGTCGGCTCAGCGGGTGTTTCCTCCACCGGGTCAGGTATCACTTGAGCTTGCGGAGCCTGTTGGGTCACTTCCTTCTCTTGCATGAACTCGGCAAGGTTCGGGATGTTATCAGGTTCTTCCCTTGACCGAGAAGGAATTACTACCAGCAGGGCCGAGAGGCTACTTGCTTCTTTGATCTGCTGAGACTCGCGGGGGCATGACTGCCTTCCCCCTTGAGTCGTGCAAAACTCAATAAATGAAGGTATATTCTGGCCGACGGGCTCTCTGGGGTAGAGACCCGAGGAAGGGGGAATCTCCATGCCTTGGACCCTAGGTTCAGGGATATGATATGGCTGTTCTCCCCTGAGCAGGATGTTATGGTTGGCCTGAGGAGGGCATCCCCACTTCCTTCCCGACCTAGTGGCATGCTGGCAGGTGGATGCTTCGGCCTGATTCACTTCCGACGGCTCGGCGGATGTCTCTTGCTCTTGATGCGGGACGAGACACGGACACGACAAGCTCGCGATCGTCCCTTAACGAGAGAAGCGTTGGACGTGCACGGTTGAGAAATCGGCTAGAGCTAGGGTGGCCAATTCACACTTTCGTGCCCGGATCGGGTCACGGGACGGTAACGCTCTCTCTCGCAGCAGCGGTGATATAAATATAAAGCGAGCTACGATCCTAGAACATGCTCTCTAGCAGTGGCATAAATAAGTATATATGAAAATAAGCAACTGCCGAGTGTAGGGAGCGAGAACGGTACCTCCACGCGCTCGGCGTGGGGAAGACAGACCCGGTCGAAACTCGTACTCCCGAAACAATAATACACAGTATTACAGCAATACAACTCGCTGCCCACTCCACGCAGGGAGGTAAAGGGCTGCACAATGGGGCCCGGGAGGACTGAATTCGGGTTGACGGGCGGCTTCTCGCGTTGATTCGGCAACACCCGAACTAGTGACGGTGGGGCCCACATGCTGTCCAGAGGGGCCGTGTGGGACCCGGTGGCACCTCTGTAGTGGAGATGCTTGGGGAAGCGTTCCCTGGGCTGGCGGCATGCTGGTTCGCCCGCCGGACGCCGGGCAGCTCCGTTCGGCACCGGTCGGAATGACCGGCCCCGGATCTGCAGCTTCTGGTTTTCAGCGCGCGTCCCGGCGAGAACGGGCGCTGTGACCAGCCCCGACGTCGGAATGCGACGAAACCAGCGCCGTTGGAAATCTCTCTTCAAATACTTCAACCTAGGTCTGGAGATCAGACCTGGATCTGCACGGATCTTGGCTTTAATGAATTTTTGAGTTGCTGTTGTACAGTGACCGGACTCTCAGATCTACAGAGAACTTGTCTGAGAACTACCTTTGACCGATATGTGAACGTCTGAATCTGAAGTGGTGGTCTTACGCAAAGTTGTAGGAAATCAATCTAGGAAATCGAGAATATTTTTTATGAAGGGTTTGGAGGTGGCTGTGATTTTTTATGATTTTTGGACTAGAGGGTGGTCGGATCTAGAATCTAGCTGAAAGCACTGTAGCAGAGATAGAACACGAATTTTGAAAAATAGGTAGAAGGCTGATCAAAAATTACGAAAATGTGTGGATGTAGGGGGTGATGGACAAAACTCCCAGTAAAATTAAGAGCCCTAAAAAAATCAAAAGGATGGTCGGAGATGGGAAACTCAGAGCTGCTGTTACTGTAGACAGAGACAGTACAGATCTAGGAGTGATTAAAGACCGAAAATGTAATAATAACAAATGATGGATTTTGGACCTAGAATATTTTTTGAAGGAGGGGATGGAAGATAGGAACACACCATAAAAATTACAAACCACGAAAAGGCCGTGGCTGGTATCAGGAATTTCGGGAAGACACCTCTGTCCAGTAGGACAGAAAAGCGAAGACGGATTCGCGGCGGCTCGAAGGCGGCACGAACGGCGGCGGCGGCGGCACCAGTGAAGATCAGAGGTTGAGAGGGGGAGATAGAAGATTGATACACTCTAGAATGGGGGTTTGAGGAGAGGAAACCAGGGGGAGAGAGGAAGGGGGCGCACCAAGCTCCAAGGTTTCCAACAATTTTCTGAATTTTCACTAATTTTCACATGAAAATACAAGCTTATATATGATTCCAACCAAATCCATCATCAACCCTTGGATCTAGGGGTGGGGATTGAAGGGCTGGGATGAGGTGTGAATAACACACAAAAACTAATAAAAAAATCAAGGGAAGGGGGCGGCCTATTGACCATGTGTAAGGTTGAATGGGGTAGGTGGCCAACCTATTAGAATGTTGACCCCTTTAACCCCATGTGTCCATATGACCAGCCCACCCTTCTAGATGTCCACCTAGGAAGGTTGACCAGGCCCACAAGGTGACATGGACCAATGGGAAAGGGCTGAGGGCCCCCTTGCTGGTCCTACTGCATAATTGCATAAAAACCCACACAATCCATGGGAATGACTCCTTGGCTTATAAAGCCTTACATTTGCGTACATACTTTCCCAAGGATATAAACACAAACTAAAAGGACATAAATGCAAAAGAAAAAGTACAGGCTCGGTGTCGATTCCCATCAACTCTCCCCGGGTGGGAGGAACTCGACCCCGTCGAGTAGGGGTAGGGATGCTCGAGTACTCCGGTGGATCCGTCACCGTGCCAAGTAACGCGGGTACGCTCCACTCCAAGTGATCGTCACCTGCTCATTCCATATATACTCGATATGCGCGGACTGCTATGGGCTAAAGGTGGACACTCCGGGTGGGGCACTCTCAAAAGGGAAGGGAGCAACTCGAAGACTCACTAGGAATCACCGCTGAGTCCCAGTAGGTGACTGATCTGGGTAGATGTAGAATCGATCCCATACTCATCAAGTGAGTCCAATCGCCTATTACTCATAAGAGAACGACAACGAGCTTGCACAAGACACATGCAGACTCTCAAACTTACACACAAACCATGCAAACAAACCACACAAAAAAAAATACACTGACTCATGCACGACTCTAGACTAAGGTGGTGACATCAAGCCCACTAGGTGGCGCCATCCTGGGCGGCCGGAGAGCCGTCCAACTCTTCCCCCCCAAGGCATAGTACTCATCGGCTAGTGCCTCATCAGCCACGTAATTGACATACTCAAACTCGGGAGGTACAGATTCTCCAACACCTAGGGCTAGGGTGGTGCGAGCGGGACACTCGCTGGCAATGTGGCCAAACCCGTGACAGTGGAAACACTGCACTCTCGACCGACTACTCTCTCCTATAAAAGGGGCCTTACCCTTATCATCCCGTCGGGTAGGGGGTGTAGGCAGCAATGGGGGAGATGTAGGTGCATTGGACAATAGTGGAGGGGGTGCCGGTGCCAGAGGACGGGCTATAGGAGCCGGGGGACGGGCAACGGGTGCCGGTGGTCGGGGTGGAAATAGATCCCGGGGTGGAGGAGGGCGAGGCCGTGGAGCGAAGTGCTCCTGACGGGTGGGCTCCTGAGGTCGAGCCATGGGAGGCCGCTGATGTGGGCCTATAGAGTGACGGGGCTCGGTACTACGGAGAGGGGTGGGGCCCAACCGATGGCTAGACTCAAACTCTCCCTCGAATTGCTCTAACTCGAGAGCAACCTGGTATGCCTCTTCCAACGTCTTGGCATTGCGGCTGAAAAGCTCATACTGATAGTGTGGCCGTAAACCACGTCGAAAGCGGGAAACGGGCATGGTACTCTCCTCCGTGACACCACATCGTAGAAAGTACTCATCAAACTCCGCGATGTATTCGGAGACGGACCGGTCTCCCTGGCTAAGACTTTGCCATCTATCGATGAGTCGCTGGCGGTATGTGGGAGGAAGGTACTTTTGCCGAAGTTTATTCTTCATCTCGGCCCATGTGTCAATCGGGGGTTCTAGCCGCTGAAGTAGCAGGCTCTCCACATTCTTCCAATAGGTTTGCGCCTGCCCCATGAGTTTCATGGTGGCGAATCGGACCCTTCGGCGCTCTGACATATCATACCATTCAAAGTAACGGTCCATGCCGAACTCCCAATCTAGGTAGACTTTCGGATCCAAAGACCCGTAAAAAGCGGGAGGATCCGCTCGCACGGTCTTAAGGACCCTATCGTCATCCTCATCCCTTTGTGGCTGAAAGCCACGATGACGTTGACCATACCCCTCATAGGCATTGTCGGACCCAAAGTCTTCTAAACCAAGGTCACGATGTTGTGGTATGGCCTGTTGCCGGGCGTTTTGAGGAGCGGGTGGGGGCTGGTTTTGGGCCGCGGGAGCGGCCTGGATTTGGGCCATGGGAGCGGGTTGGACTTGGGCCACCGCGGGAGGAGGTGCGGGTGGGCCTTGGGCTGCCCCGGGAGGGTCCCCGTGTGACATCCTATCTAACCGCCCAACGAGGTCTTGGACCGACCTGTCGGAGGTCTCCATGCGTCCCTCCATGGCTCTAAGGCGACCATCCATATTATCGGAGAAAGTCCGAAAGTTAGCATCGGATTGGTCCAACCTAGTCATAATGGCCATCATCGCCTCGTGTAGGGAGTGGAAGTCTCCCGAGGCGCCATCTCGTGGGTTAGCCATAGGGGAAGGGCGATGGTATTGGGTACCTCGCCGAGTGGGCATGCAACGACACGGACTAGAAACACCGACTAATGCAAACGCACACTAATATGATGCACCTAGACCTAAACCAACATCCGGTACGTGGCGGAGGTAATCGACCCGAAGGTCACTCGCGCAAGTGTGCGGCCTTCCCGATAGGCGTAGCCTAACGTTCGGACAACACCTTTTGATATACCGGGTTATTGGGATGCGATGCAAAAAAGGCACTTTTTTTGTTTTAAAACAATGATGACCCTAAACATGACTTAGACAATGACTAGTGACTAAACGAAAATGACACTCTTTTTATGTTTTTTTTTTGAGACACCCTAGACTCAAACTCGCTCTGATACCAAATTGATGCGGGACGAGACACGGACACGACAAGCTCGCGGTTGTCCCTTAACGAGGGAAGCGTCGGACGTGCACGGTTGAGAAACCGGCAAGAGCTAGGGTGGTCAATTCACACTTTCGTGCCCGGATCGGGTCACGGGACGGTAACACTCTCTCTCGCAGCAGCGGTGATATAAATATAAAGAGAGCTACGATCCTAGAACATGCTCTCTAGCAGTGGCATAAACAAGTATATATGAAAATAAGCAACTGCCGAGTGTAGGGAGCGAGAACGGTACCTCCACGCGCTCGGCGTGGGGAAGACGGACCCGGCCGAAACTCGTACTCCCGGAACAATAATACATAGTATTACAGTAATACAACTCGCTGCCCACTCCACGCAAGGAGGTAAAGGGCTACACAATGGGGCCCGGGAGGACCGAATTCGGGTTGACGGGCGGCTTCTCGCGTTGATTCGGCAACACCCGAACTAGTGACGGTGGGGCCCACGTGTTGTCCGGAGGGCCCGTGTGGGACCCGGTGGCACCGCTGTAGTGGAGACGCTTGGGGAAGCGTTCCCTGGGTTGGCGGCACGCTGGTTCGCCGGCCGGAGGCCGGGCGGCTCCGTTCGGCACCGGTCGGAATGACCGGCCCCGGATCTGTAGCTTCTGGTTTTCAGCGCGCGTCCCGGCGAGAACGGGCGCTGCGACCAGACCCGACGTCGGAATGCGACGAAACCGGCGCCGTTGGAAAGCTCTCTTCAAATACGTCAACGTAGGCCTAGAGATTAGACCTGGATCTGCACGGATTTTGGCTTTAATGAATTTTTGAGTTGCTGTTGTACAGTGACCGGACTCTCAGATCTGCAGAGAACTTGTCTGAGAACTGCCTTTGACCGATATGTGAACTTCCGAATCTGAAGTGGTGATCTTCTGCAAAGTTGTAGGAAATCAATCTAGGAAATTGGGACTATTTTTTATGAAGGGTTTGGAGGTGGCTGTGATTTTTTCTGATTTTTGGACTAGAGGGTGGTCGGATCTGGAATCTAGCTGAAAGCACTGTAGCAGAGATAGAACACGAATTTTAAAAAGTAGGTAGAAGGTTGATCAAAAATTACGAAAATTTATGGATGTAGAGGGTGATGGACAGAACTCCCAGTAACATTGAGAGCCCTAAAAAAAATCAAAAAGATGGTCGGAGATGGGAAACTCAGAGCTGCTGTCACTGTAGACAGAGACAAGATAGATCTAGGAGTGATTAAAGACCGAAAATGTAATAATAACAAACGATGGATTTTGGACCTAGAATTTTTTGTGGAGGAGGGGATGGAAGATAGGAACACACCATAAAAATTACAAACCACGACGAGGCCGTGGCTGGTATCAGGAATTTCGGGAAGACACCTCTGTCCAGCAGGACAGAAAACGAAGACGGATTCACGGCGGCTCGAAGGCGGCACGAACGGCGGCGGCGGCGGCACCAATGAAGATCAGAGGTTGAGAGGGGGAGATAGAAGATTGAAACACTCTAGAATGGGGGTTTGAGAGAGGAAACCAGGGGAGAGAGGAAGGGGAGCACCAAGCTCCAAGGATTCCAACAATTTTCTGAATTTTTCACTAATTTTCACATGAAAATACAAACTTATATATGATTCCAACCAAATCCAACCTCAACCCTTGGATCTAGGGGTGGGGATTGAAGGGCTGGGATGAGGTGTGAATAACACACAAAAACTAATAAAAAAATCAAGGGGAAGGGGGCGGCCTATTGACCATGTGTAAGGTTGAATGGGGTAGGTGGCCAACCTATTAGAATGTTGACCCCTTTAACCCCATGTGTCCATATGACCAGCCCACCCTTCTAGATGTCCACCTAGGAAGGTTGACCAGGCCCACAAGGTGACATGGACCAATGGGAAAGGGCTGAGGGCCCCCTTGCTGGTCCTACTGTATAATTGCATAAAAACCCACATAATCCATGGGAATGACTCCTTGGCTTATAAAGCCTTACATTTGCGTACATACTTTCCCAAGGATATAAACACAAACTAAAAGAACATAAATGCAAAAGAAAAAGTACAGGCTCGGTGTCGATTCCCATCATCTCTTCTTCTCGCAAGGAGAGGGCGGTGTCAAATAATGCTGAGCGGGTGTTGCAAGAAAGAACAACCCTGCTCTTCTTCTTGTTTCTGGGCCTTCTCTGCTTCTTTCTCTTATTTTCTTCAATGGCTGGCGACTGGCCTTGGGGAGGCTCACCCCACAAGAGAGGTTCTTCCTTCGTCTTGGCTTTTGCCTCCGGAGCTAGTTCAAGTGACTCGAGCTCCTTCCAACGGACATACTCCTTCAGCTCCACAGGCTGGATTTCAGGCTGCTCGTAATCTTCGAGCCCATCAATAATGGCCTGGAGTCTTTCCACTGCGGGATTTGTTTCTTTGTGCACCCGCATCGGGACGTTCTTTTTCTTGTTGTGAGTGGGGCGCCTCATGACTAGCCGGGGGGCTGTGTCATGCCAAACATGCGTCACTGGTGGCGGTGCTGGTCGGGGTGTAACACCCCTTATGTGAACCTTCGGTGTGGGCCAGGGAGCTTGCCTTCTTCTTCTATTCCTGGTCGGCGTAGTCTGCCAACCTCCTTGGTCTTGAGCTGGCGCCATGATAAAGGCTTCATATGTGGCACTTGTACTGGCCTCCGCCCAATCTTCAGGCAGCTGCTGGTATAAAGACACCATGTTAACACTGGTACCGAGGCTTGGCATCTCGTGTGGCTGCGGAGGATCTATCTTGTGCTCCCCCATGTCCAGTTCTCCCTTCTTGATCAAGGACTCAATGACATCCTTGAAGATGTAGCACTCCTCGATTGTGTGCCCCAGCATCTGGTGGTACGGGCAGAAACGAGGATCATCCTTTTTCTTTATGTCACCAGGCATCTTCAGTTCTGGCAATGCGATTTTATTGTATCTGGTGGCCCATTCAAATAGGATCCGGGACTTATCCCGAGGAAAAGAATACAACTTATTCCTCATCTTCTCCCGCAGGGAAGGACCTTCCCGCCATTCAGTAGACCTGGCTGGAGGAGGATTGGTCGTCTTCTTGGCTTTCTCTTTCTATTTCTCGAAAGCTTCGAAGTCCAATTTGTGGACTTCCGGCGGTATCGGCCTCTTCTCGGCCTGCCTGACCCTCTGGCTCGATGCAGCTGGAGCAGAAGAGTATCGAGCAAGGAACGCTTCGATCTCCGCTACTATGTTGTTTAGACGGTCGAATGAGACCTCGGTGCCAATCATCCTCTCAAGGATTTCCTTCTTTAGGTTCTGTTTATAAATTTTCACTGCGTCCTCCTGATGCGGGGGACGTCTGCATCTCATGCTGAGATTCCTCCACCTCTTTATGTAGTCGAGAGTCGACTCATCATTTCTTTGTCTCCTGGCATAGAGTTCTGCCACGGTTACCTCTTGTTCAACTATGTAGAACCTTTCTTTGAATTTCTTCTGTATGTCGGGCTAGTCTGTAATGGACCCGGCGGGCAGGCTCGAATACCACACAAAAGTACGCCCGGTAAGTGTCGAACCGAAGAATTTGAGGAGGTAAGCTTCATCTGCAGCTAGGTCCCCCATAACATTCACATAGTAGGCAATGTGCTCCCTGGGAGACCCTTGCCCATTAAATTTCTCAAATTTCGGCGGCTTGGTGATACCGGCCGGGAGCCTCCTGGCAGCATAGTGCACCGGGTAAGGTACCCGATACACATCGAATGGCGTGTGATCACCATCGCTCCTCTCTGCCAACTTCATGTCTATCATTTGTTCAAGCATCAGTCTGTTCACCGTCGCCGGGTCAACCAGGTTCGGGTAGAAATGGGTCGATTGCGCCAGCGGCGTTGTCAACACTGTCGCCTGAGGTGCAATGGTGGACCCCTGGAATGGCAGATTCTGTGGCGGGGCCGGTGTGGTGTGTTGTGGCTGGTGCAGGGGTATGCCCCCGGTGTAGGTAGGCATCGGGGGAGACACCGTCGCCTGCGGAGAAGCTTCCGAGGCCTGACTGTTGCCTCCAGGGGTCTCTGGTAATGCTTCAGTCTGCCCGGATGTCGAGGGCTGAGCATCTCTGTCAGTCAGTTGCTTCCTTAATAACTCGATCTCTCGCTGATATTGCTGCATCATAAGTAGAACCGCGGGGTCATTCATGAAAGGGCTAGGGGTGCCTCCTCTTTCTTCAGCCGGCGTCTCCTCGGACGACGTGGATGGTCCTCCCATGGTGCCTTCAGTAATGACATTGACAGCCAAGGCCATTGACGGTTCTCCATAGTCAGTTTCTCCAATGTGAACTTGTGTCCTCTCAGTCGCTGCTTTCCCTCTTCTGGTGAGAGGTCCTAGCCTTGATGCAAGTCTGGCCATTTCTTCAGGCTCGGTCGGTAAGGCCCCGTACCGGCAAAATACCCCTGCCATGTTGCAGGTATAGACCCTTAGGTCTCTGCCCCTTCTTGCCGTCCTTCTCGACGACCTACCCGGGAAGACCAGTCTGTCAAAGACCGACCTCCGTGGCCTCACTTCCTCCCTCAGCGGGGACTGGTAACGCTCCTCAGAGTAGTTTCTTGACTCAGCGCTAGGCACGGGCTGGGTTTCTTCTTCTTCAAATGCGGAGGCTACTGCCCCCAGCAGTCTCTGGCGACCCAGGGGAGTGCTCCCCGGGCCCCACAAATAGTTTCTCATGGCCTGCTCCACTCCTTCCCAGTCTAGATCAGGAGGAGAGGCGGGTGATACTGCCCAATTGACAGCAACGAGCATGTGGGTCACAAGCTCTTCACGGACAGCCTGATAGTGATGCCGGTGGTGTCGACGGCGGGTGTTCTCCGGCGGGGCCAATGTGGCCAATGCCGACTGGTAGACGGGGGCCGATGGCTTGACCCGGTCTCTTTGTTGAGCCCTTGCCGGGCGAGAGGTACTGGGCCCTGCCTGGGTTGGTGAAGTGAACCGGGCCGCCTTGGGAACCCATGCCTGCTTAGCTTTATTCGGTTTAGAGGCTGATTGATGCTATGGTGGTGTGGCCAGAGTTGTGGGTGTCATCCTGCCCTTCATCTTCCCCAATGGTTGGAAAGAGTTGCGCACTGGTATGGCGGGGACGACGCGCTCCGGGATCATCTTGGAGTGCGGCTCGGTAAGGTGCACTCGGACGGTCCCGATGACAGCAGACTTGCCGGTACTGGAGAACTGGCCTCGGGGTGATGTGGTGGCGTGGCTCCTCCGGAGCCTACTCTGATGAGAGGCCGAACCCTGGCGAGATGGGCCGGCGGTCTGGTGCACATGGTGCACTTTACTGCTCAGCGTCCTCATGGGGACGGTCTCGGGGAATTCGGCCACTGGTCGACCGACAGCAACTTTGGTGGCCCCCTGAATGGGGGTGTTGCTTTTGATCCCGTCAGACGCCTCCACGTCCAGCAGGTTCGTGAAGGCCACTCCCAAAAAGTTGGGGAAGCCTACCGAGGGAGGGAAGCTCTCGAAGGTGAGGGAGACGAATAGGTAGTCGTTCCGAACATGGCTCTCGACGGGCTGCTGACCGAAAGCGAGGGCCATCCTGACGCCCAGAATGCAACCTGCATTTGGCAAATTGAAGATTTAGTGTTACAGGAAGGGGGCCGTGGAGCCCTTAATTCAGGCAAAGAGATGAAGGGTGATCTTGTCCCACCGGACATGCCAGACTTGTGGACGCACTTATTATTTAATAAGTTGTTTTGTTCGTTTATTGGGTTTATTAAGTGCGTGGGCGTGCCAGTCACAAAGTGACGATTTGTTCTGGCTTCATAGAAGCCCATGGTGCGCTCGATCTGACTCAGTCAGGCGATTATATGGTTCGGGTTGGGACCGAGACCCGCTGTGCCATAAAGGTCAGAGCTGTTGACACCCGTTTTTTGTCGATAAGTTGACTCATTCCTCTTACTCCCATTTGTTGATGCCTCGAGTTGTCCATCACTCATTGGGGCTATTTTCAGGTATATCTTGGACCAGTTTTATGGGTAGCCTCCCTCCCTGGTTAGGTCTGAGTTAATTCTGGGCTTAACGGGCCTTGGTTATGGTTAATCGGGCTTTTCTATGAATTCCAAACACCCATGTACATGTACGGTTCATCTCTGGCCGCCCAATCAATGTGCGGTTTCCTGTGGACCATCCATCTATTTTGGAATATTTTGCTTAATTTTATGAATTTCCACCGACAAGGGCTTACGCGGTTGAATCCCAGCCGTTCAACATGATGAACGGTCTAGAATGAACCGTTCCTATTCCACAGTCCTAAAGCCTAAATATCTTTCAGATAATTATTCGTTTTATTCATTTATCACCGACAGGAGTTAAACGGATAGCACTTGGCCGCTCATCATTGTGAACTGTTAATATCAGACCGTTTATCTATGAGAGTCCAACGGCGACCATTTCGGTTGGTTAATGGATAATTGATGGATGATTATCCTATTTTTGGAATTATCACCGCCGGAGTTGAACGGTCCTTGACGGACCGCCCAACTGGTTGAGCGGTCTATCGTGAGACCGTTTAACCTTGCGAACTCTAAAGAATTAAAGATTTTCTCTCTCTATCCGTGGTTAAACCCCTCAACTTTATCCTCGGTTTTCTCCGTGGATTCTCAACCAAATCGGATGAGATTTGATCCTAACGAAAGCTGGTAATATTATCTTCGCTTTATCTTTTGATATCTCAGATTAATATCCACTGGAAACCCCAATTTCGAGGCTGGCTTTCAAGGCTCTATAAATAGACCCTAAAGGCCGGGCTTGAAAGAGGGGGGGGGGGGGGGGGGGAGATTTTGGTCGACGGCAAAGCCTTGCCGAATCCTAGAGCGACCTACGACCAAGGAGGGAGGCCTTCTACATCCATACAGGACTCCGGTCTAGGGAGTAACTTTCATCTTGAGTCTTTTTTTTTATCTTTGATATTCCATCATTCCCTTTTGGGTTGCATGCATCATTCTCCCTCATTTTTCTTCACTGCTTGCACTATCATTCACACATCCTCCCACGTTTTTGACGCCCTCAGAGGTTTAAAACTCCCCATGTATCCCCCACTCCATTTAGTTATGATCATTCATCTCCGTTTTAGCATAGACTACACTCTATAGTTCTAACTTGGGTTTTCTTTTTGTGTTTACACTATGTTTCGCAGGTCAACAACTTACTAACACGTGGCCCATCCCCTCTGGCCGGCCGAAGAGGGTGGAGGTTGGACCTCTTTGTGACTTCTGGCTTGATGGTCTTGTGGGGCTCTTCCAGGACCGTTCGATGGTACGTGCGGTGCATCTTCGACCGTCCTTCACCTCCTGTGGTTGTTTCTAAACCGTCCATCAGCCAGTAGTCCTACGTCCCGCGTCCCCTGCAGCACTGAAGAACGGTCTATCGTGTGGCCGTCCAACACCACAGGCGGTTCTTCACGGGCCATTCATCCCCTGCAGTGCTAATTTTGAGGCGAGTGTCTCCCTCTTTCCAAGGCACGGCGTGTTCATCACGTACAGCGTCTTGGTGGCGATCACGGTTCTCTACTCGCTTCTTTTCTCCTTTATACTATCCTATTTTATTTTACATATCGATTTATTAGAAGGAGAGAAGAGATCTTTCAAGCCGGTACTGAAGAGAAAGAGAGTAGAACAAAACATATCAACAACCCATTTTTTGGCGATCACAGTGGGACAAAAGTGCCCATCGTGTTAGTGACTTGCTGACCTTCTTTTTTGCTTTGTTAGTCCTTTTCTTGAAGTGGTTTCAGGTTGATCATGGCTGCCAGCGGGGTCTGTCCTCTGGAACTTGCGCGGCTCTCCATGAGCCGTCCAATGTTGTGTGGCGGTAAACCAACCGTTCTTCTCTGCGAACAGTTTCATCTCTTCTGCAAGCCTGCTGTCGTGAGAGGCCTCTCACCACCCGTTCATCTTCCATACGGCCTGTGTTTGGCCGTCCATCTTGCTGGCTCAGGTATGCCTCTGCCTTTATGCTGTTGGCCGGATTACTATCACGCGGTTGTTTCAGGTCCGTTCTAGTGCTCATGCGGTAGTCAATAGACCGCCCATCCTGGTACGCTTCTGATTTCTGTCTCTTTCATTCTATCGTTTTCTGATTCTCCTGTTACTTTGTCATTACTCCCTGGATTATGCGGTCATCTACCGACCGTCTATCTTGTTGTGCGGTCTCCCACAGACCGTCCTTATGATGCCACCGTGCACCCGAGGTTGCTTTGATTGCCATATCTATATTGTCTTTGTTCTCCTTGGTGCCATTCATTGATCTTCCCCTACTAATATGTTGTTGCTGCCTATTTGCTTTCATCCTCGCATGTTTATTTTGGTCATTGGTTGCTAGTTTCTAGGCTAGATTTTGCATGCACTCCGGTGCACATAGGATTCATGCATTTCATCCATATTTAGTTACGTTCCTACCGAGGTAGGGTTTCCAGCCGACTAGGGGGCCTTGCCGAGGACCTCTGTAAGCCCCCGTGAGCTGTGGATTCCCACACGAACGTCGGGCAGGTTGTACCATACTACCCCCTAGCCTAGGGTCTGCATTTGTGCGAGAGACAGTCCTTTAGAGTCTGCCAGTTCTCCATTCTCACCCTATTTAGGTACCTTGTGGTTGAGTGAACTCACGTTTTTAATTAATCCACTAAGGTCCTAAAAGAGAACTTATAAGAAATCTCCGCGTGTCATTTGGAATTTGTTTGGGTAATTGGTTGATTCTTTTCTCATCTCTCTCCTCCATTGTATGTTGCACAGTGTCATCATTTGCATCTTTTTTGTCAGATTAGGCTCATTAGGTCTAGCTCGTCTTCGTGTGTCTCCATTTAGCTGCATTTGTCTTAGGTTCATTCCCCTCCTTGTATTCATTTAAAATTCACTATATAGAGTCTCCATTCTCCCCATGGAGCACTTCTCCCCTGTACCTTATTCCTATACTTCTCCATCTTCTTACCCCCGCGTGGATTCCTCTTCACATGCGGACCCATCTCCTTATTCCTCCGTTAGACCCTATTCTCTAAACGGGCCTTCTTATCCCGCCCGTGCTACTGCTAGTCCAATCAATCCTCATTCCCACGCACATAATCCATCCAGGCCCATGCATTCCTCCATTCCTGGAATGGGCTTTCCTTCTTCTCAGGTTGGGTCCCCTTATTCGACCCATCATCATTATCCTAGTTTAAATTCACCATCTCTTGCTCGAGCTGGCCCATATCCTTCTCGGACTCTTCCTACCGAGGAGATACTCGCTCGGGCCCAACGCCAGCTTGATGAATTGCAATGACGAATCAATCCTAAAAACTTCTTCGGATATCCCACTTGCCTTCCAAGGTCTTCAGCTTCCACCACGTTCACAGATTCCTACTTATCATCGCTACGGTGGAATTAGTGACCCCTATGTCCATTTGAAGGATTTCCTCTATGAGTCGGCCCAGTTCCAGCATGATCCATGCTTGATGGCCTATTTGTTTGGCCTATCTTTAGAGGGCTCGGCCAAGGATTGGTTCTTCACATTGCCGCAAGAGCAGATAATGAATTTTCAAGCCGTTCAAGCAAGATTTATCAAACAATATCAGGACCAGGTTGGGCCCAGATATTCTATGGTTGATTTGGCCCAAGAGAAGATGAAACCCGGTGAGGAATTCTCCATGTTTGCCGACCGCTGGCGTCGCCTAGCCGCGCAAGTCCCGGGGCATATTCCGGAGGGCGAGCAGATCAAGATGGTTATTTCTAACGCAACGCCCGAGCTCAGATGTATCTTATTCATGAACGATATCACATCATGGCAACAGCTTTACAATCGAGCACGCTTCGTTAGCCAACAACTCCTAGTTTCCTTTGACCATGAGTCTCCTCCACCATCACCTTCTACATACACTTTCCCTCCGCCCTCCACCGGAAGTCAGCCCTCCACCTTATATCCCTCCACGAGTCGGCCCTCTACTCCCACATACCCCTATACCTCCATGTGCTCCACCGCATACCAACCCCCCATGAGTCAGCCCTCTGCTATTTCATCTCACCACACCCCTCTGCCTCCGGTCAAGGAAACACTACACCCAGAGCGGGTAGATGCCATCCATTACATTCCCACTCCCGCCATGCCTCCACGTCATTTTAGCCCTCCGCCTTCACATACGCAATCCCCCTTGCCTACGCAACCCTCGCTACTATCCCCACTACCTTCTCACACCCCTCGGCATCCGCCTTGCCCAAAGCAGGCTTCTCACTCCCCGTTGCCGGAATCCCTTACAGATGTTTTTAGGGCTTTGATGACCACCCATGCGTTGCAGCTCCCTCCGGTTATGCCTTGCCGACCCGCGGTCGGGAATTTGCTCCAGTTCTGTAAGTTCTATCGTCAACAGGGGCATGTGGTCGAGAATTGCTCCGAATTCCAGGAACTCGTTTACAGTTTGGAAGATAAGAAGATGATTGATTGGGCTACCATGCGCCAAGTTATTTCAGATCTCAGTTGCAAGCAGCAGCAGCAGCAAGCCGTACCGCCTAGGCAACCGTCTCCACATCAAGACCAGGGGCACCCTGGTGTTTCTTCAGTTGATAAGATACCTGCTCCGTTACCCACTTCCTCCTCTATCCCATCTCCTCCACCACCTTTACCTACCCTAGCCTTCGCTCGGGCAACCTCTCTTTCACCCTCCGTTTCCACCACCACACCTGTTCCCAACGCCTCTCGACATGTTGTAAAGATACGCCGAAGAGCGCCATCACCCGCCACTTCCCCCAATATGCCACTACCTTCCCCTCCTCCTTGTTCCCCACCCCTACCGTCATCTCCATCATCCCCATTGCCTTCACCATCCCCATCAACCCCATCACCCCCTTTACCACCCTCATCACCTTTGCTACCACCATCACCTTCACAACCATCCCCGCGACCGATGCCACTTCTTTCGCCATCGTCCTCTGAGCCCGAGCAGGCCGACCCTAAACCCATACCTCTACTTTTGCCTTTACCTCCACCCATGCCCATCATCATCAGTATTTCTCCATCACTTGCACTAACGCCACCCGCGCCCTTCAAACCTCCTCCTTCTAATATCCCTCTACCACTTCCCACTTCGCGGAGCAGGTACACGCTACCTTTGGTGCCCCTCGGGTCTAGTCCCCAGGGAGATAAAGAGCCAAGCCAGGTTTCAATTATGCATTTCAAGATCCAGGATGTTATTTCCCGCATGCCGATACGAGTCCTAGCCCTTGGCTGTTTTGGGAACAAGGAGCCTGCATTTACTATGAAGACGGTTGCAAAGAAGAGTTCTCTTGTGTTGGTGCCAGTTTCTTCAAAGGCGAGGCCGGTAGCAATCTCTCTGCTCATCGGGAAGTTCACCATTAATGCTGTTATTACCTCGCGTTCAATTTCTGTTCAGTTCACTGGCCGAGAGGGGTTCTCTACTTGGATTATGCTAACACATACGGCCGCCTGGAGCCTGATGAATTCCCTATTCAAGGGGCAATTGGCCGTATCTTCTGCACTTTCCAAGGACATTCTGCACTTGCTATGCAATCTCCCTCGGTTTATTGGTGTGTCGGCCACGTCAACGCCGTGCATTGATCTCCCTCAGCTTCACCCGTCTCTTCTATCAAGGGAGTTGTGCTTCAAGGTTGAGTGCCGAGTGGAGTTGCCGAATCTCATGCTGCTAGTGCCAAGTGACAAAACTCCGTGATTTTCTGATATTCATTCATTCGAGGGGTCAGCTATTCAAGAATGTTTGCATATGGTTAGTACCAGGTGTCTAGGGGCAACCGCCCTAAGGAGGATGCAAGTTCATAATCGGGCCAGGCCGTCTATCAGAGGCTCACTATTTGAGAAGATGTTGTAAGGCAAGATGCCCAAAGGTCCGAATCCGCACCAAGTGGGTCCATTACAAGCAGGTTTCAGCTAAGAAGAGGTGGCGACGCCAGTTCAAGAGCCGTCGATTGTGCACTCAGGGGTCCACTTCTTTCTCTTCTTCTTCCTTTCATTCATCTTTTCTTCTGCTCAGCTCCCACCCGTGGGTGGTGTACCTCCCTTCCTCTAATCCAGTTTCCATAATTTTCTCTTCTCTTTTTGGGTCCGCAAACCCCCATTCTTCTCTCTCCCCTCATCCGAAACCTCCGGATTCTCCATTTTCTCATGATTTTAGGCCTCGGCTGATGTCATCCCTCCATCCCGATCTCGGGACATCATCCGATTCTTCCCCGGGACTTCCGGCTGTCTCCTCTGATTCTTCCCCAGGACTTCCGGGTGCTACTTCTGATTCTTCCCCGACCTTGTCGGGTGTCTATCATTTCTCTTCGCCGACCTGGTCGGGTGTTTATGCTTCTTCTTCCCTGCCTCTGGCGGGTGATCACTACTCTTCTTCTCCGACCATGTCGGATGATTCTTATTCTCTTCTTTCTTCTCACTCATCTTCACCCTTTCGGGGTCACCACCCTTTTTCTTACTATTTTCGAGGCTTTAGCCCACCTTGATCTCAGTTAATCCATGTTTATTCTGTATCTGGTTCCTTGTTATCAGGGCCTCAATGCCTTAACGAGAGAGTTCTAGCCTTCGTCCCTCTTCCTTTTTATCCCTTCTTCGTCCAGTATGATGTCTGCCACTCCCCTGTGTCAAGGAATCCAATCCTTTGCTCTCCTTTCATCTTTTATCCTGACAAGCAAGGAAAATAAAGTTTGCGCTCCTCAAAGCTCGATGATCGAAATCGCTTCAGGGTGCCGGTTTCCACGCCATGGATTTGCAAAGGCATCTTTTATTTTGTGCAAGAACACGTTGTCATTGCTATTACTCTGTTCTTTCTGCACGCGCTTGTTAGGGTGCTAGGCCCAGATACAGAGAGGGGTGAATGTATCCCTCTATGAATAATGGCCAAATAAAAACTAGGATGCAAGAGATAAACCACAGAGTAGAACCAATTCAATTCAACTCAAATACAAGCACTTGGTGCGCACCTATTCAAGCATCTAGCGGAAGCTAAGCAAACAATCAGACCACTGCACAAGATAATTTTTAGGTGGTTCGGTCCACAGACCTACATCCACCCCTCACTCCCAACCGGAGTGAGGCTTCACTAGCAAATGCTAGAACCAAGCAGACTCAGTCTGCAAACAGTTGCTGCCACACAGCTTGACCAGGGGAACAACCTCCCCTCTTCCTCCCAATCGGAGGGACACCCAAGTGACTCCCAGCCACTCGAAAACTAGAGGTCGAAGACCTCTCTTCCTCCAGACCAGGAGGGACCACTGGACTTGCAACCACAAGCTCAGAACCGGAGGACTAGCCTCCCTTCCTCTAACCAGAGGGCAACCCACAAGTGACAACCTGTCACTTGCAACCTGGAGATCAGATCTCCCTTCTCCTGAACCAACAGGAGGAACCCGATCCTCAACAGGGCAATCGGAAGAACAAAGATGATCAGAAAACAAAGGAAAACAATAAAGGGAAATGACACAGCAATCAGAAAGCTGTAAAATGAAATGCACAATGTGGCTCTCAACGGAGCTGACTGGCCTGGATCTGATCCATGGTCCAGTGAAGATAGATCTTCAAGCAGCTTCTTCCTTCTTCTCCACGAGCTCTCTCGCTCACTCTCTTTCTCTCTTTCTTTCTTTTCTGCTCTCCAAATCTCTCACTCACTGCTCTCTCTTCACGGCTTCTCTCTTCTATCTCTTCTTCCTCTCTTTTCCTCTTTTTCTCTTTTTCTGGATCGAAGGGCTTTCTGCTCTTCAGGCTTCTACATCGATCTTTTTTCTTTAGTGGAAGAAGACTAGTATATATAGTAGCAGCAGCAACACACTGGCGCGTGTGGCTTCCACGTTTCCAGCCCTAGAAATTCGGACCACGTGGCAGCTTCCTGGTTCACGAGCCAGGCACCTCGGATCACGTGCCCTACAATTCAAGGACATTCATTCAGTAAAACTCAAGACTGCTACGTTGACTCTATCAGCCCATGGCGTTGACGCATCGATGATCTAGTGATCAAGTCTTTAGCAGATGGGCGTGCTGCGTCGACGCCGCTCCACTGCTGCGTTGACGCATCGGTGTGTACTAGCAGTTAAGAGGTGTCGTTCCATCAACCTGCTGCGTCGCCCCAACGAGCTGCAGCGTCGACGCTGCCAAGGTACTCCAGAGGTTGAAAGGAGTTACTTGAACTGCTACGTCCACGCTGCCAGTGGGTGGTGTTGACGCATTTGAGTAACCCAGTAACCCATTGGTTCTCTTTTTGTAACTGCTGCGTCGACGCTACTTGCTCAATGCGTTGACGCACCAAAATAATCCAAGAGCTTCTTTCTTGATTGTTTGAACTACAGCGTCCACGCCACTTGATCAAGACGTTGACGCATTGGTGTCCAGTGATCAATGTCTTCAGTATATAAACGTGCTGCGTCGACGCTGCTAGCCCATAGCGTTGACGCAGTGGTGTTCCAGCAGCTAATACTTTAGCTTGTTTGCTTGCTGCGTGGACGCTACCAGGCCGTGGCGTTGACGCAGTGATGTGTTCAGCAGCTAATACTTCTACTAGTATACTTGCTGCGTGGACGCTGTGGTCATTCTGCGTTAACCCTATACACACAAAAAATCTTATAATCATAACATAGAGCAAGTGGTTATTTAAATCTTATAACACCGAGTGTATATACTCTGAAACAGCAAATGGGCAAGTATGTACACTGAGAGAGTGTATAGACTTGGAAGTCTTCTTGTGAGCTCAGTGTATATACTTTCCAATGTCTAGACTACAGGAGATGAAGACCAATGAGCAGACATGAGCTATGCAAGCTACAGTGTCGTTGTATGGACATGGGGTTCAGCTGAGGATGTATGGGCTTGCAATGCAGACAACAATGTATAGACTTCAGTAAAACCCCAATGTATAGACATTGAAATCAAAGACCAATGTGCAGACTTGGATAATGTGAGACGATGGCTAAGACATTGCACAGTCGAATGTATAGACTTTCGTTACTGTAGCAACGTGTAGACTTTGCCTTAGACGCTAAGTGAGACGCTCAATGTACACACTTAACCAATCCAAAGGCAAATCGAGTGTACAGACTCTGAGTCCAAACCCAACGGCTGTACAGACTTAGAAAGTGAAGACTGATGTACAGACTTCATTAATCAAAGCATGAATGAGACGATGTACACACTTAGCCTAGGACAATGTATAGACTCAATCAGATGAAGAGCTTCCAGTGTGTAGACTTGAAAGTCTAATGGCGATGTGCATACTTGCTGAGTTGACGCTGCAGCCCAATGAGTTGACGCTGCAACGTATACACTTTACGTTCAACTGATGATGTGTAGACTTGAAGAATTGAAGCCCACGTTGTATAGACTTTGAAATCTGAATCGACAAAGTAGGCTGTACAGACTTTGAGAGTCTTGACGGATGTACAGACTTTGAAGGCTTTGATGGCCAATGTACAGACTTGTAACACTTGAGGACTGATGTATAGACTTCGCCTGAACACTGTCCGATGTACAGGCTTTAGTCTGAAGCGATGTATGGACTTGCAAGAGACGCACAAAGAGACACTGCCTGAGACGGTCAACTGGACGCTGACACTGTACAGACTTCAACTTAAAGATGCACGATGTACAGACTTACTAGTCTGAGGGCTAATGTATGGACTTAAAGATTAACACTCGAATGGATAGAGTTGAAGGGCTAACAATCTAGTGTATAGACTTCAAAAGGACAAAACATCCAAAGACCAGACGATGTACAAACTTTTCCAATATGAGACACTGTACAGAGTTGGCCAAAGTAGCAATGTATAGACTTTGGAACCCAGACAGTCATTGTTCTGATGGGTCGACGCATCAGTAGGGGTGGGTCGACCCACTACTGTCCATACTAACTAAACAGACTTGGCCAATGCATGAAGCACAGTCCAGTGTATAGACTCGATGCCTTGAAGATCAATGTACATACTTTGAAGACCGACCTAGCAGGTTGTGTAGACTTAGAATGCAACCAGGATGTCTAGACTAGATGTGAGGCAATGCACACTAAACATGAACCAATGAATTGAATGCATATAGCAGACATGAACTGAATGTATGCAGGAGAACTAATTAAAGCATTACCTGATCTGAGCATTCACCTTACCTGTCATGATTTAACTTTGACTCTTTGACTTGGGTTAACTTCATGACCTGTGAGACATCCTCAACCCTGTTCTGACAGTTTCTCATAATGCAACAGGATTATATCATCAAGGATGTAAACATAATGAGACATAATATCTGTCATCATCAAAACTCCAGAACCACAGGGGACAATACAATCTCCCCCTTTTTGATGATGGCAATATTATGAGTCATTGCAATAGGTCCATCATGATGATTATGAAATACCATGTGACAGTTCAAAAACATGCACCCATAATGACTAATGCATGCACCAATAAAGACTAATGACTCACACCAAAACTTCTCCCCCTTTGTCAACATCAAAAAGAATGGAGTGGTCATTGACTGTTTAAGAATTTGAAATAGGAGCTATTATGCAAACAGAGTTACTATCATCTAAAACTCCCCCTGACAAGATACTCTCCTGAATGAATATTGAACCACAGGGACATGCAAAAGTTCTCCCCCTTAGATGGACAGTGATTGGAATGAAACACATGAGATAAAGAAAGCAACAGTTAAGTCTGAAATAATGGAGTCCATTGTGAGAAAGAAGGCACTCAGAATGAATGAGAAAGGTTTTCAATGGGATATCAATTTCATAAATCTGATTAAATAGTGTTGTGCCCCTTAGGCACAAGCATGTGCTATGTTGCTTTGATGGTAGCAATTATGTTGCCTTGATGATAGCAATGCTATTTGGTTTTGATGATAGCAAGACAGTGAGTGCATTTGAGTGCATTTGATATTGTATTTTGATGATAGCAAATTCTATGCATTCTGCATATTGATAGCAACATGAATGATGATGTTTAGCATTGATGGCATTTGCTCTTTATATATGTGCATTGCATCTGTCAGATATCATGTCTCTGCATATATCATGTCTGGGTAGCAAAGTCTATACACTGGACTGTGTAATTGTGCATCATGCAAGTCTATACATTGGACTCTCGTTCAAGTTCATGCATTATCTTAGGCTAAGTGTGTACAGCGTCTTAGGCGAAGTCTGTACAACCGTGTCATATGCTCCTAAGTCTATACATTGGTGTTGGGCATCAAAGTCTGTACATCGCCTTCAATCTTCAAGTCTACACATTGGTCTTTACTTGAAGTATATACACTGTTTCACTGTTCATCGCCTTTGGGCATCAAAGTCTATACAATGGCTTTGGGTCTCCAAGTCTATACAGCCTTCTGCTTCGTCAAAGTCTGTATAACGCACTTCATATACAAAGTCCAAGTCTGTACAGCGTGAAGTCTCACCTCGTGTTGCTTTCAGTGCCACTTGAGTCACACTTCATGTTGTTTCCCCTCACTAACATGAAAAGATTTCGTGTCGTCTGAGCTTACGACACTTCGTGTTGATTTCATTGTTTGACAGGAAAAACTTGTATGAGGTTATACTTCGTGTCGTTTCTATTTTTATGACTTCGTGTTGTATCCTTGTTGTGGTCAGCCCGTGTCGTTTCACCTCGTGTTGTTCTCACTTAACTTCGTGTCGTGTTTCTGAGGCAGCTCGAATAGTTCTGATGAACTTCGAGTCGTTTCCCTGTAGACCTCGTGTCGTTCCTGTTTAGTAACCACACTTCGTGTCGGTTACTGTTGTTTCTTTGACTTCGTGTCATTTTCCTTGTCTTTCGTCTTCGTGTTGTTTTCAACCCGTGTCGATTTCAGTTTTCATCTTCGTGTTGTTTTCAACTCGTGTCGGTTACTGTTTCGTCTCCGTGTTGTTTCATGTCTTCGTGTCGTGTTTCCTACACCTCGTGTCTTTGTCGCTTTGTGGACTTCACCTCGTGTCGTTTTCATCATCTTCGTGTCATTTTTGTTATATTGCGTGCAGGACATCGCAGCACCTCGTGTTACTTTCTGTGCCACTTCGTGTCGTTCTCTGTGTAGTGTGTGTTTCTGTCACTACTACACTTCGTGTCGTTCTTATTTCACTTCGTGTCGTTTCCGTATTATGTCTTCGTGTTGTTCTTCCTAGACCTCGTGTCTTTCGTATGTTGAAACCACACTTCGTGTTGGTTTCTGTTTTGTCTTCGTGTTGTTCTCTATGTAGTGTGTGTTTCTGTCACCTCTGCACCTCGTGTCGTTCTCGTTTCACTTCGTGTGTCTCTGCGTCTGAGTCTTCTTTGTTATTTCTGTCTTCGTGTTGTTTCGTTCTAACCTCGTCCAGGTTTCTTCTAAAACACTGTTCTTCTGATAAGTCTATACAGAGTTGTTCTTTAAACTGATGACTTATCCGATACTCTGTTTAACAGGTGCTTTGATCATGAAGCTTAAGGAGGGCACGTGATCCGAGGTTGAAGGACTGACAGAAAGCTGACACGTGGCCAAAATATCTGGGCGGGAAATGCGGAGGACACACACGCCCAGTGCTGCCCTCCTGCTGGCTGCTGCTATATATATGAGCCTCCTTCCACAGATGAAGATAGATCGAGTTGGCGAGAAGAAAAGAACAGAGAGCCACGATCCAGATCGAAGCAGAAGAGCAGAAGCGGAGAGAAAGAATAGAGAGCTGTTCGATCCAGAGAAAAGAGAAGAAGAAGAAAAGAAAGAGGGAAGAAGCAGAAGAGAAAAAGAGAGAGGCAGAGAGCTCGAGAAGAGTGTGAAGAGAAGAAGAAGAAGAGAGAGAGAGAAGGAGTTCATTCCTCAGATCTTTGGTTCAAAACCAGATCTGAAGTTGCTCATTGTTGAGCTATATTTTGTGCTTTATTGCTTCAGCTTTCCGTTGCTGTCTTGTTCTATTTTCATTTTCCTTTATACATTTCTTCAAGCTGTTTGTCAGCGGTTTGCAGAGGTGCTGCCTCTGGACAGCAAGCTGTGTAGCTCAGCGGGCAGTGGAGGTTTCCACTGGACAGGTAAAGCTGTAATCCTCAGCTGGCGAGACTTGGTCTCGGACGGGTTAAGCTGTATTCCCCAGCGGGTTCAAGCTGTGAGTCAGCGATGGCTAAGCTGTATTGCCCAGCGGAAGCAAGCTGTGATGCTCAGCGGTTGGCAAGCTGTGTTGCCCAGCGGATGTATGGCAAGCTGTGATGCCCAGCTGTTCAAGCTGTGAGTCAGCAGGAAGCCACACTCGGGTTGAGTGTGGGGTGGATGTAGGTCTGCTGGACCGAACCACCTAAAAACTCTTGTGCATTGTGGTTTGATTTGTTCATTTGTGCTTCCGCTAGATGAATGCATAGGGGCGCTCCATGTGTCTGCTAACTGGTAGAACAGAATAGTTAATTAGCTTTCAGATTTGGTAAATCTGTCTAGTTAGCATCATAGTTCCTTTTTGAGCGAAATTTTATATTGGGTGAAAGTTTTTATAGGCCATATTCATTCACCCCCCCTCTGAATACTAGCACCGAACCCAACAATTGGTATCAGAGCGGGTCTCTGATCTAACAGATCTAACAATCTGCAGAGGATCCTGCTAACTGTTTAGTGCGTTTTCAGAGTGGATGCATTGTGCTCGTTGTCTTGTTTCACCGGTTTAGTGCTTTACCTTGCCCATTTGGTTTTGCTGCATTTCCTGTCGGTTGTTTTAGTAAGTTGATTCTGTTTGCCATCTGTCCAAATGGATCGTCCTCCAATTTATGATGGTTCTAACTTTGAAAATTGGCTAGGAGGCCTAGTTGTGTATGTAGATTCCATTGATCCCAAACTATGGAGTTTACTATCCAAAGGCCCACATCGACTACCAAAGACCAGACCAAGTGGTCTAGTGAGGACACGTTTAAGAACCGTGATAATGTCATAATTCTTAATATCTTGAGAGCTGCTGTTAATACTGATGTATATTCTTTTGCTCTCAGGTGCACATCTGGAAAGGAGATATATGACAGAGTCGTCTCTGCGCATAATCAGCAAGGTGATAGCTGCTTGATGGCCAACCGGGATGATGAAGATGAGATCTCATCTCAGGTAAGTTCTGAATCAGAAGGATACTCTTTCGATGAATTAATAGAGATGTATGAAAATTTGTTAGAAGTATCCAAGAAATTGAAATCTGAGAACAAAAAGTTGAAAAAGAAATGTGATAGAATAAATCTGAAAGATTCCTGTGAAAACTGTCCAAATATGAAAAAGTCTTATGATGCATGCATGCTAGATGTTCAGAATCTTAAGAAACAAAATGATTCTCTAAAAATTGAAAAACAAACATGCTTAGATAAAATGTCTGAACTTGAGAATCAACTGAATGATAAGAAAAATGAGCATCTAAAAGGCATGCAAGAACTAACTGAAGTTAATTCTGAATTGGACAAAATGAAATTGGAGAATGAGGATCTTCAAAAGAAGAATAAAACTCTTATTATCAGAATGAATGAAATCAATGAGGTTTCACAGTCCTCTTCTGCTAAATCAGATTGTAAAATATGCTCTGCTTTAAGAGAACGAAATGAAGATCTCTTTAGTGAGAATGAACGGCTAAATAAACAAATTGCCTCACTTAAAGATGATCACAAAAATCTGCTCGCTGAGAAAATTAAAGCAGAAGAAAGAGAAGATGAACTGATTAAAAAATTGAAGCACATGTCTGGAAGAGAGAGATGTGCTAACAATGAAATTCAGGATAAAAATCTTGAGGAAGAAAACACTGAATTAAAAGCTGAAGTTGAAAAACTGAAGTTGTTGAATACTGGCTTGTCTGAAAGACTTCTCACTACAGAAAAAGGAAAGGCTATCTATGATGAAAATTCAGAAATTTTGAACAGCCTAAAACAAGAAATTGAGAAGTATAAAACTGCAAACCAAGTTCTAAGCGAATGTGTTAATTGCAGTGAACAGGAAATAGCCAGTTATGAACTTCACATTGCTAGCTTGGAAGATAAAATTCATAATCTGGAAACTTTAGCAATTGAGTCTGCTAAGAGTGAAGGAAAAATGAAAGATGTTATGAAAAGTGAGAATAAGAACTCTAAAAGGAGGATAAGCTGTAATTCTGATGTCAAGAACATCACTAAAAGCCAGCTATATAACACCTTTGTGCAAGGTTCAGATGTAGCTAGTACTTCAAGGCAATCCCCAAAATAAAATGAAAATTAGAAATCACCTTCAAAACCCGTTTTCCAGTTCAGAGCCCAGAAAATAGAAAAACAAATAGAACCTGTTAAGGATAATCAGAAATTGAAAAGAAAGAGTCAAATAAAGAAGGTAAAGACTATTCCTGCTCATGAACAGAAAGCTGCTAGCTCGGTTGAGCCTGGTGGTGTACACACTGTTCATGCTTCCTATACTCATTCACATACATCTAGGAACTCATATGATAGAAACCATGTTCCTAGGAAATCTGATGCCTCTTGTTACTACTGTGGTAGGCATGGTCATTATACGGATGACTACAGAGTGATGATAAGTGATGATATGATGCATGATAAAACATTTCCAAATAATCATCACCACCCCAAAAGAAACATGTCTTCCTCAAACCAACATATCATTTGTTACAATTGTAACAGACGTGGTCATAAAGCTGTTGAGTGTTGGTTTAGGCCTTCATGGGGATTTACTGGCTCAAGGTAAGCACCCTAGGTGCATGATGGCAAGTATGGGCATGCAGTCAAGGACTGCTGGTTTGTTCAGGGAAATCATTTTAATTCCAAATTTGTAAGATTCCCTCCAAACAAAAATTTCTTGGGCAGAAATAAAGCTGGTCTTAAAGAAAAGACTCTTGTTTGTTATGAATGTGGAAAACCTGGCCACCGAGCTTCTGAATGCTGGTGGGCAGGTAATGGTAAATCAAAAATTCATGCTTACAACAGAACAATTCATGCTCATTATCATAGGTCTCATGCTGCTGTTGATATGCATCATAGGACCAGAAAATCTGCTGTTTCATGTAGATATTGTGGTAAACTTGGTCACTCTATGGACAATTGTTTTCTGATGAAATTTGATGACCATGTTGCTAAGAAACTGTTTAGAACACCTGATAGGGGTAGTGCAGGACCCAAGACTGCTTGGGTCTCTGCAGGATCAACTTGATTGACTTGCTGCAGGTGTGCCTTGGAAGGAGAAATAAAAGGGGTCAACCAAGGCACTCAAAAAGAAAACCCCATGATTCAATTCAGGTCAGTTCTGAAATCTGTTTTAAATTCCATTATCTGAAATTGTGAGCATGAAAATTGTGAGTTTCATGTTGATTTGCTTGGTTGATTTTTTTAATGAACTCTTCATGTCTAGCTGATCAGTCTACATTCCAGACTCAGCTATTGAATTCAATTCTGCATATCTGATGCTCTTCTCTTGCTATATGTTGAACTGAGTTTGAATGCTTCTTTAGTGTATACAGTTGATGCACTATATAGACTCTGTGTCCATGCATGTGTTTTGTGTTAATGCATTGCATGCTTGTTATTGAATGCATACTTGGACTGATTGTGTATAGACTGATTGTCATTGCATGTGTCAATGATGCTGTTCAATGCATGAAGGACTGCTTTATGTTGCATTGTCCTTGTTAACCCTGGTATATCAAATGGTATGTTACTAAAAGGCAGGGAAATCTGCCCGGAGGTTCCTACCATGTGTGAGATGGTCTTTGAGACCAGGTCCTCCGCCTAGTACCATGGGTCTAGTTTTCATGTAGAACAGTGTACTGCATCATATGTTGAAAAAATCTAAAATTTAAAAGGAAGATGATGCATTTGATAAATTCTCTCTCTGATTGAACAAAGCATGAATTCTTCTTGAGCATATTCTAAAATTATGAGCAGTTCATTAATTCTATTTCATGCACTTTGTCAGGGGGAGTTTGACTAATGTTGCATAGTCTGCATGTAGAACAGTCTAATGCATAGCATATTTTTGCATCATGGTGTCAGGGGGAGCTGAGAGTTCTATTCAATTCATTGAATCCTTGGTACTTCTCATTGTCCCCTTTCAACTCATTCATATTCACTGTCATCAGATGCTATGGATCATAATGCTTATTGCTATCCTTTCCCCATTTCTTCACTAAACAACAGCTTTGCATCTGGTTTAGTACATTGAATGGTGATTATTGCAACTGTTCACTTATAAGAATCACATTTACAAATTGAAAAGAACTAAAGGTTTAACCTTTATAAATTGGAGAGTTAAGTGTCTGCACTTCAGAATTTGAGATAAAAGAAAACTTTTATAGCTCTTAATCTTTGTCTCATAGCTAAAATAGAAAAAGTTTTTTGTAATGCCTAAATGTGTTGAACTGGATATGTCTAGAACAGGCTAATAAGAGTGTGTACTGATTTTTTAAACAATCACTCTAAAAGAATTAAGGGCAGCAGTAAATAAGTTCATTAATGTTAAGAACTGAACATAGTGACAGAGCAATGGCTGATTGCACTGAGAAACTGTGAACTCCTCCAAAGAAGTAGGAAAATTCACATGTCATGAAGTGCTTTAGACTATCTCTGTTCATAGGGTCAAATCTATAGGGGGAGTCCTCACCAAGTAACTGAGGGTACTGGCCTCTAATCAAGGTGTACCCTTAATGTCAAAAGTGAAGACTATTCCTTGTGGGTCTTGATCTGAAGTAGGTCTAGTAGTTTATGCCTAGTAACTGGGGGTACCTGCCTCTGATCAAGGTGTACACCTAATGTCAACAGCATAAATGCCACTGATCTATTTACTTAGTTCAGGCTCTGGAATTTGAAAAATGAAAATCAAACTGCTGTAACCCTTGAAATCAAAAGTCATTGAGTGAAAATTGTTTTTATTAATACATATTCAAGTTGCCTTCTTGAACTTCCATGTTTAGACACAAAAGGGTATTATTTCAGACTTATCTATTAATACCATGTGCCCTAGATTCATTGCTATAAATGGAATCAATAAAGTCTTTTTCAGGGGTCAGGTTCTTTACTCTAGATTTATCACTGTTAAACCTGAATTTTTGAAAATTGTATGTTGCTGATTCTTATACTTTAACAGTTGTTTATAATCATACTTCCTTTCTGAACCTATGATTTAGCTGTTATCAAGTGACCCTCCTACCCTCTCTACCTTGTTTATCTGTTCATATCCCTTCTCAAAGGGGGAGCATTTATTTAGGGGGAGAAATAATTCAGGGGAGTCTTACACTCAGGGGGAGAATGTTCTAGAGGAATTTGCATGCATATTGCACTTTGCACTCATATTTTTTTCTGTTTTTCCCTTTTCGATTATGTCAAAGGGGGAGAAAATTTTGTGTGTGACTCACTGTCACTGTTTATTGCCATCATCAAAAAGGGGGAGAATGTTGTGCCCCTTAGGCACAAGCATGTGCTATGTTGCTTTGATGATAGCAATTATGTTGCCTTGATGATAGCAATGCTATTTGGTTTTGATGATAGCAAGACAGTGAGTGCATTTGATATTGTATTTTGATGATAGCAAATTCTATGCATTCTGCATATTGATAGCAACATGAATGATGATGTTTAGCATTGATGGCATTTGCTCTTTATATATGTGCATTGCATCTGTCAGATATCATGTCTCTGCATATATCATGTCTGGGTAGCAAAGTCTATACACTGGACTGTGTAATTGTGCATCATGCAAGTCTATACATTAGACTCTCGTTCAAGTTCATGCATTGTCTTAGGCTAAGTGTGTACAGCGTCTTGGGCGAAGTCTGTACAGCCGTGTCATATGCTCCTAAGTCTATACATTGGTGTTGGGCATCAAAGTCTGTACATCGCCTTCAATCTTCAAGTCTACACATTGGTCTTTACTTGAAGTATATACACTGTTTCACTGTTCATCGCCTTTGGGCATCAAAGTCTATACAATGGCTTTGGGTCTCCAAGTCTATACAGCCTTCTGCTTCGTCAAAGTCTGTACAGCGCACTTCATATACAAAGTCCAAGTCTGTACAGCGTGAAGTCTCACCTCGTGTTGCTTTCAGTGCCACTTGAGTCACACTTCGTGTTGTTTCCCCTCACTAACACGAAAAGATTTCGTGTCGTCTGAGCTTACGACACTTCGTGTTGATTTCCATGTTTGACAGGAAAAACTTGTATGAGGTTATACTTCGTGTCGTTTCTATTTTTATGACTTCGTGTTGTATCCTTGTTGTGATCAGCCCGTGTCGTTTCACCTCGTGCTGTTCTCACTTAACTTCGTGTCGTGTTTCTGAGGCAGCTCGAATAGTTCTGATGAACTTCGAGTCGTTTCCCTGTAGACCTCGTGTCGTTCCTATTTAGTAACCATACTTCGTGTCGGTTACTGTTGTTTCTTTGACTTCGTGTCATTTTCCTTGTCTTTCATCTTTGTGTTGTTTTCAACCCGTGTCGATTTCAGTTTTTCTCGTGTTGTTTTCAACTCGTGTCGGTTACTGTTTCGTCTCCGTGTTGTTTCATGTCTTCGTGTCGTGTTTCCTACACCTCGTGTCTTTGTCGCTTTGTGACTTCACCTCGTGTCGTTTTCATCGTCTTCGTGTCATTTTTGTTCTATTGCGTGCAGGACATCGCAGCACCTTGTGTTGCTTTCTGTGCCACTTCGTGTCGTTCTCTGTGTAGTGTGTGTTTCTGTCACTACTACACTTCGTGTCGTTCTTATTTCACTTCGTGTCATTTCCGTATTATGTCTTCGTGTTGTTCTTCCTAGACCTCGTGTCTTTCGTATGTTGAAACCACACTTCGTGTTGGTTTCTGTTTTGTCTTCGTGTTGTTCTCTGTGTAGTGTGTGTTTCTGTCACCTCTACACCTCGTGTCGTTCTCGTTTCACTTCGTGCTGTCTCTGCGTCTGAGTCTTCTTTGTTATTTCTGTCTTCGTGTTGTTTCGTTCTAACCTCGTCCAGGTTTCTTCTAAAACGCTGTTCTTCTGATAAGTCTATACAGAGTTGTTCTTTAAACTGATGACTTATCCGATACTCTGTTTAACAGGTGCTTTGATCGTGAAGCTTAAGGAGGGCACATGATCCGAGGTTGAAGGACTGACAGAAAGCTGACACGTGGCCAAAAGTTCTGGGCGGGAAATGCGGAGGACACACACGCCCAGTGCTGCCCTCCTGCTGGCTGCTGCTATATATATGAGCCTCCTTCCACAGAAGAAGGCCGATCGAGTTGGCGAGAGGAAAAGAACAGAGAGCCACGATCCAGATCGAAGCAGAAGAGCAGAAGCAGAGAGAAAGAATAGAGAGCTATTCGATCCAGAGAAAGAGAAGAAGAAAGAAAGAGGGAAGAAGCAGAAGAGAAAAAGAGAGAGGCAGAGAGCTCGAGAAGAGTGTGAAGAGAAGAAGAAGAAGAGAGAGAGAGAAGGAGTTCGTTCCTCAGATCTTTGGTTCAAAACCAGATCTGAAGTTGCTCATTGTTGAGCTATATTTTGTGCTTTATTGCTTCAGCTTTCCGTTGCTGTCTTGTTCTATTTTCATTTTCCTTTATACATTTCTTCAAGCTGTTTGTCAGCGGTTTGCAGAGGTGCTACCTCTGGACAGCAAGCTGTGTAGCTCAGCGGGCAGTGGAGGTTTCCACTGGACAGGTAAAGCTGTAATCCTCAGCTGGCGAGACTTGGTCTCGGACGGGTTAAGCTGTATTCCCCAGCGGGTTCAAGCTGTGAGTCAGCGATGGCTAAGCTGTATTGCCCAGCGGAAGCAAGCTGTGATGCTCAGCGGTTGGCAAGCTGTGTTGCCCAGCGGATGTATGGCAAGCTGTGATGCCCAGCTGTTCAAGCTGTGAGTCAGCAGGAAGCCACACTCGGGTTGAGTGTGGGGTGGATGTAGGTCTGCTGGACCGAACCACCTAAAAACCCTTGTGCATTGTGGTTTGATTTGTTCATTTGTGCTTCCGCTAGATGAATGCATAGGGGCGCTCCATGTGTCTGCTAACTGGTAGAACAGAATAGTTAATTAGCTTTCAGATTTGGTAAATCTGTCTAGTTAGCATCATAGTTCCTTTTTGAGCGAAATTTTATATTGGGTGAAAGTTTTTATAGGCCATATTCATTCACCCCCCCTCTGAATACTAGCACCGAACCCAACAAATAGGTATTTCAGACTCTTCTATTATAGAGATTTATGAATGATCTTCATTGACAAGTCAGATCAGAATATGATGTATGCAAGGCTTGTTCATAAGCTTTCTGTACTCATATCTGAAATCAGTTTTAATAAAGGTGAACCTTGCTTTCACATTGACAGTCTTGTTTAACCTTCTTCTTCCTTACTCACTTAATTTCAAGGATTCCTTTAAGTGATGCAATCAATAGTAATGAAGTTAAACACATAAGAAAAATATTTGTTTCTATCAAGGGTTTCAATAGAATATTTCTTTTGGACATATCTTTCAAATGGTATACTAGATTAGCAGCAATTTTTATAACATTCTTCATGAGCACTTGAGTTTAGTACACCCTTGTAACTAGAGGATACACGTTGTTTAGACGCCAGTATCCCTAAGCACTTGGATGGACTAACTGTCATGCTTCATAGGAACAGAGATTGCATTGACACTTCATGACACACTACAGATCATTTCTTTGATGAGTGAGATGTATTTCTCAGTGTGCATGCTATTGCTCTGGCAGATTATCAATCATTTTTAAGCAGAGTTAACTATGGCATCTCATGACACAGTCCTTTGGACATGATTTCTCAGTGACCAAGGTCATTGCTCTGACAATATTTACCCTTAGACATAATCCATATTCTCAGATGTTTAAAAAATAATACTAATTTCATACATATCAATCAAGGAATATCATGATTTCAGAATTTTCAGAATTCAGAAGAGTTTAACAGACTCAACATGAAAATGTTGGTTAAAGTTTATTAAGACCAATTCAGATATTTTCAAGATATGTTCATAAGCAAACACAAGACATACATGAAACATCAACCGGCTGAAAGAATCAGACATTCATAATCCTATATAATAGAAGATTCCTGTTTAAGTTATTTTTCAGATTTATGATCAGGATATGTACAGAGAATTCTTTCTGAGTTTTCAGGAAAGGCCGAAATATTTTTGGGAACAGCCAACTCAACAGATGATACCAATGAATAGGATGAGTGAAGATGGCTGAAAACAGTTGAAGCAGGAAGCTGAAATGTGTTGCATTACACATTCATCACAGGGATTTAGGCAAGATAGCAGTTCAATCTGAAGATGGGAAGTTCAGATGGTAGAATATGAATAATGCTCCCCCTAAATGTATGCATGATCTAACATTCCTAAATGTATGCAACTCTGACCTATGGTACCAGGCGGAGGACTTGGTCTAAAGACTACCTCACACATAGTAAGCACTTCCAGACAGAGTTCATCTGCCCTTTAGTATCTTACTATTTATATACCAAGAGTCATGCATGACAATCCAATGCATATGCAGTTCTACATGCATCTTTTAGCTAACACTGTGCCACTTAAATGCAATTGTGATGCATGTGCATGTCAAATGTGCAAATGAACATTTTTAAGCATGAGACATCATCCAAGCAACAGACTTACTCAACTCACCTTTTCAGATTTTTTAGAATGCAATTTGTTTTCAGAGATTATGCATTTTAACAAATATCAACTAACTGTAATTAATATATGTATGTATCAAATGCAGACATTCTTTAAACTCATGTATGCACCAGTGCATGATAAAAGAAAATTACAAAAGGCAGATGCAGTTCTGGACATGTATGCATTGACATATTAAGCATGCTGTTCAATTAAAACAAAAAAAATTCAGGTGAAGAAACATTTAATCAGCAGAGTTGGGGTTTACCATACTTTGGATGCCTTGGTTTATTTGACCCCCTTTTATTCCTCATCCCAAGGCATACCTGCAAAGCACAGATCTCATTTTGTGTTTCTAGGTACCCAAGACTTCTTGGGTCCTACTTTGTTAGTAACACCTCTGATAGGTGCTTTCCACATTCTTTGGGCATGTAAGTCATCAGACTTCATTAAATTACACTCACTCATGGAGTGCCCAACCTGCCCACTATAATGACAGGAAACAGCAGATCTTGAATTCTTTTTATTCACAACATTGTTAGCATGGAATCTGTGTGCATTATTTTGAACATAAATTTTATGTGCATTGGCATGAAGATTTCTGTTACTTGCATGAGATTTTGGTTTACCTTTACCTGCCCACCAGCATTCCGAAGCTCGGTGGCCAAATTTTCCACATTCAAAGCATGCCAGACTCTTTTCTTTAAAAATAGTTTTATTTCTTCCAAAAACATTTCTATTTGCAGGGAGTTTTATATTCTGAGAGAAAGTTCTTCCCTGAGCATGCCAACAGTCCTTGACTATATGGCCATATTTTCCACAATGAGAACAATTAGAAAAGGTATTTCTATGAGGGCCTAACCAGCATTGTGCAGCAACATGTCCTATTTTTCCACAGTTATAACAATGAATTTTCTTTTCCCTAAGGACAAGATTTCTACCCTGATTGTTTTGAGCAACTGCTAGGTCATCTTTTTCCATCAAATTACACTCATGCATCAAATGTCCATATTTGTGACAGTAGTGACAGATCATTTTCTTTCTAGATGCATGCGAGTGAGTGGGTGAAACATGCAGAGTGGGAAGAGGAACATGTTGATGCTTTTCTTTCTGTTTTTCTGTTGTTTTCTCTTGAGCAGTAGACTGATAACCTGGAAGGTTCTGAGGGCTGTGAGAGGTTGAGCTGGATACAAAGGAAGTTTGAACTTTGTTTTGAAAACTCTTCTTATTTGAGGGATTATAGCCCAACCCTACCTTCTGAAAATTTACCTTAGTTCCTAGAATTTTGTCCAGATTATCTTTTCCGTCCACAAATTTTGACAAGGAATTATTCAAATCTTCAATTTCATTTTCCAAAGAAACGATGTGTATTTCATAACTGGCAATCTCTTGTTCATTGTAAGTTACACATTCGTTTAGCACCTTGTTTGCAATTTTACATTCCTCAATTTCTTGTTCCAGATTTCTCAATTTTTCAGACTCTTCAATGTAAACAGTTTTTCCTTTTTCTAAGAGAAGAAGTTTCTCTGACATAGCAGTGTTCAACTGCTTCAAACCTTCAACCTCTTGAATTAGTTTGTCATTTTTTGATTTCAGATTTTCAATTTCTTCAACAGAGTCTTTATCAATTTTTATTGAGCTCATTTTATCATTCAACTCTTCCTCTTTCTGTTCAAGCTCCAGAATCTTGTTTAACAGATCTTTGTTTTCTTCCTTTAGAGAAACAATAAACTCCTTATGCCATTCTAAATTTGAGTGAAGATTTTCATTTATTTCCTTGAGGAATGGGCACTCATTGCATGCAGATTTAACCGAACATATAGTTTGAACCTGGAGTTTTTCACATTGTTTCTCAAGACATTCATTTTCAGATTTCAGTCTACTTAGTTCAGAGCAAACACACTTAAGTTCATTCATCAATTTTCCATTCTGATTTTTATGCATATGGATATCTGACAAATAGGCATCATGAGATTGCTTCATCTTTAAACAATTTTCACATGGTGAACTTGAACTACCCTGATTACTTTTCTTTTTCAAGTTCTTGTATCGTTTTCTTAATTGTTCATGAGACTCAAACAGCTCAGCATATGCATTCTCCCAATCATCTAAAGAAAAATTCTCGAAGATGTTTACCTCCTCCTCATCATCTTCTTCTTCATTTTGGCTGCTGCTAGGAATACTTCCTTTAGCCATCATGCAGTTGTCTTCATTTAACCTGTGAGTTAGCTTCAGCTCCTCCAGGATGTCCTTGGCAGACCTGCAATCATAAAAACAAGAGTGTAAGGCTCTATCAGTGGCTGCTTTCATCAGATTGAAGGCTTTCTGATTTTCTCCATCCTTTGATCTGTGGCTGTTGGTCCATTTAGACACTTTCTTTGATAATGTGTGAGGACCTTGTGAAATTAATTTCTACAGATCAGGATTAACTGTATCAACATAATTTCGTAAACTGATAAACCACGCATTAAAATTTGAACCATTGAAAACCGGTGGATCACCCATGAAAGCTGATCAGATAAATGCAACAGGAATAATGAAGCACCAAGACAGCAGGATCGATTCTACAGATCGCTGGACCTTCTAAGCAGACAACCTGCTCTGATACCAATTGTTAGGGTGCTAGGCCCGGATACAGAGGGGGGTGAATGTATCCCTCTATGAATAATGGCCAAATAAAAACTAGGATGCAAGAGATAAACCACAGAGTAGAACCAATTCAATTCAACTCAAATACAAGCACTTGGTGCGCACCTATTCAAGCATCTAGCGGAAGCTAAGCAAACAATCAGACCACTGCATAAGATAATTTTTAGGTGGTTCGGTCCACAGACCTACATCCACCCCTTACTCCCAACCGGAGTGAGGCTTCACTAGCAAATGCTAGAACCAAGCAGACTCAGTCTGCAAACAGTTGCTGCCACACTGCTTGACCAGGGGAACAGCCTCCCCTCTTCCTCCCAACCGGAGGGACACCCAAGTGAATCCCAGCCACTCGAAAACTAGAGGTCGAAGACCTCTCTTCCTCCAGACCAGGAGGGACCACTGGACTTGCAACCACAAGCCCAGAACTGGAGGACTAGCCTCCCTTCCTCTAACCAGAGGGCAACCCACAAGTGACAACCTGTCACTTGCAACCTGGAGATCAGATCTCCCTTCTCCTGAACCAACAGGAGGAACCCGATCCCCAACAGGGCAATCGGAAGAACAAAGATGATCAGAAAACAAAGGAAAATAATAAAGGGAAATGACACAGCAATCAGAAAGCTGTAAAGCGAAATGCACAACTTGGCTCTCAACGGAGCTGACTGGCCTGGATCTGATCCATGGTCCAGTGAAGATAGATCTTCAAGCAGCTTCTTCCTTCTTCTCCATGAGCTCTCTCGCTCACTCTCTTTCTCTCTTTCTTTCTTTTCTGCTCTCCAAATCCCTCACTCACTGCTCTCTCTTCACGGCTTCTCTCTTCTATCTCTTCTTCCTCTCTTTTCCTCTTTTCCTCTTTTTCTGGATCGAAGGGCTTTCTGCTCTTCAGGCTTCTACATCGATCTTTTTTCTTTAGTGGAAGAAGACTAGTATATATAGTAGCAGCAGCAACACACTGGCGCGTGTGGCTTCCACGTTTCTAGCCCTAGAAATTCGGACCACGTGGCAGCTTCCTGGTTCACGAGCCAGGCACCTCGGATCACGTGCCCTACAATTCAAGGACATTCGTTCAGTAAAACTCAAGACTGCTGCATTGACTCTATTAGCCCATGGCGTTGACGCATCGATGATCCAGTGATCAAGTCTTTAGCAGATGGGCGTGCTGCGTCGACGTCGCTCCACTGCTGCGTTGACGCATCGGTGTGTACTAGCAGTTAAGAGGTGTCGTTCCATCAACCTGCTGCGTCGCCCCAACGAGCTGCAGCGTCGAAGCTGCCAAGGTACTCCAGAGGTTGAAAGGAGTTACTTGAACTGCTGCGTCCACGCTGCCAGTGGGTGGTGTTGACGCATCTGAGTAACCCAGTAACCCATTGGTTCTCTTTTGTAACTGCTGCGTCGACGCTACTTGCTCAATGCGTTGACGCACCAAAATAATCCAGGAGCTTCTTTCTTGATTGTTTGAACTACAGCGTCCACGCCACTTGATCAAAATGTTGACGCATTGGTGTCCAGTGATCAATGTCTTCAGTATATAAGCGTGCTGCGTCGACGCTGCTAGCCCATAGCGTTGACACAGTGGTGTTCCAGCAACTAATTCTTTAGCTTGTTTGCTTGCTACGTGGACGCTACCAGGCCGTGGCGTTGACGCAGTGATGTGTTCCAGCAGCTAATACTTCTACTAGTATACTTGCTGCGTGGACGCTGTGGTCATTCTGCGTTAACCCTATACACACAAAAAATCTTATAATCATAACATAGAGCAAGTGGTTATTTAAATCTTATAACACCGAGTGTATATACTCTGAAACAGCAAATGGGCAAGTATGTACACTGAGAGAGTGTATAGACTTGGAAGTCTTCTTGTGAGCTCAGTGTATATACTTTCCAATGTCTAGACTACAGGAGATGAAGACCAATGAGCAGACATGAGCTATGCAAGCTACAGTGTCGTTGTATGGACATGGGGTTCAGCTGAGGATGTATGGGCTTGCAATGCAGACAACAATGTATAGACTTCAGTAAAACCCCAATGTATAGACATTGAAATCGAAGACCAATGTGCAGACTTGGATAATGTGAGACGATGGCTAAGACACTGCACAGTCGGATGTATAGACTTTCGTTACTGTAGCAACGTGTAGACTTTGCCTTAGACGCTAAGTGAGACACTCAATGTACACACTTAACCAATCCAAAGGCAAATCGAGTGTACAGACTCTGAGTCCAAACCCAACGGCTGTACAGACTTAGAAAGTGAAGACTGATGTACAGACTTCATTAATCAAAGCATGAATGAGACGCTGTACACACTTAGCCTAGGACAATGTATAGACTCAATCAGATGAAGAGCTTCCAGTGTGTAGACTTGAAAGTCTAATGGCGATGTGCATACTTGCTGAGTTGACGCTGCAGCCCAATGAGTTGACGCTGCAACGTATACACTTTACGTTCAACTGATGATGTGTAGACTTGAAGAACTGAAGCCCACGTTGTATAGACTTTGAAATCTGAATCGACAAAGCAGGCTGTACAGACTTTGAGAGTCTTGACGGATGTACAGACTTTGAAGGCTTTGATGGCCAATGTACAGACTTGTAACACTTGAGGACTGATGTATAGACTTCGCCTGAACACTGTCCGATGTACAGGCTTTAGTCTGAAGCGATGTATGGACTTGCAAGAGACGCACAAAGAGACACTGCCTGAGACGGTCAACTGGACGCTGACACTGTACAGACTTCAACTTAAAGATGCACGATGTACAGACTTACTAGTCTGAGGGCTAATGTATGGACTTAAAGATTAACACTCGAATGTATAGAGTTGAAGGGCTAACAATCTAGTGTATAGACTTCAAAAGGACAAAGCATCCAAAGACCAGACGATGTACAGACTTTGCCAATATGAGACACTGTACAGAGTTGGCCAAAGCAGCAATGTATAGACTTTGGAACCCAGACAGTCATTATTTTGATGGGTCGACGCATCAGTAGGGGTGGGTCGACCCACTACTGTCCATACTAACTAAACAGACTTGGCCAATGCATGAAGCACAGTCCAGTGTATAGACTCGATGCCTTGAAGATCAATGTACATACTTTGAAGACCGACCTAGCAGGTTGTGTAGACTTAGAATGCAACCAGGATGTCTAGACTAGATGTGAGGCAATGCACACTAAACATGAACCAATGAATTGAATGCATATAGCAGACATGAACTGAATGTATGCAGGAGAACTAATTAAAGCATTACCTGATCTGAGCATTCACCTTACCTGTCATGATTTAACTTTGACTCTTTGACTTGGGTTAACTTCATGACCTGTGAGACATCCTCAACCCTGTTCTGACAGTTTCTCATAATGCAACAGGATTATATCATCAAGGATGTAAATATAATGAGACATAATATCTGTCATCATCAAAACTCCAGAACCACAGGGGACACAACAGCGCTTATAATGTTGGTTCCTTGAAACATGGTTGAGTGGCCTTAGGCTTTAGTTAGTTTGCTTAGTCAAATGAGTCGCTTCTGCAGCATCCTTAGGCTTGTGATAGCCCTGCACTGGGAGTCTAGTTTCTTTCCTCGATTGTTGAGGGTGACCTTTTGTACGGGTTTTTCACACACTACACGGCAAGCCATAGCCGATCTCTCTGAGGCGCATCGTTGCTGCTTTGGCCATACTTTGGGTATGCACAAAGGTCTTTTCTTTTCTTTGCTCGGCCAAGTGCAAGGGCAAGAGATGGATGGATGAGATGACCAACCTAGGCGCTCCCTAATACGGGAGAGGTCTCAAATAGGGGCAGTCTTGACCCTCAAAAGTGGGCTTTTATGCTATATCTGGCCAATAAGGGCTACCAAAATGAGAAAATAATTCAATGTAAAATTATGATTGGAAGGCATGGCAAGAGTGGCAGTACAGTTCCCCGCGGGACGTCATGAGCCCGGTCGCATGCGTGCCTGATAAATATTGGTATAAAAATCAAAGACACAAAGCCCCAGCGCAACATGCTATCTCTTTGAGGGGTAGTGCTCTGGAAGGAATTTGAGCCTTGATATCTCCCATCCTGCATAAAGTTTGTCCCCAATTTTTCTTCTACTTTCTCCCTCGTAGGCTGGGCTGTATCCCGGGTATGGCCTTAGTAGGGGCACCATTCTTTAGAAGCGGTTGGTTGTGGTAATTCACCCTCACATGCACGTCCTACTCAAGGGAAGTCTTTAATGAGAGGGGAGGGACGGCGATCCCTGGTCAGTAGTTCGAGCATGTCTTTGGGTGCTGCGGATTGCTATTTTTAAAAATAAAAAAGAGATATTGTCAAAAATCAAAAAATGAGATATTGTCAAAAATCCAAAAAAAATAAAATATTGTCAAAAATAAAAAAAATGAGATATTGTCAAAAATTAAAAAAAAAAGAGATATTGTCAAAAATCTAAAAAATTGAGATATTGTCAAAAAAATCCATTAAAATGAAATATTATTCAAAATCCAAAAAAATCATAAAATTACAGAAAGCCAAAAAATGTGTCTTTTTGTTTTCTTTTTCATGCATTCGGGTTTATTTTGAGAACAGATACGTAATCTGTTTGTTAAGTGTGCAGGTTACAGGTACTCGGGCATTTCTTGCTATATCTTTGTGCCCTGTCTCCTGTCCACATCTTTGATCTGTTTTTTCCTTCTTCAATCCACTCTCTCGATCTATTCTGAAGTTTGTGTCCTTCTCAACTTTTATTTGCAATGATTACATCTTTATGAGAGGGTTTTACCTTACGATTATGAACCTGGCGGTTCTACTTCATTCTGATATCGAGTTTCGATTGAAGAGTGTGTTTTGTTTATGTCTCTTTTGTCCCATCGTATCTTTGCCTCGTGTCCATATCCCACCGTGTTGTCCCACCGTATCTTTGTCTCGTGTCCATGTCCCACCGTGTTGTCCCACACATGTTGTTTTGTTCCTCACCACATGTTGTTAGTTATCTTGCACATGTCGATGGTCGTCTTTCCATGTTCCATGTGTTGTCCCAACCATGCGATCCGTCATGTTCTTATCTCAACCGTGTGTTGTCCCGCCGATTGTTGTCTTGTCACTCCATGTTCATGCATACGTATTGTCTGTTTATGCTTTTACCTATGTGCTTATTCGTCTTGTTGTGTTGTTTCCATTCGTTATGTTATGTCATGATGTTTGTCATTATGTTAATCGCTATGTTTATCTCATTTGTCTTATTCATGGAAATACATAAAAATTTGAAAAAGAAAATCCAAAAAATCTTATCGTTTCACCTGCTCAGGTAAGTCAGGTATGGCCTTTTAACCTTATCACCCTTATTGCATTATTATATGGTACTATAATATATTATCTCGATAACCAGTTGGTTATCTACGGGTTCCAGGATCTGATGTTCCCCTTTAACAAAAATGATGATGATCCAGGTTTACGTGTTTAATTTTCGGATAGGCCGTTAGGTTGGGATATCATGGGGAGGATGGTTCTATCCTGCACGCTATGGTTGCGGATGGTATCTTGACTCCGATTTTCCCAAGCTTAGCAATATTATTCTCGAGTATTTTATATTTTAATCTTTCTTCGCATTTGTTTTAACGATTTCATTTATTTTAGCCCAGCATGCATCATACGCATCTTTTTGAGCTTTCATGACCCATGGTTTGCTTGAAGAATGTCCTATCAGTGATGGTTAGCTGTGCGTTCAGTGTTTGAGTAAAAGGAACTAATTCCACTCTAAGTTGGAAGGTTCTCTTTGGTCAATTCGCTTGGTTTGGTTGATTAAGAGGTCCCCGTCTAGAGCTTTAGCCTGTTTTCTTTACTTTTTGCTGCCTGCGTTTGGCCTCCTCATTGGACCGCGGGATTGTGTCCCCCATGAGGTTGGTCTTGTCGATTTGTTTCATTTAGTTTAGTCCCTCCAGACTGGTGTCGCTTTTTGATCTGACTGCTCCTTGCGTTTGGTTCAGAGTTTTCCAGAAGATTCTTATCGCTTGTTGGTAAAAACGGGTGTCGTTTTACCTTAACGCCCGCTTTTTCGGTCCACTCCGTTGCATTTCCGCTTCATCTCCATGTTCCATGTCACTTTCGCTTCACCTCCGCTCGCCCCCTGCAAAGAGGACGTTAAGGAGGGACATCTGTTGACACCCATTTTTTGCCGATAAGTTGAGTCGTTCCTCTTACTCCCATTTGTTGATACCTCGAGTTGTCCATCACTCATTGGGGCTATTTTCAGGTATATCTTGGACCAGTTTTATGGGTAGCCTCTCTCCCTGGTTAGGTCTGAGTTAATTCTGGGCTTAACGGGCCTTGGTTCTGGTTAATCGGGCTTTTCTATGAATTCCAAACACCCATGTACATGTACGGTTCATCTCTGGCCGCCCAATCAATGTACAGTTTCCTGTGGACCGTCCATCTATTTTGGAATATTTTGCTTAATTTTATGAATTTCCACCGACAAGGGCTTACGCGGTTGAATCGTAGCCGTTCAACATGATGAACGGTCTGGAATGAATCGTTCCTATTCCAAAGTCCTAAAGCCTAAATGTCTTTCAGATAATTATTCATTTTATTCATTTATCACCGGCAGGAGTTAAACGGATAGCACTTGGCCGCTCATCATTGTGAACGGTTAATATCAAACCCTTTATCTCTGAGAGTCCAACGGTGACCATTTCGGTTGGTTAATGGATAATTGATGGATGATTATCCTATTTTTTGAATTATCACCGCCGGAGTTGAACGGTCCTTGACGGACTACCCAACTGGTTGAGCGGTCTATCGTGAGACCGTTTAACCTTGCGAACTCTAAAGAACTAAAGATTTTCTCTCTCTATCCGTGGTTAAACCCCTCAACTTTGTCCTCGGTTTTCTCCGTGGATTCTCAACCAAATCGGATGAGATTTGATCCTAACGAAAGCTGGTAATATTATCTTCGCTTTATCTTTTGATATCTCAGATTAATATCCACTGGAAACCCCAATTTCGAGGCTGGCTTTCAAGGCTCTATAAATAGACCCTAAAGGCCGGGCTTGAAAGAGGGGGGGGGGAGATTTTGGTCGACGGCAAAGCCCCGAGATTTTGGTCGGAGGCAGCTGAGGGTGTGCCGTTGAAGGCACCTGAGGGGTGTGCCGTTGAAGGGCACTGGGGGTGTGCCGCTAAATGGCTATTTGGGTTTGCCGCCGGGGTTACCGAGGAGCGTGCCGCTGGGGCTCGTTAGGGGTGTGCCGCTGGGGCACCCGAGGAGTGTGCCGCTGGAGGCACCTTGGGGGTGTGCCACTGGGGTTTTGAATGCAGTGTGCCGCTGAAAGGGCAGGGGGTGTGCCGTTTGAAAGGGCTTCTACTTTTGCTTCAGGAACTTGCAGTTGTGCACTCTTTGGGATATTTCTTCACCGTTAGGGACCCGAGGGTGGGTCCATAACAGTGTATAAATTCAAGATGGTATCCTGTGCTTTCTTTGTCATTTAATGCGTCCGTGCAAATGTGAAGATTTACCAGACGGTAGCATTCTCCCGGAGCCCTGGATGGCCAGTCTCCCCGGGTCTTCTTTCTTTGACTCTGACATTAGTGCCGGGGCTTGGTGGGACATATGGACGTACAATTTTATACGTCCACATCATGTCATCTTAACAATGCAGAAAATAAAGGAAAACACACGCCGGGACGTGGAGCAAAGGGATAAAAGGAAAGCACACACCGTGGGTGTGGAACAACTAAAAGAAAAAAAAGAAAATAAAAGAGATAATGAACTAGATGACAAATACCCAAGGAAAGAAGGATGTGATCGCCACCAAGGTAAATAATGCAGTAAAGTCACACTATGTACCTTGGAAAGAGTCGAGTGAATCCACCTGCCTATGGGAGAAAGAAACCAGGCGCTGCGATGAAACATGGTCTTCAGACGACCGTAAATCAATGTCAAACGGTCCTGCGACAGATCGCTTGAGACCCCCAAACATTCTTCCAAACAGCCGCTAGGCGCACCCAGAATAGAAATGTGGAACTTGAATCTCCACCCTTCCTGGCCGGCCAGAAGAGCTGGGCCTCGTGCAATGAGCTCTGTAAACCTACAGAAGAATGTAGACACGAAGAAAAAATAACCCAATGAGCCCTTGGACTAGTGTAGTATCTATAAAGCAATTAAACTAAGATGCATAAAAGGAAGGGTGAATACCTGGGGTTGGTGGTTTTTTAACCCCTGTGGGGCAGAGAAAAGAGTAGGAGGATGTTTGAAAATGATGAAAGTGCAGAAGAACGTGGAAGAGGAAGAGGGAATATGCTATGAAGATGCAAGGGGGAAGAGGAAAACTTAGAGAAAGAGACACAAACTAAACCAAATGGAATTCAATACTCCCTGGACCAGAAGCCTTAAGGACGTAGAAAAGACTTCTCCTTGGTTGGTACTCACTCTAGGATGTAGCAGCACTTCGATGCAAGCTCCAGAGATCTCCCCCTCAAGCCATGAAGTCAAGGGTTCTATTTATAGACCCCCCAAACCCTAGGTCGAGCTAGAGAGATAAAGACACGAAAGTAGGCCTGAACCTAGATAAATCTCGAAGATAATACTCCCAAGAGTCCATAGAAACAAACAGAAGGTTCTGAGGATCACTACTCGAAGAGAAATCATCAAATCATGGACTCTAGTTCGACCACGGCTGAAGAGAGGAAGAACAGACAGAGCAGGACTCTCTGTCTCCCCTAACGGTCTTGCGATAGACCGTAAGGCTTGGAAAAATGGTCGACCGATAGACCGCAAGGCTCGGTCATCCACAAAGAGATAAGACCAAAGAAACCCAACATGACTCTCTATTGCCTAACGGTCTAGCAAATGACTGCCAACCATCACTAAACGGTCGTACGATAGACCGCAAGTATGATAAGCGTGGCAAAGAGATAAAGGCCAATAAATCTTCGTATAAATCCACAATAAAATCCTTATCAGCCCTTATCTAGGCCCAATAAGCTCAAATGTTACAAAATAACCAGGAAAAGTAACCCATAAAAATAAGCCCGAAAGTGACCAAAAATGGCCCAATAATTGGTAAACAACTCGGGACATCATAAAAATAGATAAGGAGATGACCCAACTCATTAGTCATAAAACAGGTGTTAACAGATGTCCCTCCTTAATGTCCTCTTTGCAGGGGAGCGTGCGGAGGTGAAGCGAAAGCGAAATGGAACATGGAGGTGAAGCGAAAATGTAGCGGAGTGGACTGAAAAGTGGGCGTTAAGGTAAATCGACACCCGTCCTCAACCAACGAGCGGTAGGAATCTTTCGGAAAACTTCGAGCCAATCACAAGAAACGGCCAAACCGAATGACACATGTCTGGAGGAACTAATAACTTAAAGAAATAAAAACATGACCAACCTCCTCACTGGAACACACAGCTGATAGGAGGTCGGAGCAAGCAGAAAAAGTAAAAAGACGAGTAACTAAACTCTAGACAGGAATCCTCAGCTAACCAGACCGAGCAAATAGACCGAAGGAAACCTTCCAACTCAGAGTGGAAAGATTCTCCTTACCCAAGACTATGGACACAATTATCCACCATTACTGAGATACTTTGGATAAATGAGGGCTCATGAATGCTCAAAGATGCGAATGATGCATGCTTGGCTAAAATAAAAGAAATCATAAAAATGAATGCAAAGAAATAAATAAAATAGGAAAATACTCGATAATAGTATTACTAGACCAGACAAATCAGGGTCAAGACACTATCTGCAACCACGGCGTGCAAAATAGAACCATCGTCCCCCAACTCTTCCAACCTAACGGCCTATCCAACGATTCAACATGTGCACCTAGATCATCATCATTTTTGTTAAAGGGGAACATCATATCCCAGAACACATGAATGACCAGCCGATTCTCGAGATAATAAGTCATGCATACCATATAGTAATGTATTAAGGGACTAAAGATCGAGATACTTACCTGACTTACCTGTCTGGCAAGAAAACAACGGGATGATGGCGTTTATGACTTTGACAATAAGAGGAATTAGCCATCAACAATTATATCTATAGAATAAGCATGAAGCATAAATGAGATATGATCCACACAGAAATGGAGCCAAGAACAAAGCAGATATAGCATTTCAAATCATCAACATACAGCAGCCAAACGGTCTAGCCAAGACCGCAAAGAGACTCCTAACGGTCTACCAGAAGATCGCCAGCCTAGGGAGGTTCACATTCTTCAATGATGGTGACCCAGATGACAAATGGTCCAGAGAAGACCACTAAGGACACTCTAACGGTCTATCGAACGACTGCAAGGACCTGGGTGAACTGAAAACTAGAAGGGCAGTTCTCTCTCCCATTTTCACCTATTCAAACACTCAAACCTCACTCTCACCGCTGACCACCACCACCTCCAATGATCTTCTTCATTTCACTGCAAAGCCCACATGCTCTCACACCCCAAGATGGTGAAGAAGAGGGCGATACAACGGTTCCAACGCCGTATAGCTAGGGAGACTACATCCGCGGCTCCGGCGGATCAACCGGAGGAGAGGTCTCCACCGTCGGCCCAACCGAAGATAGGAGAGCCTTCTACGGTAGCTATGGTGCCTGAGGGAGGCGCCGAAGATGAGGAGGGTGAACACACAGCCGAGGAAGCGCCAGAGGCGGTGGCCGGACGCCGGTCATCCGAGGTAGGCTGAGACTCAAAAACCCAATTTTTAATTTTTTTAGACCATGCATGGGGGTAGATTAGCCAGGGAATGGGTCAGGGGACCCATAGAATGACTGTAGAGGCCTCTAAGGCCATCTCACAAGCCTGGGGAAATGGGGAAGAAGCCGCCCCTTCGGTGGTCGCCTAGCGGTCCTTCCAACGACCGCTAGGGATCCAGACGGTCCAGGGATGACCGTTAAGGAAGAAGAAACGGTCCAGTGATGACCGTTAGGGAACAAGAGTGATTTATTATTATTAATATTTTTTTAAAAAATGCAATGCAATGCATGACTTATAAACTATATAAATGATTGACTTTGACCGTTTAAATGTATGCAGGGAAAGAGACAGACTAGGATCTCCTGGCTACAAGTCTGGGCAGTGTACCTAGCGCTGCCGGACTTCCAGAGAGAGCGGTTAGCAGCGATCGGGTTTGCAGAGCTCCTCGGGATAGAGGTTATGAGGATAGACACCGCGTTGCTATACATACTGCACGATAGGTGGGACCCAGTCAGCAGGGCCTTCCTGTTCCCATGGGGACATATGATCCCCATGCTGGAGGATGTGGCACAGATCACCGAACTACGAGTGCACGGAGCATCAGTGACAGGGACGACATACGCCGACTATCGGGAGTTGGCGCGGGAGTTACTGGACTTAGAGCTGACACGACCGGGACGCCACTCGTCGATGCTGGCGAGAGCGATGCTCCAGGAGAGCCTGGGGCTGAGAGGAGCGGCGATAGCTGTGGGAGAGCTACCCGAGGAGCACTTGGGACGTCTGACAGACAGAGCCAGAGAGGGAGTAGCTGCGGGACCAGGACCGGAGGGAGACATCGTCCTTCGTCGCTTCCTGATGCTAATGTTCGGGAAGCTGCTCTTTGTGACGAGGGCGGATGGAGTGAGCTGCCAGCTCCTCCCATTGCTTCGAGATCTGGATGGAGTGGGAGACTATGCATGGGGTGCGGCTACGTTGGCGTTCATGTTCGACTCCCTCATCACCACCGATCGGCAGACGATGCTGGGCGGGTTCTCGCCTCTACTTTAGGTAAAATGCTCTACATTAAAAAAATGCTTATGAATATGAATATGATTACTATATGTTGACTCTTAACTAATACAGGTATGGAGCTACATGTACCTCCCTGGCCTAGGGTGGGGAAAGAAGTGTGGACGCACTTAATTTCGAGAGATCTTCGTTCTATTCGTTCATCCATTTGTTGGTTTTATCAAGTGCGTGGGCGTGCCAGTCACAAAGTGACGATTTGTTCGGGCTCCGGAGAGCCCATGGTGCGCTCGATCTGACTCAGTCAGGCGATTGTGTGGTTCGGGTCGGGACTGAGACCCGTTGTGCCATAAAGGTCACAACGTTATTTACATCCCCTCGGAGAGGGGAATACCCTTGATTAATTGCCAGAAATAAGGGCTCCACGGTCGAAAGAAATACTATTTAATACAAGATGGAAACACCCGTCGGGCCATGCGGTGAGCCCGAGGTGGGGGCCTGAGTACTCGGGTCATGTCGGTCACTGATGGACCATTTCATGTTTGGACACAAGTTCACACGGAAAACGAGATGATAACCCGGGGGACGAATCCGTACAAATGTTTGCCGAGGGACGACAATTTTAATGCAGGGAGGCAAATCAGATCCCGACGAGGGAGGGGACCCTGATGAATTATCGGCCTGAAGTAAGGCCGGGCAGTCACCATGACAAGAGAGAGAACTCCCGAGAGTGACTTCCGGCTTACAGGGGCATCATTAATATCCCTGGGTTCGGAATCTTGGAAGGAGAGACTGCTGCCATATTGTCGTATTCACGATGGTCGTCGACGCTTGTTATTATCGTTTGTTTATTGACATTACCCTTTCTTTGATATCATCTTCCCTTGTTGTTATCTTGGTTGGGACCACCCCTTTTATCTCATTATTGTTATTACTATTCATCGTTCCTTTTATCATATAGCCCCCCTCCCTTTTTATTGCATGCATGTGTGTATTCGTTGGGGAGATGACGAAGACTAGAGTGTACCGCTGAGAGATGAATGGTGTGTGCGGTTCAAAGTGTAAAGGAGGGTGTACCGCTGGGGAGCGTACCGCTGGAAGAATGTGGAGCGTACCGCTGGGGGACTGGAAGCGTACCGCTGGAAGGGCTGGAGGAGCTGATGCGTGAACGAGCCACGAGGACTGTACAGACTTGCTGTATGCAACAGACAATGTATAGACTTGCCCAGCGATGCAATGTATAGACCTGGCAGTAGGATGCTCACGATGTGTAGACTTGCGTGTTATGCAACGGCCAATGTATGGACTTGGCCAGCGGTACAATGAATGTATGGACTTGTTCAACGATGCACACACATAGCGGTGATGTATGGACTTTGCAAGACGATGAATGAGGCGGTGCAGTGTATAGACTTGGACAGACTTCACTAGCGTGGAATGTGCAGACTTCATGCAATGCAACGTATAGACTTTAGAAAGGAATGTGCAGACTTCATGCAATGCAACGTACAGACTTTAGAAAGGAATGTGCAGACTTCATGCAATGCAATGTACAGACTTTAGAAAGGAACGTGCAGACTTCATGCAATGCAACGTACAGACTTTAGAAAGGAACGTGCAGACTTGGTGCATGGAGCAAGCCAATGAGGAGTGTATAGACTTTCACAATGTATGGACTTGCCAAAGGAGTGATGCGCGAGCAGATAATCAACGTACAGACTTAGCCAAGACAACTAGAGGATGTACAGACTTGAGCAAAGTGAGGTCTGTACAGACTTAAGAGTTCATAACGTATAGACTTATGAGTGCAACATAGGTAGAACTGCCAATGTATAGATTTATAAGTGTATGCGACCAGACAGTGTGCAGGCTTCATGCACAGGCTGTACAAACTTCAACTCAAATAATGCAATGCATGCACAAGAAGACGATGTACAGACTTCGAACGTGAATGATGCAGCGATGTATAGACTTGATGGAACGCTGGGAGGATGCGTACTGCTCAGACGGCGAGGGGGGGGGGGGCATACCGCCGGGAAAGGAACTGGGAGAGTGCGCCGCTAGAGGGCCAAAGAGGAGCGTACCGCTGGAGGATAGAAGATGTGCTGCTGAAGGTAAAGGGGAGTGTACCGCTGGGAAAAGTGGCAGACGAAACCAGGCAGAATGTGCCGCTAAAGGGGTGGCCAGGACTCAAGAGAGGGTTTCTTGTTCAACTCAGGGTGAAGCATCTTAGATGGTTAAGCTTTCATTCTTCTGTCATGAGGTTGAGTCCCAAGTCATGTTCAGCAATGCAGTGCTTAAAGTCTTGTTCAGTTCAGCTCCTTGAATCTTGCATAGCTCTTTTAGTTGATTAGAATGTTTTCACTGTTGCTCAGCCCATATGTTTGCTGCTTCTTTTCATCTTTTTAGATTGATTGTTATTCCTGGCAAAAATTCGGCAGCACCTCCCCCTGACCCGGGAGGTAAAGGAATAACAAGGAACATGCCCACGGGGGTGGCATGAACCATCATCTGAGGAGGGTGCCTGAGCAGCCGCCTTTAGGGAAACCTCAGAAAACTCGGAGAAAACATCGAACGAGGAACCAGTAGACTGATGCAAGCTATGAGTACACCGGGGAGGTGGTGGCCAAGGAGTATCGGGCTGACAGTCCAAGGGCGTGCCGCTAGGCGGCCAAGGAAAGGGGGGGTGTACCGCTGACAAGCAGAGAGAGGGTGCACCGCTGAATGGCCCTGAGGAGAGTGTGCCGCCAAGCAGACTCAAGGAAGGCTGTACCGCCAAACGGCCGCGTGGGAGAGGCGTACCGCTGGGGGCCTTGAGTGGTAGAAAGGCTGGGAGCTTGAGGGTGTGTGGCATGCCACTGGTCCCGAAGGAGGGCAGAGGAGAATGCTCTGGGCATCGAGTGACTCCAATGTGTCAAAGAGAATGGGCTCCCACAGATCCGAGATAGAAGGGGATATCAAGGGTTGTTGTGCAACGGAGAGCCATTGAAGAGGGACGAAGCTGGCCATACCCTATCAAGCCAGGAGCAAACCCTATTGACTGCATAAACCAGCGCCACGGGAAATCAAGTAGAACAGGGAGTTGGGAGGTTGAGGGAAGAGAAAGCAAAACCACAAGAGACCGGTGAGAAGAAGATGACAAATGCAGTAAGAAGTAGAACCAAACACTATATCATTCATGGAAGATTCAGGATGATAAAAAAAGGGGAATCATGGCCCGAAGACCACACATCATACAATGCATCCCTGAACAAACGGAGGGAAGAAAACAAAGAATAGAAAAAAAGAAAGTTGGAGAGAGGGTTGGAACGAGGAAGGGTAACCATTCCCTGTCCTCCATTCCTCCCCCCTCTGCTACATGCAACACTCCTCTCTTCTTCCTACATTTCATCTACCTTCTTCTTCTCTTCTTCCTTGCCTCGAACGGGCCTCTTCGCATGAAGATGCTCTCCTCTTTTTCTGTGTTTCTTTCCTCTCTCTAGCAGAAATCCCCCTTCTCTTCTTTCTGTCTATGGGGGGCCTTTTATATGCAGACGGTTGACGAGGTCGCCTTATGATGGCACTGCCATCCGAGGTTGACTTCGGTATCTTCCTCATCAGGAGAAGATCTCCCCTCCTCCAGCCAGAAGGTGACACGGAGACAGGCGCTAGCTGGCTTTGAAGTGGCTGGACTGCGCGCCAATGGGTCTGCCTATTGACCGTTGTGTCTTCTGCCAGTGCATGCTGTCGGGAGGCTTTCAGCGCTGTACCACTGGGGAAAGGGCGCATGGCGTTGAGGGCAGAAAGGCTGTGCCGCTAAAGGGCCAAAGGCCTTGCCGCTGAAGGGGCCAAGAAGCCCTATGCCGCTGGAAGGGCCAGGACTTGGTGAAGGAGTGTATAGACTTCGTGGGCAAGGCAACCGGACGATGTACACACTTGAGAGTTCACAATGTCCATACTTTGGCAGAGCAAAGGCTATACAGACTTCAGCTCAGCTGCAATGTATAGACTTGCAGGGGCTTGCGTCAAAAGCGGTGTACAGACTTCATCAATGTATAGACTTTGGCAAAGCAAAGGCTGTACAGACTTCAATTATGCCGCAATGTATAGACTTGCAGGGGCCGGTGTATAGACTTGGAAGCTCAACCGGCGGATGTACAGACTTCGCCAATGTGCAGACTTTGGCGGTTGAACTGGTGGATGTACATACTTCACCAGTGTATAGACTTTGGCAGTTGAACTGGTGGATGTACAGACTTCACCAGTGTATAGACTTTGGCAGTTGAACTGGTGGATGTACAAACTTCACCAATGTATAGACTTTGGCTGATGGCTGTACAGACTTCGTTTGAAGCAGCGAGCCAGTGTACAGACTTGGAGCTCGGATGTGTAGACTTCGCGTTTGCCAGAACTCTGTACAGACTTCAAACATGAGCGTATAGACTTCGTGGTCATGGACTCTGTATAGACTTCACATTGTGAGCATGCATGAGCCTGTACAGACTTCAGACATGATATGGAGTGTGCCGCTGGAGGGCTAGATGGCCATGCCGCTGGAGGGCCTTATGGCCGTGCCGCTGAAAGGCTGAAGGGCCGTGCCACTGGGGCTTATGGCCGTGCCGCTGAAGGGCCTCAGGCCCGTGCCGTTGGAGGGCCTTTGCTTTTGCTTAAGTAACTTGAAGCCGTGCATTCTTTGGGATATTTCTTCACCGTCAAGGGCCTGAGGGAGGGTCCCTAGCAGTGTGTTAATTCAGGAGGACATCATGTGACTTCTTGGTCTCTTAATGCGCCCGTGCGAATGTGGGGATTTGCCGGGCGGTAGTATCTTCCCGGAGCCCTGGATGGCCAGTCTCTCTGGGTCTTCTTCCTTTGACTTTGACATTAACGCGGAGCTTAGCGGGACATATGGACGTGCAATTTTATGCGTCCACAAGAAGGTACATCCCGACCGGGTACCCATCGCGAGGCGATGGATGGCAGTTCGGGACACGGGGTCGCTACGACGCTTAGCGCGGGTGATCCAGGACGATATGGACACATTTCCTTATGCATCGGTAAGCTTCTAGACTTAAGCTTCTAAATGCACTAAAATCGCTCCTATAAATGCTGACACTTGACTCGATTGCCCTTTCAGGTGCGGTGGACACCATACCGTGACGAGGGTCACGAGGGACAGCCCTGGGTGGAGGCGGCCTAGGCTTACGTGGGACGAGAGGTATGGCTTCATTGCATGAACATCATCGAGCCTCTCCATCACCTCCTGATCATGAGGACCAGGGGTGTCCACCAGCCAGAGGTGGAGTTCCCAGCGAGGGACGACACGCGTGTAGGACGGTCCTCAAAGGGACTGAGCGGAGAGATTGACTGGGTCACCCGGGCGATTGACCAGGTGCGTGACTGGACGCGTAGAGGTCGGGTGGTACGAGCCCAGACTACTAGCGATGAGGCCTACTTGAGGGCCTATGCCAGAAGATACGGAGACTAGGTCTTTCGCAGTGCGTGACGATCGGTATGACTTTCTAGACTTATGCTCCTTAATTACTTCTAATGTACTGACACCTTGACTTACTATATACAACTAGACCCCCAGGGATCGATAGCGGAGCTCCAGGGTCTCCTCCATTCTACCGTGCAGCAGAGGGATGAGTTCTAGTGCACGCTGGAGCTTCTGGTGAGTTTGATTAAACCTTAGACTTAATATGCAAATGCTTATGCACTTGATCGACTTGATTTCTAAAATGCAGCGAGCCGAGGGAACACAGCGACAGGGACTGGACGCTCCATCCTCTTCTTCCCAGCCAGCGGACTAGGCTGAGCGAGATGCCGACTTTGCTCGGGCCGAGGAGGCCGAGGCCACTCTCGCAGAGAGGGTAAGCAAAACTAACTGATTTCCTTTGATTTAATGCTATGATAATGCAAATGACTGACATGATGAACGCTTATGCAGGCGAGGGAGCTGACCGCAACACTTAGCAAGGCAGAGCGTGCTCGAGTGGAGGTAGAGCATCTCCGGGCAGAGCTAGAGCAGTCACGAGCCAAGGCGGAGTGACTCTGTACAGGAGCAGCGGACCTAGAGCGCTACCAGAGCGAGGCGAGGGAGGCTCGGCGCCAGGCCTATGACTTTTTTTAAACTAAAGCAATACCTAGAAGGGGCGAAGGTAGGAGAGCGCTCACCCCCTCAAAGAGGGGATGAGTGGTTCGCTCCACCACCACACACCTAAAAGGCAATTTTATTAATAATAAGCAAGGAAAAGGAAAGAACAACAACAGTAACAAAACTAGAACTAGGGCCGAATAGAAGGGAATCCCATCTTATCAAGACGATAGGACCCTTTTACAGAAGTGGGAAGATCAGCCCAGAACTCAAAAATAGAAGAAGACGATAGTAAACTACAACCAAGGGTGGCAAGACCATCAGCAACCTGGTTCGCCTCTCTAAAGACATGTGCAAAGGAGGCCTGCACCATAAGAGATAGGGAGGGCACATCATGAAGGATGACGGAGAGGCGCCAAGGGCAATGGAAGACGCCCTTGAGGATCTGCACAAGAACCAAAGAGTCGGACTCAATATCCACATGTAGTAGACCTCTATCCCGGCAGAGAACCAATCCATGACGGAGGGCAAGAGCCTCAGCTTCAAGGCTGGACTGAACCCCATGCAACGACAAGGCAAATGCAAAGACAAATCCGCCCGAAGGATCTCGTACAATACCACCACCGCCAGTCAACCCCATGCTGCGCTTGAAGGCGCCATCAACGTTAAGCTTCAGCCGGCCACATAGAGGAAAAAACCACTTGATGAGTCTAGGAGGAGCAGGACAAGCCAATGGAAAAACCAAGCCCCAAGCAGAGAGGAACTCCCGCTGCAAGGAAGTAAAGTCCCTACCCTTGACGTGGAGATCACGGACAAGGGGGCAGACCGCAAGAAACACACGCCGAACCACATGCAGCGAATTCCAAAGATAACCATCATGACGAGCCCTATTGCGGCAACACCAAATCTCCCAAAGGGCAGCCATAAAAATACACTTGGAGATGCGACCAGCCAAGGAATGATGGCGGCTGTCTAATAAGAAATCCAAGACTCCAGAGGTAGCAGTCAAGACAAGGTGGTTATCAAACTCCAAAAAAGCATGCAACGCCGTCCAAACATCATTAGCAAGCTGACCATGGAAGAAGAGGTGAAGATCAGATTCAAAAGAGGGCGAAGAGCAGCAAGAACACCTCGAACACAAGGGAACACCACAAGTTTGGACAGCAACATCCGTAGTAAGGCGACCCCGAACCAGCCTCCAAGCAAGAACAGACCATTTAAGAGGATAAAGAGGGCTCCAAAGAGAGGACCAAGTGGCTGTCGGCTGGCCCAAAAGCATACAACGAATAGATCTAGAAGAGAATTTGCCATCAGGCGAGGGGCACCATATCCAGCGATCTTTGCAATCAGCCGTAGAGATAACCATGTCGAGGCAGCCAGCGGGACCAAAGGACTGAACAACGCCAACCTGAACATGTAGCGGATCAGAAAAGGCATCACGAACAGTGCATCTAGGATCAGCCATGGTAGACCAAGTGTCGAGAGGAATCAGATCATGAAGGGGAGCAGAACCAGCCCATCTATCAAACCAGAAATTGGCGCGAGAGCAGCTCTCTGAAACAATAACCCGATGATTCAAGAAAACCAGGGAGGCGGCCTGCTGCCATAGCCTACGATCAGCCGCAATCATTAGAGGGAACTCCGCCTCAGAATAATGAACATTATGCAAGTGCTTGGCTGTAAAAAATCTAGCCCAAAGGGAATCCGAGGTGATAGCAGCCCACATCAATTTAGTCCTCAAGGCCACCTGCATATGGCGGAGGTTAAGAACACCAAGACCACCACAATCAGTAGGGCTGGAAATAGAAGTCCAAGAGATCCAGTGTTTCTTAGGAGAGCCTTCATAGGAGCCCCAAAAAAAATTGGCGAGCAGCCGGTGAAAAGCTTTCAAAACCGACACCGGAATGGTGAGGGCTGACATAGTATAAATAGGAAGAGCCGACAAAACATGTCTAATGAGAACCAAGCGGCCTCCCGTAGTTAAGAATGTAGATTTCCATGACTGAAGCATCAAAGCGGTCTTGGTCAGAATATGGGCGAAGTAAGAAGAGCGTTGGCGCCCCAAGAAGAGAGGCATCCCCAAGTACTTGATGGGAAGCTGCCCCTTGGTGAAGCCAGTGATCTCGCCAATAGAGCGACACACAGCCAATGGAACATCATGTGAAACAATATAAGAACTCTTGGCTGGATTGACAAGCTGCCCAGAGGCAAACTCATATTTCTGGATAAACCTCATCAGATTTCTAACATGCCGAACCGACCCATTGGAGAAAATGAGAGTGTCATCGGCAAAGAGAAGATGGGAAACGGCCGGGCAGCGTAACATGGATTGATACCAGCCACCACGACTATGAGAGAAGAGGGAGGAAAGCCCTCTACTTAGAGCCTCTTCTGCCAGGATAAATAGAGCTGGGGCGATGGGGTCACCTTGGCGGAGCCCCCTACTAGACTTGAAATAACCATAGATGCTGCCATGAAGAAGAACAGAAAACCAACAGTTGGAAAGTAGAGGTTCCAACAATGAAATAAAGGCCAAAGAAAACCCAAACTTGCGAAGGACAGCAAAGAGAAAGTCCCACTCAAGTCGGTCATATGCTTTAGACATATCAAGCTTGAACACCACGTTGCGGCCCCTGTACGGCTTACCCAAGTGCTGCAACAACTCACGAGCGAGTGACACATTTTCAATGATGGATCGGCCTTTCACAAAAGCCCCTTGCTCCTCTTATATCAGTAAAGGAAGAATGATGGCCAGCCTGTCACTAATGACCCGAGAGATGATCTTGTAAAAGAAATTGCAGAGACTAATAGGTCTGAAATCAGCACAAGTCCTCGGAGAATCAACCTTGGGAACTAAAGCAATGAGCGATGAAGTAAAGCCTTGAGGAAGAGGATGACCACAGAAGAACGCCTGAACAGCAGCACACACATCTCCACCAATGAAGTCCCAACAGGCTTGAAAGAAATGACCCGATAGACCATCCGGCCCCGGGGCACTGTCCGCGGCCATGCTGAACACCACCTCTTTGATTACAGCCACAGAGGGGACATCACCAGGCCTATGACTTGAGGATCGAGTTGTGAGCCGTAGAGTGGACAGTGTGGATGATGGGTCGAGGACCCGAGCGAAGAGTGTCGCAGAGTGGCGCACGGAGCAACGCATTCCCCAACTTTCTCACCAGTTCCTCCGGCCTTTGGAGGAATGAGGAGGCAGAGAGGAGATGACGACGAGAGGAGGGCAACACAGCCATGGGCCTGCCAGAGAAGCGGCATGAGGGTACCGACGATAGTGGAGGTCCAAGAGAGGGACCTACTGGGGAGTGATTTTGTACTTTTTCTCTTCTTTATGGACACTCATGTATATTACCCTCTATTTTAGTGAACATGTGATCTTTTTGTCTTTTGTTAAATGCAAATGCGTGGATGTGAATGCTGACTTACTAACAATGACCTCTAGGACTGACAAAGAGAGTGAAAGAGAGAGAGAGTGTGTGGGAGAGAACTGATGATTAAAGTGAGAAAAAAGATAGTCAAAATAGGACAGAAAGTGTGAAAATGGTCGTCTGGAAGACCGCAAGGAGGAACAAATGGTCGAGTCATGACCGTTAGACGAGCGGGAGAGAAGGCGGTGAAGGAGAAGAGGAAACAGTTGCCTGACGACCGCTTGAGGAAACCTAGCGGTCGCTCGATAGACCGCAAGGGCGAAGACTCAGTTAAATCCGAGCGGGACTCTCTGGGAGAGTCCCAACCCGTGGCTAGAAGCACCTAATATGCATTAAGACGTATCCTAACTTAAATTGAGTCCACCTAGCCTCAATCCTAATGAATTAGGATCAGAATTAAAGCCCTATAACTAGGAATAGACCCAAAATTCACAGCTCACAGAAATCTCTGCTTCAAGCTTTTAAAACTTAATAAAAAGTACTAGAATCACCATGAAGAGGAGCTTTGAAGCTAGCACCATGGGAGAGGTCGTCTACACTGGGCCAAGGCTGGCTAGGAAGGAGCATGGGGAGCTACAGCGGCTAACTTCCATCCCCAAGCACTTGAGCACAAGCTCTTCAAGAGAGGTGAGTTCAAATCAATTCCAAAAATTTCATGAATTCCCTTAAGTTTCTTCTCATGGCACTCCTCTTCTTCTTCTTTTCTTTTTTCTTCCTCTTTCTAGCTCTTTCCTGGCCCAAGATGCTACTCTAGCTTGAAGTGGGTGGCTCCCATGATAAAAGAACTTCCTTTAGAGGTCCTCTCAATCCTAAGGGCATGGCACCTTCACCCTTTAGTAGTTCTAGCCAAGAATTTCCAGAAAATTTCATTAGATTGGCCGAGCATTTCGGCTCTAGTGGAGTTATGGCATCCTCAAACACACACCTTCATGTTCCCAACCTTTGAAGCTACTGTCCTTATAGAAGAGGTAGAGACCTACCTAGCCCTTCCTAAGACTAAGGTAGGGGATGAAGACTTGGTGTGTTATACGGTTGAACCTATAGATCCATCACTCGTCTTAGGGGATTTCATACACAACCCAAAGGATGTGAAAACCATGATTAGCTCCCGCCATATTCATTTGATACCCATGGCCCAATGGGTCACTTCCCATTACAAAAATAAGTGGGGGAGGTATGAAGCCATAGCCAAAGCTACTTTCATTTGCTTGTGCGGGGTCTTGCTCTTTTCTACCATCGACCACCTCTTAGACATCCAAAACCTCAGCATTATTAGTGGGTTGTGGCGGGGTTTATCCATCTCCCAAGCTGTTCTTTCCTACCTCTATGAAGGTCTTAGTTCAGCTTCTCTAGGATGGCCCCTCTTTGGGTCAATGATCATCCTTGAGTGTTGGATGGGAATTAGAGTCAAATTTCTACCCAAGGAGGACATGCCATCAGCTAGCCACATATTCGGGAGCCACCCACTCTTCTTCATAGGAGGTGCCTCTGGGTTCTCTTCACAGGTTGAATGTCGGACTGCGGATAAGAAAATAAGGGACAATTGGCGCCTCTTCCTCAACACTTTGCCAATTGACAAGTTCGTGATGCGACCCCAGGTTCTTCAAGGCACCACCTTTAGACTACCCCGACGACTGGGCCTAGACCTGCGGCTAGTGGGGAACACTATCTTGGTGATCTACAACCCGCACCGGTGCTACTTACAAATTGGGCTTCCCTGTACTATGGTTCTAGCACTATCACACTACCCTCCCCTTCAAGCTCGGAAAACTGGGACTGAGGAAGACGAGCGGGCGATCCGGAGTGCTCTGACCATGTGGGAGATCAGCCGCGTCCGTGCCTTGCAAGCAGAAGTGACAGAGGATGAAGGGGATTACCGAGCTTATATGAAGGAATTACGCAAGATCCGGCCCCATGCGGATGAAAAATTGAATGTAATTTGAATTCCATGATCATGCATTTGAATCTTATTGAAAGAATGATGTATTATGAACCTTAGATGAATGAAATAAAAGATTGGTTTGAAAGGTGTGCAATGAAATTACACTTTTTAGCTTGATGGATCAAAAAGGACAGAGTTCTCTATTTGACAAACGGTCCAACAAAGGACCGCCGGGCCCAACTAATGGTCTAGCTAGTGATAGACCACAATAGGAAAGGCCCAGAAAATTGAGTGTTTTTGTCACGCCCCGATGCAGAATATCGGGACGTACAGTCGGGAACAAGCTGGCAAGAGAGAAATAAATGACGATAACGATATAATAAAACAACGTAATAACAAGATCTTGCAAGGTCAAGAAATATGTGATGTCAAGAATTAACAAGATAACAAGTACAAGAATTTACAACAGGAGATATAACAAGAGACAGTAGTAAAGAATTGGCCACAAGTAAGTAATATCAATTCATTCGCGATAAAGTAACAAGTAACAAGAGATGTTTGTCATAGACGCAACAAGCAAGCAAGTATTTCGGTGTAGTGCCCCACCATGTCATTAGCATCCCATGGGCTCAGTAATTTTTCGGGTGCTCTCCCCAGGACCAGACCGGGCCCTTATGATGCAATGGCATTTATTTTTATGGGCCCAAAGTCCCACACGTCCAGACATTCGGTCAATTTTTAATGGCCAATTAATCAGAGGAATTTCTGTCAAGAGTATGAGTTTTTAAGGACTAACATGTCCTTGGATTCCAGACAAAAACTCAGTTGATACGGTCACCTCGGTGCCGCTTTACAAGAACTGGACCAAAACTCGGTCCACGGGGTCAAGAAAGAACGGCTGACAGTATACCATTCAAGTGTGTAAGTAATCCATTCTACTGGAGTAATAGGGACTAAAACAGCAACTTAACAATCAATTTAATACTAATTACCAAGTTAATATATCAAGGATTATCCATTATCATTTGCATTAAACCAATTTGCTAAAGGATGATTCAAGATGATAAGGTAAAGGAACAAGCTCGTACAGGAATGAAATAGCATGCATTAACAGAGATTTAGTTTCACCATTAACCACTAATTATGTGGGTTTCTATTTAACCATTGTATGAAGATGATAAATGGCATGTTTTTACACTACGTTTGCATGTAGGGACCAATGTTAATTGAAGTCAAAGGGGTACATGAATAGGTTACTGGTTCTTCAAGAATATACTTTTCAATTGGTCTAATTTAAATGGGTCGATCCCCTAACGATCCAGATCAATCCTCGGGTCGAAGAAAGATAAAAAACTGGGTTTCTGGTACACGGGTCGACCCCTGGGGTCGACCCCCACAATTTCTGCAGAATGGGTCGATCCCTGGGGTCGACCCCCACACTCTGACTGTATGGGTCGACCCCAAGGGTCGACCCTTACTGGGTGCTGGATGGGTCGACCCCTGGGGTCGACCCTCGGGCCTGCCAGGGCTCCCAGAAAACGGGTCGACCCCAGGGGTCGACCCCTGCAAGAACAAAAATGGTTTTAACCTCCGGAAAACGTATGAACTCACCCAATTGAGGTCCAATTGAGTTGGGATCTTAACCACATGATCTAGGGTTATTAATATACATACTAGAGTCATAAAACAAGTGATTTGAAACACTAATTTCAACAGAAATCAATTAAATCTTAACCTATTCTATGATGAACACATGAAAACCTAGATATTGACATGCTTCTACTAAATCGTGAAATTCTCTCAATATACATAACGAAATTTGGGGCTTCTTATGTCAAAAGAAAGCTAACTTGATGCTGAATCCAACCATATATGATAAGCTATATGTGGATCAAGTTATCTAACTCAAAATCAGCCCGCAATCAAGCTCTAACTCAAAGGGTCACAATATAAATCAAGTTCTAGACATGCTCTCACTAAAAATCGAAATTCTCCAAGCATGCTTAATGAAAATTGGGGCTTTCTACGTTAAATGAAAGCTAACAACATGTTGATTACATCATATAAGTTAATTAGAGTTTGGCCTGTTAAACCTACCTCAATCGAAGAGAGAACTTAAAACCTAGAATGAAGAACGAACTGGATCACCCTTCACAAAACCCATGATAGCTCTCTAGATACCTGATAAAAATTGGGGCTTTCAGTCCCACTGGATAGATCTCGTCGAGAGGAACAAAATCATATATTCATGATCGGATTTTGGTTGAGAATTCCTACCTCAATTGAAGAAACAAAGAAGGAAGAAGGAAGCCGACGGCCTGCCGACACACCTCCACAAATCGAGCAAGATCTTCCTAGATATGAAACTTCAGCGAACCCCATAGCCACCAAATGAAACTAGACTCGAAGAGCTTTCTATCTATAGCTTACACAGCTTCTGGAGAGTTCTGAGCTGTGAGAAATCGACGGAACAAGAGACGTGTTAAAAACGGCGCCGAAATGGTTGACTCAACCAAACTCGGCCGGCTGCGCCTCCTAGGGTTAGGTTTGTGTCGAATTGATTGAGGGCTATTAATCCTTAGCTCATGGCCGTTCATTTGCCTCTGATTTGAGCTAATTTGGTTGAGTATTAAGCCCGAATTTTGCGTTTTAAACTAAGGTTAGGTAAGTGTTAAAAAATGTGCACTTTTGGGCTTAATCTCCAATTAGATCTAACCACGGATTTTTAAATGGCTTAATGCCAGAAGATAAAGTTGTTGTCTACATCGACCTTAACTTGTTTACTATTTTTATGAATTTTTATAAGGTAGTCAGATTTTCACTTATACTATTTCTAACGAATTAAATATTAATAAATCTGAAATTTAATTATTAATTCAATAAGAATTCAATTCTTAATTAATAAAAGCTTAATAAATATATTGGGCTCAATTAAATAATTCGGGGTCTTACACCCTCCCCTACTTAAAGGAATTTGGTCCTCCAAATTCACTGCACTAAAACTGAGAGTAGGGAATGAGATTGCTCACCTAGAATAGGTCGGGATACCGCTTCCGCATAGTCTCTTCAGACTCCCATGTAGCTTCTTCGGTCCCACGCCGACTCCACTGAATCTTGACCATCGGTATCGAACGATTCTGGAGTTGCTGTTGCTTCCGGTCCAGAATCTTGACAGGTCTTTCCTCATAGGTCAAATCTTCCTTCAATTCAAAATCCACTTGCTGAATGATATGAGTGGGGTCGTACACATATTTCCGTAACATAGACACATGAAAAACATTGTGTATGCCAGACAAATGCGATGGTAAAGCCAGTCTGTATGCCACCTCTCCCACTCTATCTAGAATCTTGAATGGACCAATGTATCTCGGACTCAGCTTGCCATGAATGCCAAATCTTCGGATCCCTCTCGAAGGAGTGACCTTCAAGAACACATGCTCGCCAACATGAAATTCCAATGCTCTTCTCCTGTTGTCGGCATAACTCTTCTGTCTGGATTGGGCTACTTGTAACCGATCTCGGATTATACGGATGTTCTGTGAAGATTCTGAGATAAGATCCGGTCCAAGCCACTGTTTCTCACCTACCTCGTCCCAACACAACATGGAACGACAACTCCTACCATACAATGCTTCGAAAGGAGCCATCTGTATACTAGATTGGTAACTGTTGTTGTAGGCGAATTCAATTAATGCCAAATGCTCACTCTAATTACCACCGAAATCAATCATGCAAGCTCGCAGCATATCTTCCACTATCTGGTTGGTTCTTTCAGTCTGTCCATCTGTCTGCGGATGAAAAGCAGTACTGAAATTCAGACGAGTACCAAGAGACTCTTACAGTCCCTTCCAGAAATGTGAAGTAAATCTGGGGTCTCGATCAGACACAATGCTGACTGGAATACCATGGAGTCTCACCACTTCCTTCAAATACAAAGCAGCCAATACATCAATCGTCCACTTGGACTTAATTGGTAAGAAATGAGCTGACTTTGTCAATCGGTCGACAATCACCCATATCGCATCAAATCCACCACGAGTCCTAGGTAGACCCATAATGAAATCCATGCCAATGCTTTCCCACTTCCATTGGGGTATGTCGAGTGGTTTCAGTTTCCCTGCCGGTCTGAAATGTTCGGCCTTAACTTGTTGACATACCAAGCATCTACTCACAAAATCTGCAACTCTCTTTCATATTCGGCCACCAAAAGGATCTTTTCAAATCTCTGTACATTTTAGTGCCTCCAGGATGAATAGTATATCTGGATCTATGAGCTTCCTCCAAAATCTTATTCTTTATTGCGGCTTCGTCAGGTACACAAGTTCTGCCCTTAAATAATAATCTTCCATCATCGGCCAACATGAAGTCAGGTCTGCTGCTCAAGCTTCCCTTGATCTCTACCAACTCGAGATCATTATCTTACGAGGACTTGATTTCCATCAACAATTCGGGCTTAAGTTGGATCTGAGCAATCATAACCCGATCATTGTCAATATTAAGATCCAGGCTGGACAATTGTTCCAGTAATCTCCATTCTTGTAACATGAGACTTGACAGTCTAGCTACCAGCTTCCGGCTTAATGCATCTGCCACAACATTGCCCTTGCCAGGATGATACTCAATCGAGAAGTCGAAGTCTTTCAAATACTCCAACCATCTGCGCTGCCGCATATTGAGTTCCTTCTGAGAAAATAAATATTTCAGACTCTTATGATCTGAAAACACCGTGAAGGTTTCTCCATACAAGTAGTGCCTCCAAATCTTCAAAGCAAACACGACTGCTGCCAGTTCTAAATCATGAACAGGATAATTCTCTTCGTGCTTCCTTAACTGCCTAGAAGAATAGGCAATCACCTTCCCATGCTGCATGAGCACACAGCCTAAGCCAATACCTGATGCATCAGTATATACACAAATCCTCCTTCACCAGAAGGTAAAGCCAATACAGGTGCAGTAGTCAAACACTCCTTCAAAGTCTGAAAGCTTCGCTGACAATCTTCTGACCAATCAAACTTGTTCTCCTTGCGGGTTAATCTTGTCATAGGTACCGCAATCTTAGAGAAATCTGGATAAATCTTCGATAATAGCCTGCCAGGCCTAGAAACTTCTAACTTCTGTCACACTGGTAGGCTGTTCCCAATTCTTCACTGCCTCAACCTTCGAAGGATCAACAGAAATACCGTCCTTCGTAATGATATGTCCGAGAAAGGACACCTCTTGCAGCCAGAATTCACACTTACTGAACTTGGCATAAAGTTGATGATCTCTCAATAACTGCAATGCCATCCTCAGATGTTCAGCATGCTCCACTTCACTCTTGGAATAGATCAAGATGTCATCAATAAATACCACGACCCATTGATCAAGATAGGGCCGAAATGCATTGTTCATCAACTGCATGAAAGCTGCTGGAGCATTCGTTAGACCAAAAGGCATAACGACAAATTCAAAATGACCATACCTACTGCGGAAAGCTGATTTATAGATATCCTCTTCCTTAATCCGCAACTGGTGATATCCAGATCGAAGATCGATCTTAGAGAAATATTAGCTCCCACTATCTGGTCAAATAACTCGTCAATCCTCGGCAATGGATATTTGTTCTTGACAGTCTGCTGGTTTATTTGCCGATAATCAATGCACAACCTCATCGAACCATCTTTCTTCCTGACGAATAATACAGGGGCTCCCCACGGAGAAGTACTAGGACGAATGAAGCCCTTCTCGAGTAATTCCATCAACTGTTGCTTTAACTCTCTCAGTTCCGTAGGAGACATACAATAAGGAGCCTTGGAAATAGGAGATGTGCCAGGAATAAGATCAATAGAAAAGATAACTTCCCGCTCAGGCGGAAGTCCTGGTAGTTCCTCTGGAAAGACATCAGGAAAATCTCGACAACAGAATGTCCTTGATCTCAATCTGCTGCTCAGGGGTTGCACAGACAAAGGCTAGAAAAGCCTCACATCCACGTCTCATCAGCTTATCAGCTCGAAGAGCCGAAATAAGTGACACAGAGTTGTGATGCTTAACACCCACAAAAGAAAGTCTCGGGTGCCTAGTAAAAGACACTGAGCTAGAACTGCAGTGAACACTAGCCTCATATCGAGCCAACCAATCTGCTCCTAGGATTACATCATAATCCTTCATGTCCATGCAGACTAAATCTGCTGGTAAGTTCTGTTCACCAATCATAACCATACTAGAGGGATAGAAATACTGGATTGCTGATCTAGTACCAATAGGGGTTGATATTTCCAACGGAGAATTCATCAAAATAGGTTCCACAGCTAAAGACTTAGCAAATCTCCGAGAAATAAAGGAATGTGTTGCACCAGTATCGAAAAGAACAAATGCTGGCTTGACGAATATAATAAGTGTACCTTCGACGAGCCCACCATCCTCGGTTATTCCCGCTTCCTCAGCATGCAGAGCTTGGAGCTTGCCTATTGGTTTCTTGAAGACTTGCAGTTTTGCTGGGGTAGCTTGCTCAGACATACGAGGGCAATCAGAGATACGGTGCTCCTTGCTTCCACATCGTAGGCATGTGCCTAGCTTGCGCCAGCAATCCTCCACCCTATGGCCAGGATTATTACAAAACTTGCAAACACTCATGTATGGAATAATAGGGCCAGGCTTCTTATCTTCCTGCTTCGGCATCTTTCCCTTCCATGATCCTGCTCCGATCCATGAACTCGACCCACTCGTGGGCCTCTTCTTGATATACCCGGGTTTGACACTCCCGGAACCCGTAGGTCGTTCCTTCTTCATGCCTGTGCCACAGATCCTCTCCGTCATCTCAAGAGTATCCTCCAGAACTTGTGCTTTCCTTACCATCTCGGAATAAGTGGAAATCTCCAACGGTGGCAGCTGATTAATATAAAGTAGCTTCAGACCATTGAGAAAACGCTTCGCCTTCATTTTCTCGGTGGAAATAAGATGTGTAGCATAACGAGAAAGTCGTAGAAATTGAGCCTCATACTCTGCCACGGACAACCCTCGCTGTTTCAGGGCCGCGAACTCCGTCGCTTTCTTCTCTTGCACTCGTATCAGAAAAATACTTGTTGTTAAAGAATTCCTCGAACTCTTCCCACGTAACCTGTCGTCACCGAGAGTCGCCTTGATAGAATCCCACCAAGTACGTGCATCACGTTCCAGTTGAAATGTGGACAAAAGGACACGCTCCTGGTTGGTGCATTGCATAACTTCAAAGATTCTCCCCATCTCATCTAGCCAGTGCTCGGCTTGGTCGGGGTCGGTCGAACCAGCAAATCTTGGCGGATTCATCCCGTGAAAATTCCGGTATAAATCACCGGTGCCATACTGTGCTGCTCCTGCCTGAGCTACCTATTGAAGGGCCTGAGTAAGGCCTTGAATAGTGCGCTGCAGGTTCCTCCATTCAGCGCGATCAGCTGCCATCTACACGAGAAATAGATTACTTAGGTTTAATCAAGATAAATAATTACACGATTAAGAAACGAACTTAACCCAAGTTTCTACCCATTCTCACCAGGTCAGGTCCTAGACTTTTACAAGGTTAGGGATCTAATGCACCTAGACACAACCAAAAACTCGGTACCTGGCGGAGATAATCGATCCGAAGACCACTCGCGCAAGTATGCGATCTTCCCGATAGGCGTAGCCTAACGTTCGGACAGCACCTTTTGATATACCGATTATTGGGATGCAATGCGAGAAAACCTAAACTTAGGAAACCTAGGAATGTGAAACCTAGGGCTCTGATACCAACTAAACTGTCACGCCCCGATGGGGAATATCGGGATGTACAGTCGGGAACAAGCTGGCAAGAGAGAGATCTATCTAAAATAATACACAATGCTACAAGATGGAAATACTAAATGATCATTAACCAACCACAACTGATACAATAACCTCAAATTCAACTTAATATAACTGGAATTACAACCACTAAAACTCAACAACATAACTGAAACTAAATGCTCTCCAAAACACAACTAAAAGTAAGGTAACACACTGCTAACACACTAGAACTGACACACTCATGACATCACTCCTGCCCTTCCCCGTCGGTAAGTGCGTCACTGAAAAGCTGGAAAGGGGGGAAACACAACTATGAGCTGACGCTCAGTAGGAAATAACAGGCAATTTACGTGATTAACAAGTTAATTACATTTTCATATGCAATACTAAGAAAGAAATAAATGACGATAACGATATAATGAAACAACGTAATAACAAGATCTTGCAAGGTCAAGAAATATGTGATGTCAAGAATTAACAAGATAACAAGTACAAGAATTTACAACAGGAGATATAACAAGAGACAGTAGTAAAGAATTGGCCACAAGTAAGTAATATCAATTCATTCGCGATCAAGTAACAAGTAACAAGAGATGTTTGTCATAGACGCAACAAGCAAGCAAGTATTTCGGTGTAATGCCCCACCATGTCATTAGCATCCCATGGGCTCAGTAATTTTTCGGGCGCTCTCCCCAGGACCAGACCGGGCCCTTATGATGCGATGGCATTTATTTTTATGGGCCCAAAGTCCCACACGTCCAGACATTCAGTCAATTTTAATGGCCAATTAATCAGAGGAATTTCTGTCAAGAGTATGAGTTTTAAGGACTAACATGTCCTTGGATTCAGACAAAAACTCGGTTTATACGGTCACCTCGGTGCCGCTTTACAAGAACTGGACCAAAACTCGGTCCACGGGGTCAAGAAAGAACGGCTGACAGTATACCGTTCAAGTGTGTAAGTAATCCATTTTACTGGGTAATAATGACTAAAACAGCAACTTAACAATTAATTTAATCCTAATTACCAAGTTAATATATCAAGGATTATCCATTATCATTTGCATTAAACCAATTTGCCAAAGGATGATTCAAGATGATAAGGTAAAGGAACAAGCTCGTACATGAATGAAATAGCATGCATTAACAGAGATTTAGTTTCACCATTAACCACTAATTATGTGGGTTTCTATTTAACCATTGTATGAAGATGACAAATGGCATGTTTGTACACTACGTTTGCATGTAGGGACCAATGTTAATTGAAATCAAAGGGGTACATGAATAGGTTACTGGTTCTTTAAGAATCTACTTTTCAATTGGTCTAAGTTAAATGGGCCGATCCCCTAATGATCTGGATCGATCCTCGGGTCGAAGAACGACAAAAATTGGGTTTCTGGTACATGGGTCGACCCCTGGGGTCGACCCCTGTAAAAATGGGGTCTGCCAGTGAGATGGGTCGACCCCTGGGGTCGACCCCCACAATTTCTGCAGAATGGGTCGACCCCTGGGGTCGACCTCCACACTCTGGCCCTATGGGTCGACCCCAGGGGTTGACCCTAGCGGGGTGCTGGATGGGTCGACCCCTGGGGTCGACCCTCGGGCCTACCAGGGCTCCTAGAAAACGGGTCGACCCCTGCAAGAACAAAAACAGTTTTAACCTCTGGAAAACGTATAAACTCACCCAATTGAGATCCAATTGAGTTGGGATCTTAACCACATGATCTAGGGTTATTAATATGCATACTAGGGTCATAAAACAAGCGATTTGAAACACTAATTTCAACAGAAATCAATTAAATCTTAACCTATTCTATGATGCACACATGAAAACCTAGATATTGACATGCTTCTACTAAATCATGAAATTCTCTCAATATACATAACAAAATTTGGGGCTTCTCATGTCAAAAGAAAGCTAACTTGATGCTGAATCCTACCATATATGATAAGATATATGTGGATCAAGTTTTATAACTCAAAATCAGCCCGCAATCAAGCTCTAACTCAAAGGGTCACAATATAAATCAAGTTCTAGACATGCTCTCACTAAAAATCAAAATTCTCCAAGCATGCTTAATGAAAATTGGGGCTTTCTACGTTAAATGAAAGCTAACAACATGCTGATTACATCATATAAGTTAATTAGAGTTTGGCCTGTTAAACCTACCTCAATCGAAGAGAGAACTTAAAACCTAGAATGAAGAACGAACTGGATCACCCTTCACAAAACCCACGATAGCTCTCTAGATACCTGATAAAAATTGGGGCTTTCAGTCCCACTGGATAGATCTCGTCGAGAGGAATAAAATCATATATTCATGATCAGATTTTGGTTGAGAATTCCTACCTCAATTGAAGAAACAAAGAAGGAAGAAGGAAGCCGACGGCCTGCCGACACACCTCCACAAGTCGAGCAAGATCTTCCTAGATCTGAAACTTCACGAACCCCACAGCCACCAAAAGAAACTAGACTCGAAGAGCTTTCTATCTATAGCTCACACAGCTTCTGGAGAGTTCTGAGCTGTGAGAAATCGACGGAACAAGAGACGTGTTAAAAACGGCGCCGAAATGGTTGACTCAACCAAACTCGGCCGGCTGCGCCTCCTAGGGTTAGGTTTGTGTCGAATTGATTGAGGGCTATTAATCCTTAGCTCATGGCCGTTCATTTGCCTCTGATTTGAGCTAATTTGGTTGAGTATTAAGCCGAATTTTACGTTTTAAACTAAGGTTAGGTAAGGGTTAAAAAGTGTGCACTTTTGGGCTTAATCTCCAATTAGATCTAACCACGGATTTATAATGGCTTAATGCCAGAAGACAAAGTTGTTGTCTACATCGACCTTAACCTGTTTACTATTTTTATGATTTTTATAAGGTAGTCGGATTTTCACTTATACTATTTCTAACGAATTAAATATTAATAAATCCGAAATTCAATTATTAATTCAATAAGAATTCAATTCTTAATTAATAAAAGCTTAATAAATATATTGGGCTCAATTAAATAATTCGGGGTCTTACACCCTCCCCTACTTAAAGGAATTTGGTCCTCCAAATTCACTGCACTAAAACTGAGAGTAGGGAATGAGATTGCTCACCTAGAATAGGTCGGGATACCGCTTCCGCATAGTCTCTTCAGACTCCCATGTAGCTTCTTCGGTCCCACGCCGACTCCACTGAATCTTGACCATCGGTATCGAACGATTCCGGAGTTGCTGTTGCTTCCGGTCCAGAATCTTGACAGGTCTTTCCTCATAGGTCAAATCTTCCTTCAGTTCAAAATCCACTTGCTGAATGATATGAGTGGGGTCGTACACATATTTCGTAACATAGACACATGGAAAACATTGTGTACGCCAGACAAATGCGGTGGTAAAGCCAGTCTGTATGCCACCTCTCCCACTCTATCTAGAATCTCAAATGGACCAATGTATCTCGGACTCAGCTTGCCATGAATGCCAAATCTTCGGATCCCTCTCGAAGGAGAGACCTTCAAGAACACATGCTCGCCAACATGAAATTCAATGCTCTTCTCCTGTTGTCGGCATAACTCTTCTGTCTGGATTGGGCTACTTGTAACTGGTCTCGGATAATACGGATGTTCTGTGATGATTCTGAGACAAGATCCGGTCCAAGCCACTGTTTCTCACCTACCTCGTCCCAACACAACGGGGAACGACAACTCCTACCATACAATGCTTCGAAAGGAGCCATCTGTATACTGGATTGGTAACTGTTGTTGTAGGCGAATTCAATTAATGCCAAATGCTCACTCCAATTACCACCGAAATCAATCATGCAAGCTCGCAGCATATCTTCCACTATCTGGTTGGTTCTTTCAGTCTGTCCATCTGTCTGCGGATGAAAAGCAGTACTGAAATTCAGACGAGTACCAAGAGACTCTTGCAGTCCCTTCCAGAAATGTGAAGTAAATCTGGGGTCTCGATCAGACACAATGCTGACTGGAATACCATGGAGTCTCACCACTTCCTTCAAATACAAAGCAGCCAATACATCAATCGTCCACTTGGACTTAATTGGTAAGAAATGAGCTGACTTTGTCAATCGGTCGACAATCACCCATATCGCATCAAATCCACCACGAGTCTTAGGTAGACCCATAATGAAATCCATGCCAATGCTCTCCCACTTCCATTGGGGTATGTCGAGTGGTTTCAGTTTCCCTGTCGGTCTGAAATGTTCGGCCTTAACTTGTTGACATACCAAGCATCTACTCACAAAATCTGCAACTCCTCTTTTCATATTCGGCCACCAAAAGGATCTTTTCAAATCTCGGTACATCTTAGTGCCGCCAGGATGAATAGTATATCTGGATCTATGAGCTTCCTCAAGAATCTTGTTCTTTATTGCGGCTTCGTCAGGTACACAAGTTCTGCCCTTGAATAATAATCTTCCATCATCGCCAACATGAAGTCAGGTCTGCTGCTCAAGCTTCCCTTGATCTCTACCAACTCGGATCATTATCTTGCAAGGACTTGATTTCCATCAACAATTCGGGCTTAAGTTGGATCTGAGCAATCATAACCCGATCATTGTCAATATTAAGATCCAGGCTGGACAATTGTTCCAGTAATCTCCATTCTTGTAACATGAGACTTGACAGTCTAGCTACCGCTTCCGGCTTAATGCATCTGCCACAACATTACCCTTGCCAGGATGATACTCAATCGAGAAGTCGAAGTCTTTCAAATACTCCAACCATCTGCGCTGCCGCATATTGAGTTCCTTCTGAGAAATAAATATTTCAGACTCTTATGATCTGAAAACACCGTGAAGGTTTCTCCATACAAGTAGTGCCTCCAAATCTTCAAAGCAAACACGACTGCTGCCAGTTCTAAATCATGAACAGGATAATTCTCTTCGTGCTTCCTTAACTGCCTAGAAGAATAGGCAATCACCTTCCCATGCTGCATGAGCACACAGCCTAAGCCAATACCTGATGCATCAGTATATACGACAAATCCTCCTTCACCAGAAGGTAAAGCCAATACAGGTGCAGTAGTCAAACACTCCTTCAAAGTCTGAAAGCTTCGCTGACAATCTTCTGACCAATCAAACTTGTTCTCCTTGCGGGTTAATCTTGTCATAGGTACCGCAATCTTAGAGAAATCCTGGATAAATCTTCGATAATAGCCTGCCAGGCCTAGAAAACTTCTAACTTCTGTCACACTGGTAGGCTGTTCCCAATTCTTCACTGCCTCAACCTTCGAAGGATCAACAGAAATACCGTCCTTCGTAATGATATGTCCGAGAAAGGACACCTCTTGCAGCCAGAATTCACACTTACTGAACTTGGCATAAAGTTGATGATCTCTCAATAACTGCAATGCCATCCTCAGATGTTCAGCATGCTCCACTTCACTCTTGGAATAGATCAAGATGTCATCAATAAAGACCACGACCCATTGATCAAGATAGGGCCGAAATGCATTGTTCATCAACTGCATGAAAGCTGCTGGAGCATTCGTTAGACCAAAAGGCATAACGACAAATTCAAAATGACCATACCTGCTACGGAAAGCTGATTTATAGATATCCTCTTCCTTAATCCGCAACTGGTGATATCCAGATCGAAGATCGATCTTAGAGAAATATTGAGCTCCCGCTATCTGGTCAAATAACTCGTCAATCCTCGGCAATGGATATTTGTTCTTGACAGTCTGCTGGTTTATTTGCCGATAATCAATGCACAACCTCATCGAACCATCTTTCTTCCTGACGAATAATACAGGGGCTCCCCACGGAGAAGTACTAGGACGAATGAAGCCCTTCTCGAGTAATTCCATCAACTGTTGCTTTAACTCTCTCAGTTCCGCAGGAGACATACGATAAGGAGCCTTAGAAATAGGAGATGTGCCAGGAATAAGATCAATAGAAAAGATAACTTCCCGCTCAGGCGGAAGTCCTGGTAGTTCTCTGGAAAGACATCAGGAAAATCTCGGACAACAGAATGTCCTTGATCTCAATCTGCTGCTCAGGGGTTGCACAGACAAAGGCTAGAAAAGCCTCACATCCACGTCTCATCAGCTTATCAGCTCGAAGAGCCGAAATAAGTGACACAGAGTTGTGATGCTTAACACCCACAAAAGAAAGTCTCGGGTGCCTAGTAAAAGACACTGAGCTAGAACTGCAGTGAACACTAGCCTCATATCGAGCCAACCAATCTGCTCCTAGGATTACATCATAATCCTTCATGTCCATGCAGACTAAATCTGCTGGTAAGTTCTGTTCACCAATCATAACCGTACTAGAGGGATAGAAATACTGGATTGCTGATCTAGTACCAATAGGGGTTGATATTTCTAACGGAGAATTCATCAAAATAGGTTCCACAGCTAAAGACTTAGCAAATCTCCGAGAAATAAAGGAATGTGTTGCACCAGTATCGAAAAGAACAAATGCTGGCTTGTCGAGTATAATAAGTGTACCTTCGACGAGTCCACCATCCTCGGTTATTCCCGCTTCCTCAGCATGCAGAGCTTGGAGCTTGCCTTGTGGTTTCTTGAAGACTTGCGGTTTTGCCGGGGTAGCTTGCTCAGACATACGAGGGCAATCAGAGATACGGTGCTCCTTGCTTCCACATCGTAGGCATGCGCCTAGCTTGCGCCAGCAATCCTCCACCCTGTGGCCAGGATTATTACAAAACTTGCAAACGCCCATGTATGGAATAATAGGGCCAGGCTTCTTATCTTCATGCTTCGGCATCTTTCCCTTCCATGATCCTGCTCCGGTCCACGAACTCGACCCACTCGCGGGCCTCTTCTTGATATACCCGGGTTTGACACTCCCGGAACCTGTAGGTCGTTCCTTCTTCATGCCTGTGCCACGGATCCTCTCCGTCATCTCAAGAGTATCCTCCAGAACTTGTGCTTTCCTTACCATCTCGGAATAAGTGGAAATCTCCAACGGTGCCAGCTGATTAATATAAAGTAGCTTCAGACCATTGAGAAAACGCTTCGCCTTCATTTTCTCGGTGGAAATAAGATGTGTAGCATAACGAGAAAGCCGTGCAAATTGATCCTCATACTCTGCCACGGACAACCCTCGTTGTTTCAGGGCCCCGAACTCCGTCGCTTTCTTCTCTTGCACTCTATCAGAAAAATACTTGTTGTTAAAGAATTCCTCGAACTCTTCCCACGTAACCTGCCGGTCACCGAGAGTCGCCTTGATAGAATCCCACCAAGTACGTGCATCACGTTCCAGTTGAAATGTGGACAAAAGGACACGCTCCTGGTTGGTGCATTGCATAACTTCAAAGATTCTCCCCATCTCATCTAGCCAGTGCTCGGCTTGGTCGGGGTCGGTCGAACCCGCAAACCTTGGCGGATTCATCCCTCGAAAGTTCTGGTATAGATCACCGGTGCCATGCTGTGCTGCTCCTGCCTGAGCTACCTGTTGAAGGGCCTGAGTAAGGCCTTGAACAGTGCGCTGCAGGTTCCTCCATTCAGCACGATCAGCTGCCATCTACACGAGAAATAGATTACTTAGGTTTAATCAAGATAGATAATAACACGATTAAGAAACGAACTTAACCCAAGTTTCTACCCATTCTCACCAGGTCGGGTCCTAGACTTTTACAAGGTTAGGGATCTAATGCACCTAGACACGACCAAAACTCGGTACCTGGCGGAGGTAATCGATCCAAAGACCACTCGCGCAAGTGTGCGACCTTCCCGATAGGCGTAGCCTAACGTTCGGATAACACCTTTTGATATACCGGTTATTGGGATGCAATGCAAGAAAACCTAAACTTAGGAACCTAGGAATGTGAAACCTAGGGCTCTGATACCAACTAAACTGTCACGCCCCGACGCGGAATATCGGGACGTACAGTCGGGAACGAGCTGGCAAGAGAGAGATCTATCTAAAATAATACACAATGCTACAAGATGGAAATACTAAATGATCATTAACCAACCACAACTGATACAATAACCTCAAATTCAACTTAATACAACTGGAATTACAACCACTAAAACTCAATAACATAACTGAAACTAAATGCTCTCCAAAACACAACTAAAAGTAAGATAACACACTGCTAACACACTAGAACTGACACACTCATGACATCACTCCTGCCCTTCCCCATCGGTAAGCGCGTCACCTGAAAAGCCTGGAAAGGGGGGAAAACACAACTATGAGCTGACGCTCAGTAGGAAATAACAGGCAATTTACGTGATTAACAAGTTAATTACATTTTCATATGCAATACTAAGAAAGAAATAAATGACGATAACGATATAATGAAACAACGTAATAACAAGATCTTGCAAGGTCAAGAAATATGTGATGTCAAGAATTAACAAGATAACAAGTACAAGAATTTACAACAGGAGATATAACAAGAGACAGTAGTAAAGAATTGGCCACAAGTAAGTAATATCAATTCATTCGCGATCAAGTAACAAGTAACAAGAGATGTTTGTCATAGACGCAACAAGCAAGCAAGTATTTCGGTGTAATGCCCCACCATGTCATTAGCATCCCATGGGCTCAGTAATTTTTCGGGCGCTCTCCCCAGGACCAGACCGGGCCCTTATGATGCGATGGCATTTATTTTTATGGGCCCAAAGTCCCACACGTCCAGACATTCAGTCAATTTTAATGGCCAATTAATCAGAGGAATTTCTGTCATAAGTACGAGAATTAAGGACTAACATGTCCTTGGATTCAGAACAAAAACTCGGTTTATACGGTCACCTCGGTGCCGCATTACAAGAACTGGACCAAAACTCGGTCCACGGGGTCAAGAAAGAACGGCTGACAGTATACCGTTCAAGTGTGTAAGTAATCCATTCTACTGGAGTAATAGGACTAAAACAGCAACTTAACAATCAATTTAATCCTAATTACCAAGTTAATATATCAAGGATTATCCATTATCATTTGCATTAAACCAATTTGCCAAAGGATGATTCAAGATGATAAGGTAAAGGAACAAGCTCGTACAGGAATGAAATAGCATGCATTAATAGATTTAGTTTCACCATTAACCACTAATTATGTGGGTTTCTATTTAACCATTGTATGAAGATGATAAATGGCATGTTTTTACACTACGTTTGCATGTAGGGACCAATGTTAATTGAAATCAAAGGGGGTACATGAATATGTTACTGGTTCTTCAAGAATATACTTTTCAATTGGTCTAAGTTAAATGGGTCGATCCCCTAATGATCCGGATCGATCCTCGGGTCGAAGAACGACAAAAACTGGGTTTCTGGTACACGGGTCGACCCCTGGGGTCGACCCCTGTAAAAATGGGGTCTGCCAGTGAGATGGGTCGACCCCTGGGGTCGACCCCCACAATCCTGCAGAATGGGTCGACCCCTGGGGTCGACCCCCACACTCTGGCTGTATGGGTCGACCCCAGGGGTCGACCCTTGCTGGGTGCTGGATGGGTCGACCCCTGGGGTCGACCCTCGGGCCTGCCAGGGCTCCCAGAAAACGGGTCGACCCCTGCAAGAACAAAAACGGTTTAACCTCCGGAAAATGTATAAACTCACCCAATTGAGGTCCAATTGAGTTGGGATCTTAACCACATGATCTAGGGTTATTAATATACATACTAGGGTCATAAAACAAGCGATTTGAAACACTAATTTCAACAGAAATCAATTAAATCTTAACCTATTCTATGATGAACACATGAAAACCTAGATATTGACATGCTTCTACTAAATCGTGAAATTCTCTCAATATACATAACGAAAATTGGGGCTTCTTATGTCAAAAGAAAGCTAACTTGATGCTGAATCCAACCATATATGATAAGCTATATGTGGATCAAGTTATCTAACTCAAAATCAGCCCGCAATCAAGCTCTAACTCAAAGGGTCACAATATAAATCAAGTTCTAGACATGCTCTCACTAAAAATCGAAATTCTCCAAGCATGCTCAATGAAAATTGGGGCTTTCTACGTTAAATGAAAGCTAACAACATGCTGATTACATCATATAAATTAATTAGAGTTTGGCCTGTTAAACCTACCTCAATCGAAGAGAGAACTTAAAACCCTAGAATGAAGAACGAACTGGATCACCCTTCACAAAACCCACGATAGCTCTCTAGATACCTGATAAAAATTGGGGCTTTCAGTCCCACTGGATAGATCTCGTCGAGAGGAACAAAATCATATATTCATGATCGAATTTTGGTTGAGAATTCCTACCTCAATTGAAGAAACAAAGAAGGAAGAAGGAAGCCGACGGCCTGCCGACACACCTCCACAAATCGAGCAAGATCTTCCTAGATCTGAAACTTCAGCGAATCCCACAGCCACCAAAAGAAACTAGACTCGAAGAGCTTTCTATCTATAGCTTACACAGCTTCTGGAGAGTTCTGAGCTGTGAGAAATCGACGGAACAAGAGACGTGTTAAAAATGGCGTCGAAATGGTTGACTCAACCAAACTCGGCCGGCTACACCTCCTAGGGTTAGGTTTGTGTCGAATTGATTGAGGGCTATTAATCCTTAGCTCATGGCCGTTCATTTGCCTCTGATTTGAGCTAATTTGGTTGAGTATTAAGCCTGAATTTTGCGTTTTAAACTAAGGTTAGGTAAGGGTTAAAAAGTGTGCGGGTTAAAAAGTGTGCACTTTTGGGCTTAATCTCCAATTAGATCTAACCACGGATTTTTAAATGGCTTAATGCTAGAAGACAAAGTTGTTGTCTACATCGACCTTAACCTGTTTACTATTTTTATGGATTTTTATAAGGTAGTCGGATTTTCACATATACTATTTCTAACGAATTAAATATTAATAAATCCAAAATTCAATTATTAATTCAATAAGAATTCAATTCTTAATTAAAAAAAGCTTAATAAATATATTGGGCTCAATTAAAGAATTCAGGGTCTTACAGTTTTTCAGCTCTCGAGAATGGCATGCGGTCGCCATTTGACCATCAGGAAGAAACTAGCGGTCTACTAAAGGACCGCAAGGGATGAGAAACAGAGAAACCTGAGAGTTTTGGTTCTCGGATGAGGGAAACGGTCCCCTTATGACCGCTTAGGAAGGATTAACGGTCTAACAAAAGACCGTAACAAACAAAGAACATGGAAACCTGAGAGTCTTGAATCCTGGGGTAATGGAACATGTGCCTACACACACTTAAACAAAAAAAAATAAGTCAGATCCGTCCTTAGGCTCAACCCCTTGTGGATGCACTAAAATTTACTTATTAATGGTGTTCGTTTATTCAAGTGCGTGGGTGTGTCAATCACAAAGTGACGATTTATTCAGGCTTCGTGCAAGCCCCTGGTGCGCTCGATCTGACTAATTAGACGATTGTGTAATTCGTGTCGGGACCAAAACCCGTTGCGCCATAAAGGTCACGACGTTATTTACATCCCCTCGGAGAGGGGAACACCCTTGATTAATCACCGAGAAAAAGGGCCTCATGGCCAGTGAAGAGGGGCGATCTCGCGCTAGTCCTGAGCTGGGGGGATGATCACCGATCAGTGAACTGCAAGGAAGGGAAACAGATAAGGGGGCCCAGGGGTGGTTCCTTGGGGAAAACCCTCCAATGCCTAAGTCAGTAGAGCAGTGGTGGAAGCTATGAAAGGAGGAGGAAGGATATGCACGAGATCCCTCTCCACCAAGGTGGTGAAGTGTTTCCTGCTCAGGGAGTTTTAGGCGTGCGTCGACCTTACCTTTCGCTAGAGGGAGTCCCCGATTTAAATAGTGCACTAGCCTCATGAGTCCCGTAAGCTGAGGAGTTTCAGGCGGGGGTTACATCCTCAACGTGGGCTCTTTACGTCCTCATCGTGGGCTCTTTATAGCCTTGAGGATTCGTGGATCCCTTATCTTTGGGAACTCCTACTCATAAAGGGCTCTCAACGGCAGCGTGGATAAGCAATCGTCGGTCGACCCAAGCATGAAGAGTGCCAACCCTATCCAGGCGATAGGCATAGCTCAAATGAGGCTCGATCGGAGTGGGCGCGTGGCGCTAGCCTTTATCCCGACAAGAAGGATAGGTCGGGCTTGGGTCTTCCTCCGACCGGATCGACGCTCGGGCCTTCCGAGCCTAATGGTCGCCGAGGAAGTGCTTGATCCCGAGTGATCTTATTGGACTTTTATGCTAAGTTGGCCCTGCGGAGCGGTCACTTAGATGAGCTGGGCCTCGTTTGGTCTTACTGGACCTGGTTCGGCCGCTCTTTGATGGGCTACAGAAATCCCCCTCTCCACTTGTCCCCCTCCTACTCTCGAGCCTTGGCAGGCTCGGAAGAGTAGCCGTTAGGGTTTTGGACCAGCATGGCTCGGGTGGGTGGAGATCTGGCAGTGTTAATAAGCCATGTGTCATGGTCACCTGGGCACGTAATAATGATAATCCTGATGGATTTTAAATGAAGGGGCCCCCTTTTCTCAGAGATCGGAACGACGCGCCACCTTCCGCGTGGGAATATAGGCGTTGTGCGCTTGTTGTCGTTCCAGACTCCCTTCGTTTTAGGGTTTTGCTCTCCTTCGTGCTTGCTTTTGGGGCTCTTTGATGCATCGTGAGGACACGACGGAAGAGCAGAGGCTTGCAGCGGCGTTCGCAGAGTTGGCGGAGATAACCACGGAGGTGGTTTGACACCTTCCTCTTCCTCCAAAATCTTCGGAGTCTTGGGAGCATTTATCTTCAAGTTCCTCTTCAGATTCCATGGCGGACCAACGTCCGGAGGTCGAAGAGTGGGAGGGTGAGCCTGAGGTGAGGGCGACGGTGATACTGCAGGCTCCAAACTGCAGCGAGCTGGGGGAGGCGGAGGTGAAATGGCTGGAGCACTAGTTTCAATTGCCCTATCAGTTTTACTTCGCCGCGGCTGCCCCACACGAGACGATCTTGGATTCTCGTACGGGCATATCTGCTCCTTCCTTCTATCGTGGAAGGGTGGGTTCCGCCTTCCCTTCGAGCCCCTTGTGCTTAAGCTTCTCGATTTCTTTCGATTGGCGCCCGTATAGTTGGTAGCCAACTCTTATCTTCTTCTTTCCGCCTTTCGCATCCTCTGTCGCCAATGCGGGGTTCCTCCTTCCTTGGACCTCTTCCATTATTTTTTGAGTTGAAGGCACACCCCTCAGCCGGGAAGGGCTTCTATTTCATCCAGGCAAGGCGGAATAGGAGCTGCGTCTCCTTGGCCGTGAAGGATTCTTCGCACAAGGGATGGAAAACTCAGTTCTTCTGGGTGGGGATTTCTTCGGTGGAGGAGACTTGGAGGTGTCCTGTAATCCCCAATTTTCATCCGAACATCCCTCTGAGGCAGTACGAGTTCTCTTCGGATGTGGAGGAGTATGCGGCCATTTTGCTGAAGCATTGCCAGTCCACGGAGGAGCTGGTTACTCCGGAGAACATTGAGCGGTGCCATCTCACGCGGCTACGGCGAACAGGTTCGGACGTCACGAATCAACTTCTTCGTCGGATGATGAGACCATTTTCTTTTCCTGACCATATCTTCTTCTGCGCAGACGCCAGGCGGCCGGCTGTGGAGGAGGAGCGTGCGGCCGAACGGGAAGTGATCGATCTCGGTGATGACTCGGCTGTCGACGAGTCGCGAGCTCCCGAGGGGTGCTCCCGAGCCCGAGATAAGGGCAAGGGGATGGCCCAGGAGGGGTCTTCCAAGCCGCGGGGGTCCAAGCGCAAATATCTCGTGGAGGGCATGATACGGGACGCCGTGAAGGCCAAGAAGCGGGCCGAGAAGGCCGGGTCTGTCCCAACTGTCGAAGATGACTCTGGCTCGGCGGCTCTCCCCTCTTCCGAGCGAGATAGGGCCGACCCTGTTGGGCCGGCTCCCCCATCCTCCGAGCGAGAGCGGGCCAAAGAGGCCAGGGTAGCTTCTGGGCCGGGGGCGGCGGCGTTGAATCAGCTCTACCCTCAGCAGGAGCCGAGGGGGCCGGGGCCGCTTATGCTGGTGGCGGTGGCGCTGGATCGGCTCTCCCCTCAGCAGGAATCGAGGGGGCCGGGGTTGAAGCGGGTTACTCTGGGACCGCGGCCGAGACTAGGGCATTGTGGACATGTAAAATTGCACTCCCATACGCCCCAACTAGTCTAGCATCAACAACGACTCCAAATAGAAAAAAAAACTACGGGGAAGACGGGCCATCCGGACTCTCCGAACACACGCACATTACCGTGAAGCCGTCTCCGGAGTCACGACAGTGAAGAGAAATCAACCACCAAGAGCCCCGCAATCCATGGGCCTCGAAGAAAATCAAATGGGCCATAACTCACGCTCTCAACGAGCTCAGGACTGCCCACTCAGGCCTCAACGGCACGCCCCTGATGCCCCTTCAGCGGCACACTCCCTAGGGCCCCTCTTCAGCGGCACACTTGCAGGTTGCCCCTTCAGCGGTACGCCCCCGATGGCCCTTCAGCGGCACACTCTCGCACGCCCTTCAGCGGCACGCCCTTCGTGCCCGTTCAACGGCACGCCTTCGTGCCCCTTCAACGGCACACCCCTAACGCCCCTTTAGCGGCACGCCCTTTGGGCTCTTCAGCGGCACGCTTGCCGTGTCTTCTAGCGACACGCCTTTTGGCCCTCTCAGCGGCACGCTTGTTGTGCCTGCCAGCGGCACGCCATTCAGGCTCTTCAACGGCACGCTCCGGCAAGATGACGTGATGCCCACGCCCTATGGATCCTTGGCGCGCAGTGGGCTATCCGAGGTGTCGGCCGGGGATTGGGCCACGTTGCCTATCCCCCCTGCCACCAAGGACGACAGGTCAAATCCCCAATTAATGCCTCCGATTTCCCGCCTCCGACTGCCGTGTTCGGACGCTCCCGCCGTGTGGGGTATAAAGACCCCTCTCCTTCGATACAGAAGGGGGGGACAAAAAAAAACACACACAGGCAGAGGGCGAAAAGAAGAAGAGAAGAAGAAGAGGAGAAGAGAAGAAGAGGGAAGAGAGGAAGAGAGGGGAGAGGCTTCGCCGCTCCACCTATCGCCGTCGTCTGTGCGAAGAGGGAAGAGAGGAAGAGAAGAAGAAGGGGAGGGGAGGCTCTGCCTCCCCCCTCCTGCTGCTCCGTCCATCGCCGTCCGCGTGAAGAGAAGAAGAAGAAGAGGAAGGGAAAGAAAAGAAGAAGAAAAGGGGGAGAGGGCCTACTGTCCTTCCCCTCCCCGTTGCTACTCCGGTTCCCGGCGTCCGTGCGAAGAGAAAAAGAAGAAGAAGAAAAGAGAAGAGAGAGAAGAGAGTGAGCTGTGGGAGAGGAGGAGTCCATGCTCCGTTCCCCTCCCCACTGTATTTCTTTTTCTTCTTTCTTTTCCTTCATTCCTTTTTTTTATCGCCATTGCGATGTATTAGCCCCCCCGGGGCACTCCTCTCGTGAGAATAAAAGTGGAAGACCTGCAAATTCTTTTGGACGTCTTTCTAAGGTATTTCTTCCGTGTTTGCATCCTTCGGTGTTTCACGCCCCTTTCTTTTTTTCCCTTCTTTAGGGTTTACTTCTTGCCAAGCATTTTCGCTTTCGTTCGCCCCACTCGTATCTTCAACGGTACACCCAATTGTGCCTCCAACGGCACACCCAGTCGTGCCTTCAACGGCACGCCCTGATTGTGCCTTCAACGGCACATCCAGTCGTGCCTTCAATGGCACGCCCTGATTGTGCCTCCAACGGCACGCCCAGTCGTGCCTTCAGCGGCACACCCTAGCCTTCAGCGGCACGCCCTCTTTGAACCCTTCGCCGGCGCGCCTGATCAGGCCTTCACCGGCACACCCCATCGGCCCTTCGCCGGCACACCACCCAGTTACTTTGCCCGGCACGCCTTGGCCCCCGTTCGCCGGCACAACCCCTGGGCGCCTTGCCGGCACGCCTTGGCCCCCCATTCACCGGCACAGCCCCTCCGCGGCACACCCGGGCTCCTCCTAGCCTGGCACGCCCTCGAGGCTTCCTGGCGGCACACTACCCACCTGTCCCTCCTTCTTGCCCGGTGCACCCCCTAGCCAGTCCTAGAACAGTCTTCTACTCGCCGTTCCTTCCGAGTTTTCCGAAGCTTTATTAAGGTGTTGCCGCTCTCGGGCGCCCACTTCAAGTTGTCGGGTTCCGCCACTCCTTGTGGGCGCGTTCCCTGTATCTCCCTTACGCTCGGGTCAAGCGGAGATGCTGCCGAATTTTTGTTAGAAACGATAACATATTAAAAAGATAAAAGGAAGCAACCAACAAATGGAACGACCACACGTTAAAAAGGACTAAAAGAAAGCAACAAACAAATAAAAAAGAGAACAATGGTAAAACGCTTTAACCGAGGCAAGGGAACCGTAATCAACTCAAAGAGAGCCGAATCAAACAACAACTAAGTAACTTGAACATCCGTCCTCAGGAGAGAAAGAATGAAAGTTGATCAAGAGAAAGAGAGAAGAAACCCATGCAAACTTAGTAAAATCAAGAGAGAAAAGAAGAGAGAAAAGAAATAAGAATGGAGGAGGAGTGGGCTCCCCATGCCCTTCGCCGGTACACCCTCTAGCCACCCTTCGCCGGTACGCCCGCTCGAGCCCTTCCCCGGCAGGCTCCCTTCCGCCCTTCTTCACCGGTACGCCTTCCGCCGCCCTTCGCCGGTACACCTGCCCGCGTCCTTCACCGGCACGCCCCAGCCTAATGGCTCTCCGCCGGCACACACGTCCACAGCCCTTCGTCGGCACGCCCCTTCCAACCCTTTACCGGCACGCCCCTCCAGCCACCTTCGCCGGCACGCTCTCGCGACCCCTTCGCCGGCACGCTCTCCCCACACTCAATGGCACCTCTTTCACCCTTTATTCGGCATACTCGGCCCGGCCCTTCGCCGGCACGCCTCCCCTTTCTTTCCCCGACACACCCATTCTGGCCTCTTCGCCGGCATGCTCCGGTGACCCCCTTATCGGCATGCTCCCTCCCTACGCTCAGCGGTACGCCTGCACATCCTTCGCTGGCATGCCCATCCCCGCCCCCTCGCCGGCACGCCCGTTCGCGCCTTCGTCGGCACACACGCCAGCCTGCCCCTTCACCGGCACACTCTCCCAGCCCCTCTCCGGCACGCTCTCCCTGCCTTCGCCGGTACACCCCTTTTACCCCCAACGGCCCACTTTTCCTTCCAAAATAAATATATATAAACATATATAAATATGTCATGATAATGATAATGATAATAATGATAATAAATTAATAAAAATTATGATAAATAAATAAACCTGAATATATATATATATATGTGTGAGAAATAAATAAAAAAATGTGAAATAATAATAATAATAGTAAAAAAGGAAAGGGAAAATATAATAGTAATAACAATAAACAAAATGGAGAAATCATCCAGAATAAATACATAAAAGGGAAATAAGCAATAAAATATATATGCACATAATTTAAAGCCCAGATATATAAAATGGTAAAATCTATGTTGCAGCCCCGTCTCTCCCGTGACCCGATGCTGAAGGAACAACAATGCCGCCCTTCCAGGTTGGGCCTGAGTCTTGGGAATTATCCTGAAATAGCCATGGCCCGACCTCGCCTCAGGCTGACATTCTGATTAAACCGGACTCGTTTCTCAGGTCAGATCCCTTCCGAGCCACTACTAAAATTGCCCTACGTTCGGCAGACATTTGAACGGGTTCACCTCGATTTTCGCCACGTTTCTATTACGGACCTGTGTCTGAACATGAAAAGACCCGTGAGCAACCAACATGGCCGACGGCTCCTACCTCGACGTGGTAGTGACCCAGTATTGCTCCGGGCCGATAGCTCGTCAAATTGGATTCACCCTATCGGGATTCGTTCCCGCCCTTTCATTGAAATTGCCGCAAACTCGGCATATATTTGTACGGGGTAGTTCCTATCTACGTCGCACCTTCAATATGGACCCATGTCCGAATATCAAGTGGTCCGCAAGTGATCGACAGAAATCTGAATAGAACGAGATGGCTCCTGTCATCCCTGGACCCTATACATGGGAATATCAATAAGGCCTTTGTGGGTTATGCTTGGACCTCGGGTCCGTCCCGATTATGGTCATTGTCTGACCCACACCCTCGGCCTATAGCTCGCTTCCTTCGAACATGTTTTGGTTTTGGAATCTAGTCCCGGGACTCTTCCCCGTTGCCCTCCGGCACCGGGAACATTAATGATGCCCACGCAAGCCCCGTTTGGACCGCGGGAGGCGCCCCCGGTATGGTCCCGACTCGATCTCGCACCGGGCTAATAAATTCACTAGTTTCTTGCTACACTAACCGAGATTTAACCAAATGTTTTCAGTGTCTCGGAACAATGTATTTACCGTATCACAACATACATATGTTCCAGGTCCTCCTGCGACGATTATGATATTCTCAAGCCGGACACCCGTCCGAATATTAAACGGTCTCCCGTGTTGTGACTCCTCTGTGTTGATGATGTTGACAATAAGCTTTACTTCATTGGTAACATCTTGTTTTGATTGATTGGCAACTGTTTATGTTGTGATGAAACTGTCTTTATCAGATTCTCTATGTGTTTCATGCAGTCAGGGTCTACACATTGCACACACACACAAGTCTACACACTCAAAGTCTATACATTGCATTGTTGCGTTTGTGCATCATTTAGAACATAAGTCTATACATTACAGCATGCCTGAACCTTAATAGATGAAGTCTATACATGCCATCATGCATATGCAAAGTCTATACATTCATCTGTTGATAGTTCATCAAGTCTGTACATCGTTCAAGTCTATACATTAGACGCATGCATAGGAAGTCTATACATTGGACGCAGGCATAGGAAGTCTATACATTGGTATCTTTACCGACGTTGCACTCGCAAGTCTATACATTGGTATCTTTACCTACGTTGCACCTGAAAGTCTATACATCGTGCACTCTCAAGTCTGTACAGCCCTTGCTTAGCTCAAGTCTGTACATCGTCCAGTTGCTCACGATGTCTTGGCTAAGTCTATACATTGATTGCCTGCTCATGCATCACTCCTTTGGCAAGTCCATACATCGTGAAAGTCTATACATTCCTCATTGCCTTGCTTCATGCACCAAGTCTGCACATTCCTTACAGCAAGTCTATACATTCGCTGTGCATAGTCCATGAGCAAGTCTATACATTGTCTGTGCATTCATTTGTCTGACTGCATAACATTAAGTCTATACATCTTTGTCTTGTGCATGCATCATTTCTCAAGTCTGTACATCGCATCGTTTGTTCATGCATTATCTCTAAAGTCTGTACACTGCATTGCACGAGCTGAAGTATGTCTAAGTCTATACATTACTTCTTCATGCATTGCACACGATCATCAAGTCTATACATTCCTTTTGCATGCATCGTCTCTAAAAGTATGTACAGCCTGTGAGGTCCGTCTCACTCAGCGTCTCACTCATCGTCTTCGTTGCTGGCAAGTATATACATTGCACGCGTTCTAGTCTATACATTGCTTGTAGACTGTTTAAAGTCTGTACATCGTTCTTTGCAGTTCTGCGTCTCACATTGTGTCTCATGCAAGTATGTTCATTCATCAAGTCTATACATCGGGCGTCTAATGCAAAGTCTGTACATTGAGCATTTCATGTTGCGTCTCATGCAAAGTATGTACATCACCCAGTGTCATGCATTCAAAGTCCACACATGCACACACTTAGTTTGTGCATTGTGCTCTCACGCTTTAACACTAGGCATTGTAATGTCTATACACTGCTGTCGCATATACACCAAGTCCACACATCTGTTGACGGCACGTCCATGCATCCGTTTCTAATGTACATAGTTTGGTTGATGCATTCTACATTACACAATGCAAAGTCTATACATTGCAAAGTCTACACATTGCATTACACCCTACAAAGTCTGTACAGAGTTTTACTATCTTAAATTGATATTCCTTTCGACTGACTGACATGGACTCTTTGCAAAGACTAATGATTGGCTCGTGATCCAAGGATGGACGAGGTGCCCAGATTGTGACACGTGGAATGCAGCCCAGCCAGGATGCTGCCATGTGGTCAAAATTCCTCGAATCTGGCAAAAGCTCTGGGTGGGAAATGTGGAAGCCACACGCCCTCTTGCTTGCTGCTGCTATAAAAGAAAGTCTTCTTCCTCAGAAGAAGGTTGATCGAGAAGAAAAGGCTAGAGAGCAGAGAAGCTCGAAGCAGCAGAGAGTCACTGAGAGCAGAGAAGAAAATTCACGATCTAGAGAAAAGAAGAAAAAGAGAGAAGAGAAGATTGAGAGAAATCAGTTGAGAAGAGTTTGTTCGAGAGCTTGTGAATCAGTCTCTTGGTTCAGATACCAGAGCTGAGTTGCTCATTGCGAGCTACATTCCCTGTTGGGATTTATTGTTTTCGTTTGCTTCTATTTTTGTTTTCTTCGAACTCTTGTCTTTAAGCTGTGAGTCAGCGTTTGCAGAGGTGTTGCCTCTGGACGGGTAAGTTGTATTCCCCAGCGGGTTTGCAGAGGTGTAGCCTCTGGACAGGTTAAGCTGTAACTCCTCAGCGGGAGAGACTTGGTCTCGGACAGCAAGCTGTGAAGCTCAGCGGTTGTAGGCTAAGCTGTATTGCCCAGCGGACGCAAGCTATGTTGCGCAGCAGTAAGCCACACTCGGGTTTGAGTGTGGGGTGGACGTAGGTCTCCTGACCGAACCACCTAAAAATTTGGAGTGTCAAGTGTTTGTGTGATTGTCTTGATCTACTGTGTGATTGCATTTGTTGATTCTATTCTTAGATCATTTTGCGTTTCTGCTCAGATCTAGCACTCGAGTTAGTGATTTAGTAGATCTGCCTAAATTCCGCATTAGAGCCTTATATTGGTTTTAAATTAGGCAATCGATCTATTCACCCCCCTCTAGATCCACACTTCGTGGTGACAAAGTGTTTCCATCTAACATAACAGTTGGTATCAGAGCCTAACTCTTCAACATGGACTTACCGCCCGAAGAGGAAAGGCACAGATGGATGCTAGAGAAATGATCACTGAAGGACACTCAACCACCAAGCCCCCTTTCTTTGATGGATCGAATTATGCATACTGGAAGAACCGTATGCAAGTCTTCTTGAGGGCGAGAGACTACGAGATTTGGAAGGTAGTCAATAAGGGACCTTATGAGCTGTCCCCTAACGAGGATGTCTGGACCAAGGAAGAGATCAGAAGGTCCACTCTGAACTGGAGCGCCATAAATGCTATCCAGTGCTCTCTACACCCCACAGAATTTTCTCGTGTATCGGCTTGCAGTTCAGCTAAGGAGATGTGGGATGCACTGGAAGTTATCCATGAAGGGACTTCTCAGGTTAGAGAGACGAAGGCGAATTTCCTAGTGTCAGAGTATGAAGCCTTCAAGATGAAGCCCAACGAGACCATCAAGGAGATGTATGCTTGACTGATAATCATTATTGACGGTCTCAGAGGTCTTGGGAAGACACAGACAAAATATGATATAGTTAGGAAGATTCTGCGTTCCCTGACTCATGTTTGGCACACCAAAGCTACTATGATGGAAGAGTCAAGGGATCTGCGCAACACCAGGGTAGATGAGTTAATTGGTTCGCTGATGGTGTATGAAATAAATCTGCCAAAGATAGAGGAAGCTGAGAAGAAGAAGAAACCAATTGCTCTGAAAGTTGGTGCCAGCAAATCCAACCGATCCAGCTCTAGTGGATCATCATCCGAGGAGAGCCTGACTGGTGAAGATATAGAACGTAATGAGATGGCAATAATCACCAGGGAATTCAGGCGGTTCCTCAGGAAAGAAGGAAGGTGATTCAGCCGAAGGAACTATGGTGGCGGCCGACGGGATACAAGGTGTAAATATAATCCTGCAAAGAATACTGAAACTAATACATGTTACCAATGCAGGAAGACCGGCCATCTGAAAGCTGATTGTCCAGAGAACCAGAAGCATAATTACAAGTCCAAGAGAAAGAACACTAAAGGGAAAGCCATGGTGAGTACCTGGAGTGATGAGGACAAAGGCTCCTTCAGCAGCAGCTCAGACAGTGAGGGAGAAGCTGAAAAGCCCATTTGCCTTATGGAAACAAGCTCTGAAGACAGAGAGGAAGACTCAGATGAGGTATCCTTTCGATTCGATAATTTCACTATTGCTGATTGGGTAGATGCCTATCATGACATAGCTGATAAAGCAGATGATATCAGAAAGGAAAATAGGCATCTAAGAAGAAAGATAAATTCCATGCAAAATGACACAACTCTAACTGATAAAATTGCATGCCTTGAATCAGAGAAAAATAAACTGAAACTCACATGCTCTGAAATAGAAGAAATCAAGCATGAGTTAAGAGCCTCTAAAGAAGATAATGAGAGGTTAGAAAAAGAAACTGATGAATGGAAATTGAAAATTCAGAAATATGAGAGTGAGATGAAAATTGTGAGTGAAAAATATGAAGCTGTCCTAAGTGTGAACACCGAACTAAAGAAATCCATTGAAGATATTCAGAAAGATAATGAGGACAAGCTGAAAATTATTGAGAAAATGACCCAAGGTTCAGGCAACTTAAATGCTTTGTTAGGGTCAAAAGTCAATTTCAGGAAAGAGGGACTTGGATTTAATTCTAGTGCAACAAAAAGTTTTGGAATGAAGACTATTTCATTTGTCGCACAAAAAGAGAAAGGACCTCTAATTAACATGAATCCAAAAATTTCTGTGAATAAAACTGTAAATCTGAAGAAGCCCAGTGCTGAGGAGAAGGGCAAACAAAAGATTAGTGAGCCTAGTAAAGCTGGTACATCCAAGCCAAATCCTAAAGCTCGGTCTCAGGTTAGGGGTCAGCCTATACATGCATATAAACCCTATGTTAAGGTCACCAAGTCTCCACCATCACCTCAATCTCAGAAGAAGACCCAACACACACCTGTGAATATGTCAGTAGGGTCAAAGGTACAGGGGAGACAGAATGCATTTAGGAGTCAACCCAAGCAATTCTACCGATCCAGAGCTCAGACCCACAACAATGCACAGTCAACCTATTTTAATAGGTCAGGTTGGACTAGAACTCCGGGGAGGTATACAGGTCCTGCATATCAGGCTACACAATATCACAGACCTTACACCAGAAATTGGGTTGGTGGATATGGCACTTGGACACCCAGGAACTTGCATTCCTTCAGCCAGTCCAAAAACTACTATGGCCACAATTTCGTGAATGCACCCTGGCCAAGGCACTGGCACAGAAGCAACAAATATGTCAATAATCATGCTGGTGCCAACAAGAGGAAAAACAACAAAAAGAAGAGGAATAATAATGGAAAGAAATCTGAAAAATCCACTGAACAGAATTCTTTTAAACAAATGTGGATTCCTAAAAGCTTGCTTTCATGTTTTAACTGCATTTCATCTGCTCCGGAGCCCAATCAGACTTGGGTTCCAAAATTCTCTACCTGATTGTGTGTGCAGGTATGCCTGGCAGCTAAGAACAATATGTGGTACTTGGATAGTGGCTGCTCCAGGAATATGACAGGAGATAAGGCCAAGTTCTGCATGCTGACAGAGAAACATGGAGGCCTTGTCACCTTTGGTAGAGACACAAAGGGTAAGATTGTCGGGACAGGTAAGGTAGGTAAGTGTACTACCTGTTGCATTGAAGATGTCATGCTGGTTGAAGGTTTAGCATATAACTTACTTAGCATCAGCCAGCTATGTGATAAAGGATATAAAGTTCTTTTTGACTCTCAATGATGTAAAGTTTTTGAACCTGATTCCGAAATTATTAAATTTTATGGTAAAAGAATAAATAATACTTACATGATAGACTTAGATGATATACAACATTCTAACCTATGCCTTACTGCTAGTAGAGAGGACTTAGCATTCTTATGGCATCGTAGGTTAGGCCATATTAGTTACATAGTATTGCATAAATTGAATAAGCACAGCATGGTTAGAGGACTTCCTGAAGTTTCCTTTAAGAAAGAAAATAAACTCTGTGATGCATGTGCTCAGTTAAAGTTAACTAGAAAGTCATTCAAATCTAGAACAGAAAATTTATCTTCTAAACCCTATGAGCTAATACACATGGACCTCTTTGGACCAACCAGGTCTGTCAGCTTATCAGGGAGGAAGTATGGGTTTGTCATGGTAGATGACTTCTCTAGGTACACTTGGGTATATTTCTTATCACATAAAAGTGATGCATTCACATAATTTCAGGAGTTCTGTCTTAAAATAAACCAGAAAATTGAAAATATTTTAACTGATCATGGAGGTGAGTTTAAAAACTCACAGTTTGATGATTTCTGTAGGACAAATGGAATTCATCACAAGTTCTCCTCACCAAGAACACCCGAGCAGAATGGAGTTGTGGAGAGGAGAAACAGAACCTTGGTGGAGATCGGCCGTACACTCTTGGTTGAAGGTGGTCTGCCAAGGAAGTTCTGGGCTGAAGTAGTAAATACTGCATGTTATGTAATTAACAGAGCTATGGTAAGACCTTCTACCTAGAAAACACCCTATGAAATCATAAAGGGTAAGAAACCTTCAATTGCTCATTTCAAGGTTTTTGGTAGCAAATGCTTTATTCACATAAATGATAAAAGAGACCTTGATAAATTTGAACCTAAAGGTGAACCAGGAATTTTTCTTGGTTATTCTGAAAACACCCGGGCATATAGAGTGTATAATCTGAATTCCAAATCTGTTGAAGAATCTCCACATATTGTTTTTGATGAATCTTTGGTAAAGACTAATATTGGTCAATGCAGGAATGAAGACAATGGTGATATTCTGAAAGAAGGGAATCCTGCAGACAAATCCGAAGATGAGGAAGAAAATGAAGAGCTTATTGGAGAAGAGCCTACAGTTTAGGGGGAGGTAAATGAAAATCATGATGATGAAATTGTCAACATTAGATATCTGAAAGATCATCCTGTAGATAATGTAATTGGTAATTCGCATGACCCTCCTAGGACTAGAGGCCACTTAAGAATTCAAAATGAACTGAATGCATATGCTTTTGTATCACATGTAGAACCTAAGTCCATTGACTGTGCTCTCAAGGATGTGCATTGGATTAATGCCATGCATGAGGAGCTCAATCAATTTGGCAGGAATAAGGTGTGGCACTTGGTTCCACCTCCTGATCATGAGACAGTCATAGGGACTAAATGGGTCTTCAGAAATAAAACTGATGAATTAGGGAATGTGGTTAAGAATAAGGCCAGACTTGTAGCTCAGGGGTATAATCAGGAATTTGGAATAGACTTTGAAGAGTCTTTTGCCCCTGTAGCCAGGTTAGAAGCAATCAGAATTTTATTCGCTTATGCATGTTCCCTAGGAATAAATCTTCAGCAGATGGATGTAAAATCTGCTTTTCTGAATGGGGAAATCAGTGAGGATGTCTATGTGAGGCAGCCTCCTGGCTTTGAATGTTTAGACTTCCCCAATCATGTTTATAAACTTTGTAAAGCTCTCTATGGTCTTAAGCAAGCTCCTAGAGCTTGGTATGACAGGTTGAGCAAATTCCTCACAGATAAGAACTTCACAAGAGGTGTAGTTGATCAAACCTTGTTCACTAAGGTAAGTCATTCAGATATTCTTATTATTCAAATTTATGTAGATGACATAGTTTTTGGGTCAACTAGCCCCAAACTGTGTGAGGAGTTTTCTCAGATTATGACTAATGAGTTTGAAATTAGCTCAATGGGCGAGCTCAAATTATTTCTTGGATTGCATGTGACACAGTCAAAAGATGGAACCTTCATCTCTCAGTCCAAGTACATAAGGGATTTACTGAAGAAATACAAGATGGACAACCTCAAAGAAATAGCTGCTCCAATGGGTACCTCGACCAGCTTAGATGAAGATCCTCAAGGTAAACCAGTGGACCAAAAGCTATATAGAGGTATGATCGGATCCCTTTTATATCTTACAACATCTAGGCCTGATATTCAGTTTATAGTGTGTTTATGCTCTAGATTTCAGGCTAGTCCTAAAGAGTCACATCTTAAATCTGTGAAAAGGATTTTTAGGTATCTACTAGGCACCCAAGAGCTTGGTCTTTGGTATCCTGCCAAGTGTGAGTTAGAAATTCTAACCTACACTGATGCAGACTATGCTGGGTGTCGAGTAGAGAGAAAGAGCACTAGTGGCTACTGTCAATTCCTTGGTGGCTGTCTAGTAACTTGGGCATCTAAGAAGCAACACACTGTAACTTTGTCCACAGCTGAAGCTGAATACGTTGCAGCTGGTAACTGTACAGCCCAAGTACTTTGGATCAAGCACCAACTGGCTGATTATCAAATAAAATTGGAATGTATTCTAATTTTGTATGATAATACTAGTGCCATATGTTTAGCTAAAAATCATGTTCATCATTCTAGGACTAAGCACATAGAGATCAAACACCATTTTCTTAGAGATGCTGTTAATAAAAAGGAAATTGAACTGAATTTCATTGAAACTGAAAAATAAATTGCTGATATCTTTACTAAGCCACTAGGGAATGAAAGGTTTAAATTTCTTAGAAGAGAACTTGGCTTGTGTAAATTTCAGCATGATGAATAAATTCTCAGATGGTTTGAATAAACTTTATGGTTGTTGAATGCTTCATCAGACCATGCATGCATAACATTCATATTTTTATTTGGCATCACACTCATGATCATCATTGCATATCATTCAGCCATGACTGTGTATAAGCTCTCTCTCATCTAATTCTTCCCATTCATTTGCAAAACTACATGCATATAGACAGGGGGAGTGTTGTATGAGTTGAGTCTGATAATATGGCAATCTGTTAGTCAGTTCTAATTCTAAGCAATAGAAAATAGACTTCTTTTTTCATAAGAATTTTAATTGCTTAAAGACTGACTTAATGGTTTAAATTTTATAAACTTTAGAGTTTAAAGATTGCAATCAGTAAATAAGAATGTTGATAATTGATAAAGCTCTCAACCCTCATTTCATTACATGTCAGACAAAGTCAACTGTATCTGAAATCTAAAAAATCACCTGAAATCCTGTTAGAGAAGGCTAAGTATGTGTATTATCCTTATACAAGTCATTCTGAATCAAATAAAGGACAGTTAGAAAATGTTGAAAATCTTGAAAAATATTTGAAAAATAAATGTTGGCAGAGCAATGACTGGTAAAGCACTAAGAAACTGAGTGATCCATCAAAGAAATGGACAATACTTATGTCATGAGGTGTATCAGTTATCTCTGTATAAATGATCAAAATAGTAGGGTGGTTTCACTGAGTACCTGGGGGTAACTGGCGTCTGATAAACGTGTACCCTCACACAAAAAGGTGTAAATCAACTTTATTGAAATTGATCATAGGCAGAATGGTTCATTATGTTGAGTATCTAGGGGTACTGGCGTCTGATAAACGTGTACCCTTACGTAAAAAGATAAATGATACCTGAATGCCCTTAATGAAATAAAATTGAAAATGCTGCTCCTTCAAAAGAAAATTCAGATATGTCAAACTGTTTAATTTCAATACATGACCTGGTATCTCTTAACAATTTTTCACTAAGTCTAAGAAAGTAAGATACTTTGAAACTGAATCTCGCATGCTCAAATGTGATTTTGGTTTATTGCTATTATCATGCACAGAAAACTTATCCAATGATTGTAGTGCATGAACTCTAAATTCTATAACCTTTAAACCAGAACTCTATCTGAAAGCAGTTTCTAAATTCATATGACTGAAGACTCTGTGCTTTAGAATGCTTAATTTTTGAACAACTTGTTCAGAATGCCAGTCAGATGATTTCTCTTGTTCCTTCCCTTATACTTTCTTTCCCTCCTCTTTGTTGATGGCAAAGGGGGAGAATATATTGTCTGTTTGGTGAATTCCAGGGGGAGTGTATGCATCATGTTATGGCAAAGGGGGAGATCTTGTTAGCAGGGAGTTAGTTTCATAGCATTCATAGCATCTGCATGACAAATCTGACTAACAAATCATGTCTTTCATCAAAAATACATCTGTATGACAGGATGTTGCTATTCTATATGATATGATGTTGCCATCATCAAAAAGGGGGAGATTGTTGTGACTCCTCTGTGTTGATGATGTTGACAATAAGCTTTACTTCATTGGCAACAGCTTGTTTTGATTGATTGGCAACTATTTATGTTTTGATGAAACTATCTTTATCAAATTCTCTATGTGTTCCATGCAGTCAGGGTCTACACATTGCACACACACACAAGTCTACACACTCAAAGTCTATACATTACATTGTTGTGTTTGTGCATCGTTTAGAACATAAGTCTATACATTACAGCATGCCTGAACCTTAATAGATGAAGTCTATACACTCGCCATCATGCATATGCAAAGTCTATACATTCATATGTTGATAGTTCAGCAAGTCTGTACATCGGTGAAGTCTATACATTGGACGCAGGCATAGGAAGTCTATACATTGGACGCAGGCATAGGAAGTCTATATATTGGTATCTTTACCGACGTTGCACTCGCAAGTCTATACATTGGTATCTTTACCTACGTTGCACCTGCAAGTCTATACATCGTGCACTCTCAAGTCTGTACAGCCCTTGCTTAGCTCAAGTCTGTACATCGTCCAGTTGCTCACGATGTCTTGGCTAAGTCTATACATTGATTGCCTGCTCATGCATCACTCCTTTGGCAAGTCCATACATCGTGAAAGTCTATACATTCCTCATTGCCTTGCTTCATGCACCAAGTCTGCACATTCCTTACAGCAAGTCTATACATTCGCTGTGCATAGTCCATGAGCAAGTCTATACATTGTCTGTGCATTCATTTGTCTGACTGCATAACATTAAGTCTATACATCTTTGTCTTGTCCATGCATCATTTCTCAAGTCTGTACATCGCATCGTTTGTTCATGCATTATCTCTAAAGTCTGTACACTGCATTGCACGAGCTGAAGTCTGTCTAAGTCTATACATTGCTTCTTCATGCATTGCACACGATCATCAAGTCTATACATTCCTTTTGCATGCATCGTCTCTCAAAGTATGTACAGCCTATGAGGTCCGTCTCACTCATCGTCTTCGTTGCTGGCAAGTATATACATTGCACGCGTTCAAGTCTATACATTGCTTGTAGACTGTTTAAAGTCTGTACATCGTTCTTTACAGTTCTGCGTCTCACATTGTGTCTCATGCAAGTATGTTCATTTGTCAAGTCTATACATCGGGCGTCTCATGCAAAGTCTGTACATTGAGCGTCTCATGTTGCATCTCATGCAAAGTATGTACATCACCCAGTGTCATGCATTCAAAGTCCACACATGTACACACTTAGTTTGTGCATTGTGCTCTGACGCTTTAACACTAGGCATTGCAATGTCTATACACTGCTGTCGCATGTACACCAAGTCCACACATCTATTGACGGCACGTCCATGCATCCGTTTCTAATGTACATAGTTTGCTTGATGCATTCTGCATTACACAATGCAAAGTCTATACATTGCAAAGTCTACACATTACATTACACCCTACAAAGTCTGTACAGAGTTTTACTGTCTTAAACTGATATTCCTTTCGACTGACTGACAGGGACTCTTTGCAAAGACTAATGATTGGCTCGTGATCCAAGGATGGACGAGGTGCCCAGATTGTGACACGTGGAATGCAGCCCAGCCAGGATGCTGCCATGTGGTCGAAATTCCTCGGATCTGGCAAAAGCTCTGGGCGGGAAATGTGGAAGCCACACGCCCTCTTGCTTGCTGCTACTATAAAAGGAAGTTTTCTTCCTTACAAGAAGGTTGATCGAGAAGAAAAGGCTAGAGAGCAGAGAAGCTCGAAGCAACAGAGAGCCACTGAGAGCAGAGAAGAAAATTCACGATCCAGAGAGAAGAAGAAAAAGAGAGAAGAGAAGATTGAGAGAAATCAGTTGAGAAGAGTTTGTTCGAGAGCTTGTGAATCAGTCTCTTAGTTCAGATACCAAAGCTGAGTTGCTCATTGCGAGCTACATTCCCTGTTGGGATTTATTATTTTCGTTTGCTTCTGTTTTTGTTTTCTTCGAACTCTTGTCTTCAAGCTGTGAGTCAGCGTTTGCAGAGGTGTTGCCTCTGGACAGGTAAGCTGTATTCCCCAGCGGGTTTACAGAGGTGTAGCCTCTAGACAGGTTAAGCTGTAACTCCTCAGCGGGTGAAACTTGGTCTCGGACAGCAAGCTGTGAAGCTCAGCGGTTGTAGGCTAAGCTGTATTGCCCAGCGGACGCAAGCTGTGTTGCGCAGCAGTAAGCCACACTCGGGTTTGAGTGTGGGGTGGACGTAGGTCTCCTAACCGAACCACCTAAAAATCTGGAGTGTCAAGTGTTTGTGTGATTGCCTTGATCTGCTGTGTGATTGCATTTGCTGATTCTATTCTTAGATCGTTTTGCGTTTCTGCTCAGATCTAGCACTCGAGTTAGTGATTTAGTAGATCTGCCTAAATTCCGCATTAGAGCCTTATATTGGTTTTAAATTAGGCAATCGATCTATTCACCCCCCTCTAGATTCACACTTCGTGGTGACATAGTGTTTCCATATAACATAACATCCCGAATGACTGACACGTTTCGAACGTCCGCTTCCCTAGACACAGGGCTTTTCAGCCGATTCAAAGGATATTCCCTCGTTGCCCCCTTGGCACCGGAAATATTAATGACGCTTGGAGAGGGAGATTCCTGCAGCCCACTCAAAGAGCAGACCCAACTAGGCCCAACAGGGCCCGACGAGGCAAGCTCGTCCAAGTGATAGTCCACAGGGCCCACTTGGAAAAGCCCAATAAAACAATGCTCGAGGAAACAACTCTCCTAGGCGGCCCCAAGGCTCGGAGAGCCCGAGCATCGGTCAGGTCGCCAAATCACCAAAACATGGCCCGAGCATCGGTCAGGTCACCAGAATCCGCTCTTCCACGTCAGGAGAAAAGTACAAATATGGCTCGTGCGGCTATCCAAGCTCGTCTCGTATGGGGCAGCGGCTACAAAGCTATATCAGAGAGGCAGGCGAAACCGATGCTCCAGTTTCTTCACATCAGCCTCCCCCAACTCGCTGCGATTGGGGACGGGCTCCCGCCTCACCTGCTCGATTTTCGAGTGCAGATCCGCCATAGAGCTAGAAGAAGAACCTTCACGAGAGCCCGAAGACTCCGGGGGAGAAGGAAGCTGTCGGATCGCCTCCGCGGTTATACGCGCCAGCTCCTCAAATGCCGCCGCAAGAACTCGCTCCCCCGCTGTATCTTCACGGCGCATCAAGGAGCCCCAGAGGCAAAGAAATGGAGGAAAGGCCAAAAACCCCTAGAAAGGCTGGGAGGACGAGCAGCGCCCTACGCCTATAAACCCTCGCGGGAGGCGGCGCGCCGTTCCAACCACCCAGAAAAAGGGGGCCCCTTCATTTCAAATCCGTCAGGATCATTATTACTACGGGCCCGGGCGACCACTACACGTGGCTTCATAACGCCGACAGGATTCCACCCACCCGAGCCACGCCGGTCCAAAGCCTCAAAAAACTACTCAACCGAGCCCCCTTGGCTCGGGAGTTGGAGGGGGACAAGTGGAGAGGGGGATTCCTGCAGCCCACTCAAAGAGCAGACCCAACTAGGCCCAACAGGGCCCGACGAGGCAAGCTCGTCCAAGTGACAGTCCACAGGGCCCACTTGGAAAAGCCCAATAAAACAATGCTCGAGGAAACAACTCTCCTAGGCGGCCCCAAGGCTCGAAGAGCCCTAGCATCGGTCAGGTCACAGGAAGACCCGCGCAAGAGCTATCCCTCCGCACGAAGGAGGGAAGCGCTAGCCGGTCTGTCCGACCCATCTCCTCACCGAGCCAGGCCTATTGCCCGATAGGGCCGGCCCCCCTAAGCTCGGTACAACCGATAAAATATTTATCATTGCAGCCGTTAGAGTCCACAGCGGGCCGGGCGCCAAGAAGTCCAGGAGCTCCGGCTTCCCCGCGAGGATAACGCCCCCACGATGAGGCCATAAAAGCCCACGACGAGGACGTAACCTCCACTAGAGACCCCTCGGCTTGTAGGACTCCTGAGGGCGGCGCACTATTTAAACCTGGGGTACCCTCCGGCGAAGGGTAAGTCCAAAAGGGCATTGATCCACCCCCAATTCCTGAGCACGGATCACTTCACCCCATTGGTGGAGAGGGATCTCGCGCCTTCACCTTCTCCTCCCTATCGCTGCTCCCACCATTGCTCTACTGACTTGAGCGTCGGAGGGTTTCACCCTAGGGAATCCCCCTGGGCCCTCTGACCCGTTTCCCTGTCTTGCAGTTCACAAACTTGGTGATTACCAGCCCGCTCAGGAACCAGCGTGAGATTTCGCCTCTTCAACGCTCATGCAAGTCTTGTTTCGACCGCGAGGCGCCCACCGCAGTATGGTCGCAGCTTGCTCTTGCACCGGGCCAACAGATTTACTGATTTTTGACCGCTCCAACCGAGGCTCAGCTGAACGTTTCCGCTCTTCCAAACAATAAATTTGCCGTACCTCGGCATACATACGTTCCGGTTTTCCCGCGGCAACCGCGATTTTCTCGAGCCGGACATTCGTCCGAACATTAAATGGTCAGTACACGACTGACATGACCGCGAATGGTTTTCTTCTCGCCCTCGCGCGAGGATTTCAATACCTCGTAATAGACCTTCCATGCAATTGATTTCATGGCCATGAGGCCCTGAATCCCGGCGATTAATCAAGGGTGTTCCCTCGTATGGGGGATGTAAATGACGCCATGACCTTTATGGCGCGGTGGGTTTTGGTCCCGACACGAACCACACAATCGTCTGACCGAGTCAGATCGAGCGCACCATGGGCTCTTCGGAGCTCGAATAAACTGTCACTCAGTGACTGGCACGCCCACGCACTCGACAGACGAACCACCTGAACAAGTGAATTTTAGTGCATCCACAAGCGTCGATCGAGGTGGGCGACGCTTCAGGTGGCGGTGTGATAAGTGTCCATTTGTTATGATAATTCATTACATGTACACCATTTTATGTGCATATAATTAGGCAATTATGCATATTTCATAGTTAACCTCAACTCCGCATTTAAATTAGAGCTTTCACGTAAATTGATTAATTCGATTATCTTATTTAATAATAAATTAAAGTTGAGGGCCATGAGCATTAATTCTCCATTGCATAATCATGAGCATTTAAGATTTATGTGCACATTGTGGTAATTTTTATGGACTAAAGTGTAATTATGTGTGTAGGACACCGAAGGTAATTACAAAAGAAGCCGAGGGCAAAACTGTCACCACTACTTTGACCAAGTCAAAAGCACATATTTTGATTGGAGGGAAAAGAAATTTTAAAAGTTTAAAATTGAGGAAAAGAAACACATACTTCGGTTGGAGGGAAAATTGAATTCAAAGTTTGAAATAAAGGAGAGACATGATGAGCCTTGGGAAAGGGGGTGCCCAAAGTCCAAGAAAGGGGGTGCCCACCTACTTTTCCTCTTCCCCATACATCATATTCCACTTAAATCTCAGTCATTCATCTCCTTTTGATACAATCTCCACCCTTCATCTACCCAACTTTCCCTATAAATAGCCCATGACAAGGAGGAGAAAGAGAGTTCTTCTTTTGGTAATTTTTCACTCTCTCTCCCTCTCACATCTTTTAGTTCGCCGAGTTCACCCTCTTCCCTCCCTCTTCTCCTCTTTCTGTCTTCATGAAAGTTCATTATTTTTACGTTCTCTACAACTTCTTCTTCTGTATCATCTTCTAATTCCTTCTGATTTTCAAGATATTTCATGTTTTTCGCTGTACTATCATGTTCATCTGCGAACCAGCGTTTCTCTCTTTTCTTCCCCTTGTTTCTCACCCTTATAGTCACTTTATCCTCTTGCTTTATTCATAAAAGTTCTTTTTTTAAAAATATCTTCAACTTCTTCTTCTACGCCATCTTCTAATTCTTTCTGGTTTGAAAGTTATTTCTCATTTTTCAACTTACTGTCCTATGATTTCACTATTCATACGAGGTTCTGGCTTTTGTTATTTCTCAGTTTTGAAGCCCTTCCCCTCTTTATTTCTCTCTGTGTTCTTTATTAAAGTTCTTCCTCTCTTGTAGATCTAGATTTTCTTCTTCTATCACTTCCTCCAATTCTTCTTAGTTTATGAGTTATATTTATTTTCCCACTGTTTCACTCTCTCATCTTTTTCCTTCTTCATCTCCACACAAACCCTTCCATATTCCTCTCTATATTTCTCTCCAAAGTTTATCCTCAACAACTCTCCTTTCATGGCGGTGTGCACATCAAGACGGGCGACATTCCAAGGCTCGTGACGTGGACGACGACGGCTTCTTCATCCATCTCTTTCCACGGCGATCTCCTTCAAGGCAGAGTGTTCCTCTCCAAGGCTCGGCGAGGAGGAGACGACGGCGTCATCACCATTGCTACTACTATCTTCACATCTCAGGCCCCTCTTTTTGTTATTACTTTTGTGTTATGTTACTTCATTGTAATCTTGTCACCTCTTTGTTGTAAGCTTATCTTGCACTTCATGTACTCTTTCTTTTAAGTTAATGAAGAGAGTTGTTCTTTTGATCTAGTTCTTGATCTTCTTCCATCTCTACCCCCTTCTTCTATCTCTTCTTTTCACTTCATGCAATTAATTTCTATAGCATAGGCGCATAATCATAGGTGTTTTTAATTAAGTGTTTGGTTTGTTCTTCATTTCACTATTTTCTTTAAGTAAAGCAAAATCACAAATGTTTTTCTAAAAGGTTACAAGGTTTTTAACTCTAAAAATCTCTTCTTCCCTGTGGATTCGACCCTTCTCGCCACCATATTACGTCTCTCTTTCATCTAGTGCGAGTTGGAATTTTTAAGATTGATACACGTGTTTTAAACGACGAATTTTTGCGTTATCAATTTTTGGCACCGTTGCCGGGGAAGAATGCTGATTTTTGATTTAAGAACTTTATTTTCCTTATGTATATAGTGTACTAATAAAGTTCTCTTTTCTTTTTTTTACAGGTTAAAAAAAATTTAAAAAAAGGGGTAAGTTTGTATTTCTTTCTTTCATCTTTTGATTTTATCTTTTCATTTAAAAGAGAGAGAGAGAGAGAGAAGAATGAGGGATTGCACATCAAGTAAGTCTCCAAACTTATTCCTCTCATTTTGTGTCATTTCCTTAATGTTCTTGCATATTATGGTTAGATAGGTTCACTAAATTTTAAAAAAAACTCTTCACTTGAACCTAATAAAAATTCTCATTCTAAGAGTAGAAATCACACTTTCATGTTCTAAGTCATGCATCATTTAGGATAGAAGCTCTTTTTCTTTATTGTTTAATTGTTATTAATTACCTTATTGAAGATTGCGGGAGGCAAGGTGAGTACTCTAACTTTTCCAAAAGCATGCTCATGCATTTTCATGCTTGCATAGAACCCCTTGTTTGAACTTGCTTTGTTGCATATCATTTCAAAATATCTTAAGGGCAACACCCATAAGCAAGATAAGGTGGGGATTTCATCACCCTTTCTTAGCCCACAAATCATAATTCTCTTGCATCTTTGCATCTCCTAGACCTCAAATAAAATTCAGTAGACATTGGTTCTAAGTTCACACTGTGGTTCTTGTGTCATTTGAGCTTACCCTCTTATGAAAACCGGTGCCTAAGGCAAGACGGTCGGACGGCAAACGCCTTAAGCGGGCTAGTGGTTTGGCATAATTAGGTCCCTACAAAACTAGGGGGAACCTCCCACTACCCCACCCCTTACCTGGCCGATGGAAATATTGAGGGTGAACTTAAATTTCACTTTAGCCATTTTGTGAAATCAAATTTGTAGGTCTAGGTCACATCTAGGTCATTAGGTAATTTGTGTGACAACTTGTTTGTGATTGCATAAAAAAATTAATTAAAAAAAAAATCAAAAAAAAAATTTCCTCTTCTCTCTCTTCGTCCTAGTTTGTATCAAAATCAAAAAAAAATAAACAAACAAAAATCATCATAAAAAAAAAATCTCTTTCATCTCTCTCTTCGTCCTAGTTCATGCAAGGTAGAAGATCTCAACATCCAAACCTACTAGGACCCATTCAAGAAATTGAGAGAGTCTTGTATCCAGGGAACGATCTCCAACAAGATCTCATGGCTGAAAATCAGGGACCTCACCACCAAAATCTAATGGCCGAAAATCCCGACCCTCCAAAGCAAATGAAGGACTATTTCTTGCCCAATCAATACCAACCGTCCTTCTATGTCCAAGCACCTCAGAACCAGGCGGTTCAGTATGAAATCAAGTCTAGTACCATTCAAATATTGCCATCTTTTTATGGAAATCCCAATGAAGACCCTTACAAACATCTTGATGAGTTCCTTCAGATCTGCTCAACTGTTAAAATCCAGAATTTCTCTGATGATGCTCTTAGGCTAACTCTCTTCTCATTCTCTCTCAAGGATAAAGCCAAATATTGGTTAGGAGCCTTGGGTAGGATCATTGATACATGGGCAGAAATGCAAAAAGAATTTTTGAAAAAGTTCTATCCCATAGGGCGAATCAACACAATGAGAAGAGCCATAACTGGATTTACCCAAAATACTGGAGAACATATACATGAGGCTTGGGATAGGTTGAAAGATCTATTAAGAAAATGTCCTCATCACGGCCTGTCAAGATGGCAAATTGTTCAAGCATTTTATGAGGGGCTAACGGAGAATTATAGACAGATGGTGGATGCATCATGTGGGGGAGCATTCATGAGTAAGAGTGAGGATGAAGCGTATGATCTATTTGAAATGTTGAGTGAAAACTCCATCAGTCACACCTCACTTTCATCATGTGAACGAATGATCGGACCAAACAAGAGGGTCGGGCTTTACGAAGTCAAGAATCAAGGGGAGTTTGAGAATAAGATGGACATCAATGTCATAACCCAGAAATTAAATAAAATGGATTTACTGGCCCAGAAGATAGAGAAGGTTGATATGGTGGCTCAGAAGCTAGACCAGTTATTGGCTATGAATAGGCAGGAACCTTCTTCATCTTCTGCTCCTCAACCTCAACAATTCTCAACTCCCGGTCAAGAAGAAATTTGTGCTTTGTGTTCTAGCCCTCGCCATTCTGTGAGTGAGTGTCCCACAGTAGCCCAACTTTTTCCATTTATCCAAGGATAAATCTTTGCTGCTCAAGATGTCTCCAAGCCTGCATATGACCCTTACTCAAACACCTACAATCCAGGCTGGAGAAATCACCCAAATTTTTCTTGGAAATCCAATCAAAGTCCATCCACCCCACCTCATCCCTCACACCATTCAAATCAAAAACAATCTTTTCCAATGCCAAGTCAATCTAATACAAATCACTCTTATTCATCTCCTTTTCTCCATCAACAATTCCAGCAACCTCTTTTCCATCAAGCTCAGGCCTCATATCCTCAAGCCCAATTTTCTCAGGGCCAATTTCAGCAATTTCCTTCACATCGTTCCCATCAGCCACATTATCAGCCACCTCCTACTCAACCCACTTTTGATGACAAGTTTGAACAACTCCAACAACTTATTCCTACCCAAGCACAATCCATTTCCAAGTTGGAGAACCAGATAGGGCAACTTGCTGCCAATAACATGAGAAGAGAGGTAGGCCAGCTCCCTAGCCAACCAGTGGCCAACCCCCGCAATCAACAACCTCCAGGCTTCCCTCCAAGAGCTCCCATTCTTACTCAACCCAATCAGCCCAACCAACCTCAGTTGCCCCCTCCTATAGGTCCTCAGTTCGAGAATGCCAAAGCCATCTCTAACCTTAGGAGCGGAAAAATTCTTAATGACCCTTATCAGGCTAGGGATGTGGGTAGTAGTTCGGGCCAAGATGCCCACGAGGAGAGTGATAGTAAAGAGGAGGAGCCGGTAATTATGCAAGAAAGGAAGAGGCAAGAGGGGGGAGAAAATAAGCTGGACAAAGGGAAAGCAAAGGTTGATGAAGGACCTCGAGAGTATGTTCCTAAGGTCCCATTCCCTGATGCATTGAAGCCTAAAGCTCAACAGAGAAAACCGGTCCAACAAGATGAACTAGTGGAATTGTTTAAACAGGTGAACATCAATATTCCACTATTGGATGCGATCAAACATGTACCGGCGTATGCAAAATTTTTGAAAGAGCTATGTACACCAAAAAGAGAACCAAAGGCAGTAACACAAAAGGTCCGCTTGTCTGAAGATGTCATGGCAGTTGTTATGAATCATTTGCCTAAAAAATTAAAGGACCCCGGAGCTCCATTGATTTCTTGTGATATAGGTGGAATTACATTTGATAGAGCATTGCTAGACCTTGGAGCCAGTGTGAACTTGTTACCCACCTTTATATATGAGCAGTTTGATCTAGGGGAGTTGAAACCCACATCTATAATCATTCAACTGGCAGATCGATCTGTAAAGACTCCGAGGGGACTATTGGAAGATGTGATTGTGAAGGTGCATGAATGTTATTTTCCAGTGAACTTTCTTATTCTGGATATGGCCTTGTCCCAGGAATTAAAGCACACACCTATCATTTTGGGACGTTCGTTTCTTGCTACGGCCAAGGCCAATATAAATTGTGCCACGGGGATGATGGATATTTCCTTTGGAGGAGAGAAGGTTTCTCTGAATGTGTTCAAAGCATCTCAATATCCAGACCATGAGGAGGAATGTAATGTCATTGATGTTATTGAAGAACTAATTGAAGAAAGTCTGGAAGTTAATGAGGAATGTCTAAAAGAGGGTAGCATGCTCCAGGATTCCCCACTTTCTAGTGCACCCCACTCTAGAGTAGAGCCACTCCCTCCACTTCAAGTTGAACCTATTCTTCCATCTTTGGATCAGCCGCCCAGTCTAGAATTGAAGGCTCAGTCGGATCCTTTGAAGTATGTCTATCTAGGTCCTAACCAAACTCTGCCCGTAATCATTGCTTCCAACCTCACTGCTACTCAGGAATCCCAACTCCTAGATATCTTTCAGGAGCACAAGAGGGCGATAGGTTGGTCAGTGGCCGATTTGAAGGGTATCAGTTTGGATGTGTGTATGCATTACATTTACTTGGAGGCTAATGCCAAGCCGAGCAGAGAGATGCAACGTCGGCTGAATCCAAGTATGAAGGAGGTAGTGAAGAAAGAACTTGTCAAATGGTTGGATGCTGGGATCATATATCATATTTCTGATAGCAAGTGGGTCAGCCCAACTCAAGTTGTTCCCAAGAAGTCAGGGCTGACAGTTGTAACAAATGAGAAAGGAGAAGAAGTTCCCACACGATTACCAACTGGGTGGAGAATCAGCATTGATTACAGAAAACTAAATTCAGTCACGAAAAAAGATCATTTCCCACTCCCATTCATTGATCAGATCTTGGAGAAACTGGCTGGGCAGAAGTATTATTACTTTCTGGATGGCTATTCTGGGTATAACCAAGTTGCAATTTTCCCAGAAGATCAAGAGAAAACAACCTTCACATGCCCCTATGGCACGTTTACTTTCAGAAGAATGCCTTTTGGGCTCTGCAATGCCCCTGCCACATTCCAGCGGTGTATGATGTCCATTTTCTCTGAAATGGTGGGGGAATGGTTGGAAGTTTTTATGGATGACTTTTCAGTGTTTGGTGATTCATTTGATGATTGTTTGAGAAATTTGACTCGGGTATTGAAAAGATGCATTGAGTCGAATCTATTGTTGAGCTGGGAGAAGAGCCACTTCATGGTAAGAGAAGGGGTCGTTTTAGGCCATGTAGTTTCAGAGAAGGGAATAGAGGTTGACAAGGCCAAGGTTGATGTGATTTCTAATCTTCCTCCCCCTTCTTCGGTCAAACAGATCCATTCCTTTCTTGGCCATGCAGGATTCTACCGCAGATTCATTCAAAACTTCTTCACCATTGCTCGACCACTTACACAATTGCTTGCCAAGGACACTCCCTTTCATCTTGATGAGTCCTGTCCAGAGGCGTTCAATTCTTTGAAAGCGGCTCTCACACAAGCTCCCATTCTCCAATCTCCTGATTGGTCGCTCCCTTTTAAGATCATGTGTGACGCCTCAGACTATGCTGTAGGAGCTGTCCTAGGTCAAAGAGTTGAAAAGAAGCCCGTGGTTATCTACTACGCGAGCCGCACCCTCGCTGATGCCCAAATGAACTACACCACCACGGAAAAGGAATTGTTAGCTGTTGTGTTTGCCCTCGAAAAGTTTCGATCATATCTATTAGGAGCGAAAGTCATTGTTTATTCTGATTACTCAGCATTAAAATTTTTGATGTCTAAGAAGGAAGCCAAATCCCGTCTCATACGGTGGATTTTGTTACTACAAGAGTTTGATTTGGAAATCAGAGACAAGAAGGGGTTGGAGAATGTTGTAGCTGATCACTTATCTAGGATTGTAATTCTTGAAAGTGCCCCTATGTCCGACTCCTTCCCCGATGAACAAATTCTTTCCATGTCACATACAACAATCCCTTGGTTCGCTTATATAGTCAACTACCTGGCGGTAGGACAGATCCCAGAAGGGTGGTCTAAACAGGAGAAGGATCAATTCTTTTCTAAGCTAAGGCACTATTTTTGGGAGGACCCGGAGCTATTTCACATGGGTTCTGATCTGATCATTAGAAGATGTGTCCCCGAGGAGGAACAACAGTCTGTGTTGAATTTTTGTCATCATTCGGCTTGTGGGGGACATTTTTCAGGAAAGAAAACTACAGCAAAAGTTTTACAAAGTGGATTTTATTGACCCACTTTATTCAAGGATGCTTATGAATGTTCTAAAACTTGCTTGAGATGTCAAGCCGTGGGCAACAATTCAAAAAGAGATATGATGCCGCTCAGTCCCATTCTGATAGTAGAGATTTTTGATGTTTGGGGAATAGACTTTATGGGACCATTTCCACCTTCATTTGGAAATGAATAAATTTTGGTGACAGTGGACTATGTTTCAAAATGAATTGAAGCTGTTGCTACTAGGACAAATGATCACAAGGTTGTGATGAAGTTTGTGAAGAAACACGTCTTTTCTAGATTTGGTTGTCCCAGAGCTATCATTAGTGATGAGAGCTCTCACTTTATTTATTTTCAATTCCGAGCTCTACTTCGTAAATATGGCATCACTCACAAGCTCACTACCCCCTACCATCCCCAAACCAGTGGCCAGGTAGAAGTGTCAAACAGGGAGATAAAAACCATTCTGCATAAGACAGTTGGGCCAGATAGAAATGACTAGTCCGAGAGACTAGATGATGCACTCTGGGCCAACAGAACTGCATTTAATACTCCTATTGGCATGTCACATTACCGTCTCATTTTTGAAAAAACCTGCCACTTGCCTGTAGAGCTTGAACATAGAGCATATTGGGCCATCAAACAAGTCAACTTTGATCTCATTCAAGCCGAGGCCCAAAGAGCTCTACAACTCAATGAATTGGAGGAACTAAGAAATGAAGTCTATGAAAATTCAAAAATCTATAAAGCCAAAATGAAAGCCTTCCATGATAAGCATATTCAAAGGAAAACTTTTCAACTAAATCAGAAAGTATGCCTTTTTAACTCTAGGCTGCGCGTGTTCCCTGGAAAGCTCAAGTCCAGATGGGATGGACCGTTTGTAGTTGTCAAAGCTTTTGACCATGGTGCCGTCAAAATTTTGAATCCTAAAAATGGTCAAATTTTCACTGTCAACGGTCAAAGATTGAAATCTTATTTGGAAAATGACCAGTTGCAAAAAGAATCCATTGTCCTAAGTGGTCTGGAATAAAATCTTCGTGAGCTCTCATGCGTCTGGCTGAAGACGGAAAACTTAGCGCTTCTGGGAGGCAACCCACAGTTTTTGTTGTTTTGACGTTTTTGTTTGAGTGTGTTTCAGTAGTCAGGTTAAGGCCTAGGAGAGGAAGCCATCGCCGCCTATGACATTGATGGAGGTTTCGTCTCGCATATCCGGTTGTCTCTTTCCTACTTAGAAGTATTTATTGATACATTGTTCTTTTACTTTCAATTCTACATGACATTGAGGACAATGTCACTCAAGTTGGGGGGAGAGAAATTTTCATGATGCATATAGTACAACCTTATAGGAGTGCTGTCTTGCATGTCATCGTTACATGAAAGTAGAAAGATGTAAACCCCATTTTGAGTTTCATGATTCATGCTTAAATGAAAAGTAATTCTAGAATAGAAAAAGCTAGAGAGAAGGATGATGGAAAATTTAGTCAATCTAGCCATGAAAAACTGATATAAGAATCCCTTTAAAGTTCATGTGCACTTAAAAAAAAATATTTACATTACACACTAATGAAACAAGCAAGATAAGCCCTCGGCTATTTTAGGTATATTGTCTGATATTCTGCACTTCTTAAGAAAAGAGATATTTATACAAAGCTTTCTGTCAAATTATCTATCAAATAAGTACAATGGCACTATGAAAAAAAAATACCATGAAAAAAACCCCTAGTCTTAGTAACCGGGTCTACTTCACCTAAGACGTGTTGAGGTTCGCGTAAAACGGAAAAGGGAACCTGGATCTGTGAAACTGGGGCTGCTTCTCCTAAGGCAAGAGTCGAGGTTCACGTTAAACAGTGAAGGGTAGTGCAGCATCATGTGTGGTATAAAAGATCCCAAAGGGACAAAGTAATAAGGCAGATAAAAAGCTAATATACTTAATGCTCTGATCTAAGAGGTGCATGGTTGAAAGACATTTGTTTGGAATAGCGAATGGGGGATACAATTGTCTAAGCTGTGGATTTAGTAGTTACACATGCATAAGTGCTATTGAGCTTTGATTTGAATTCTTAATTATGTACTATTAAGTTCCTGTATAAGGCTAGTGTGCATTAATGATTCCAGATTCCTAATCTTTGGTTGATTCTATGAAGGGAGAATTGGATATGAGAGCATGAATTTTACAAACTCTTGTTAGTCCTAAATTTCAATTTATTGGCATTACTAACGGGCTAGCAATGAGTAAGTTGGGGGGTGTGATAAGTGTCCATTTGTAATGATAATTCATTACATGTACACCATTTTATGTGCATATAATTAGGTAATTATGCATATTTCATAGTTAACCTCAACTCCACATTTAAATTGGAGCTTTCACGTAAATTGATTAATTCGATTATCTTATTTAATAATAAATTAAAGTTGAGGGCTATGAGCATTACTTCTCCATTGCATAATCATGAGCATTTGAGATTTATGTGCATATTGTGGTAATTTTTATGGACTAAAGTGTAATTATGTGTGTGTAGGACACCGAAGGCAATTACAAAAGAAGCCGAGGGCAAAACTGTCACCACTACTTTGACCAAGTCAAAAGCACATATTTTGATTGGAGGGAAAAGAAATTTCAAAAGTTTAAAATTGAAGAAAAGAAACACATACTTCGGTTGGAGGGAAAATTGAATTCAAAGTTTGAAATAAAGGAGAGACATGATGAGCCTTGAGAAAGGGGGTGCCCAAAGTCCAAGAAAGGGGGTGCCCACCTACTTTTTCTCTTCCCCATACATCATATTCCACTTAAATCTCAGCCATTCATCTCCTTTTGATACAATCTCCACCCTTCATCTACCCAACTTTCCCTATAAATAGCCCATGACAAGGAGGAGAAAGAGAGTTCTTCTTTTGGCAATTTTTCACTCTTTCTCTCCCTCTCACATCTTTTAGTTCGCCGAGTTCGCCCTCTTCCCTCTCTCTTCTCCTCTTTCTGTCTTCATGAAAGTTCTTTATTTTTACGTTCTCTACAACTTCTTCTTCTGCATCATCTTCTAATTCCTTCTAGTTTTCAAGATATTTCGTGTTTTTCACTGTACTATCCTGTTCATCTGCGAACCAGTGTTTCTCTCTGTTCTTCCCCTTGTTTCTCACCCTTATAGTCACTTTCTCCTCTTGCTTTATTCATAAACATTCTTTGTTTTTAAAATATCTTCAACTTCTTCTTCTACGCCATCTTCTAATTCTTTCTGGTTTGAAAGTTATTTCCCATTTTTTAACTTACTGTCCTGTGATTTCACTGTTCATATGAGGTTCTAGCTTTTGTTATTTCTCAGTTTTGAAGCCCTTCCCCTCTTTATTTCTTTCTGTGTTCTTCATTAAAGTTCTTCCTCTCTTGTAGATCTAGATTTTCTTCTTCTATCATTTCCTCCAATTCTTCTTAATTTACGAGTTATATTTATTTTCCTACTGTTTCACTCTCTCATCTTCTTCCCTCTTCATCTCCACACAAACCCTTCCACATTCCTCTCTATATTTCTCTCCAAAGCTTATCCTCCACAACTCTCCTTTCATGGCGGTGTGCACATCAAGACGGGCGACGTTCCAATGCTCGTGACGTGGACGACGACGGCTTCTTCATCCATCTCTTTCCACGGCGATCTCCTTCAAGGCGAAGTGATCCTCTCCAAGGCTCGGCGAGGAGGAGACGACGGCGTCATCACCATTGCTACTACTATCTTCACATCTCAGGCCCCTCTTTTTGTTATTACTTTTATGTTATGTTACTTCATTGTAATCTTGTCACATCTTTGTTGTAAGCTTGTCTTGTACTTCATGTACTCTTTCTTTTAAATTAATGAAGAGAGTTGTTCTTTTGATCTAGTTCTTGATCTTCTTCCATCTCTACCCCCTTCTTCTATCTCTTCTTTTCACTTCATATAATTAATTTCTATAGCATAGGCGCATAATCATAGGTGTTTTTAATTAAGTGTTTGGTTTGTTCTTCATTTCACTATTTTCTTTAAGTAAAACAAAATCACAAATATTTTTTTAAAAAGTCTGAAAGCTTCGCTGATAATCATCTGACCAATCAAACTTGTTCTCCTTGTGGGTTAATCTTGTAAGAGGTACCGCAATCTTGGAGAAATCTTGAATGAATCTTCGATAATAGCCTGCCAGGCCTAAGAAGCTTCTGATTTCAGTCACACTAGTCGGCTGCTCCCAATTCTTCACTGCCTCCACCTTCGAAGGATCAACAGAAATACCGTCTTTCGTGATGATATGTCCTAGAAAGGACACCTCTTGCAGCCAGAATTCACACTTACTGAACTTGGCATATAGCTGATGATCTCTCAACAGTTGTAATGCCATCCTCAGATGTTCAGCATGCTCTTCCTCATTCTTGGAATAAATCAGGATGTCATCAATGAATACCACGACCCATTGATCAAGATAGGGCCGAAATACATTGTTCATCAACTGTATGAAAGCTACTGGTGCATTCGTTAGACCAAAAGGCATAACGACAAATTCAAAATGACCATACCTGCTGCGGAAAGCCGTTTTATAGATATCATCATCCTTAATCCGCAACTGATGATATCCAGATCGAAGATCGATCTTAGAAAAATACTGAGCACCCGCTATCTAGTCAAATAATTCATCAATCCTCGGCAATGGATATTTGTTCTTGACAGTCTGCTGGTTCAATTGCCGATAATCGATGCACAACCTCATCGAACCATCTTTCTTCCTGACGAATAATACAGGGGCTCCCCAAGGAGAAGTACTAGGGCAAATGAAACCCTTCTTGCGCAATTCCATCAACTGTTGCTTTAATTCCCTCAGTTCCGCAGGAGACATGCAGTAAGGAGCCTTGGAAATAGGAGATGTGCCAAGAAAGAGATCAATAGAAAAGATAACTTCCCGCTTAGGCGGAAGTCCTAGTAGTTCTTCGAGAAAAACATCAGGAAAATCCCGGACAACAGAAATGTCCTTAATCTCAATCTGCTGTTCAGGGGTTGCACAAACAAAGGTCAGAAAAGCCTCGCATCCTCGTCTCATCAGCTTATCAGCTCGAAGAGCAGAGATAAGGGATACGGAGTTATGGTGCTTAACTCCCACAAAAGAAAGTCTAGGGTGTCTAGTAAAAGACACGGAGCTAGAACTGTAGTGAACATTAGCCTCATATCTAGCCAACCAATCCGCTCCTAGGATTAAATCATAATCCTTCATGTCCATGCAAATCAAATCAGCTGGAAAGTTCTGTTCACCAATCATAACCATACTAGAAGGATAGAAATACTGGATTGCTGATCTAGTACCAATATGTGTTGATATTTCTAACGGAGAATTCATCAAAACAGGTTCCATAGCTAAAGACTTAGCAAATCTCCGAGAAATAAAGGAATGTGTGGCACCAATATCAAAAAGAACAAATGCTGGCTTGTCGAGTATAATAAGTGTACCTTCGACGAGCCCACCGTCCTCGTCGGTTCCTGCTTCATCTGCATGCAAAGCTTGAAGCTTGCCTTATGGTTTCTTGAAGACTTGACCGGTGTAGCTTGCTCCGATATAAGAGGACAGTTAGGGATACGGTGCTCTTTGCTTCCATAACGCAAACAGGCGCCTAGCTTGCGCCAGCAATCCTCCATCTAGTGACCAGGATTATTACAAAACTTGCACACGCCCTTGAATGGAACAACAGGCCCAAGCTTCTTGTCTTCCTACCTCGGCATCTTTCCCTTCCACGATCCAGATCCAGTCCATGAACCAGGCCCACTAATAGGCCTCTTCTTGCTATACCCGGGTTTGACATTCCCGGAACCCGTAGGTAGTTCCTTCTTTGCACCTTTTCCACGGATTCTCTTCGTCATCTCAAGAGTATCATCTAGAACTTGAGCTTTCCTCACCATTTCGGAATAAGTGGAGATTTCCATCGGTGCCAACTGATTGATATAATGTGGCTTCAGCCCATTGAGAAAACACTTCGCCTTCATCTTCTCGGTGGAAATAAGGTGTGTAGCATAACGAGAAAGCCGTGAAAATTGAGCCTCATACTCTGCCACGGACAGACCTCGTTGTTTTAGAGCTGCAAACTCCGCCGCTTTCTTCTCTTGTACTCGGTCAGAAAAATACTTGTTGTTAAAGAATTCCTCGAACTCTTCCCACGTAACATGCTGATCACCGAGAGTCGTCTTGATAGAATCCCACCAAGTACGTGCATCACGTTCCAGTTGGAATGTAGACAAAAGGACACGCTCTTGGCTGGTGCATTGCATAACTTCGAAGATTCTTCCCATTTCATCTAGCCAGTGCTCGGCTTCATCGGGATCAGTCGAGCCACCAAATCTAGGCAGATTCATCCCTCGGAAGTTCCGGTATAGATCACCGGTGCCATGATGTGCCGCTCCTGCTTGAGCCACTTGCTATAAAGCCTGCGTAAGTCCTTGAACTGTATGCTGCAAGTTCCTCCATTCCGCACGTTCAGCTGCCATTTCAAAAGCCTACACGAGGAATAGATTACTAAGGTTCAATAAGTAGATAATAACATGATTAAGATACGAACTTAACCCAAGTTTCTACCCAATCTCACCAGGTCGGGTTTTTAGACTTTAACAAGGTTAGGGGTTATCATAGGACCCTAAAACTTAGAAAACCTAGAACTTAGGAAAACCTAGGAATGTGAAACCTAGGGCTCTGATACCAACTAAACTGTCATGCCCCGACGCGGAATATCGGGACGTACAGTTAGAAACTAGCTAGAAAGCAAATAAATATTCTAAACTGAACAATTACACAATGCTAAGGAAAGATACAACTCTATTGATCAAGATGATTCCAAATCATTACAATAACCGACACTGCTAATACACGATCAAATATGACTTCCAATCTGAATTCTAATACAATAACTGACTCCAAGAGTAACAAGTGCTAACACAACTCTAAGGAAATAACTAGAGGTAACCAACCATGCCAACTCGGCATCTACTACAAGTACACTCAAGAGATATCACTCCTGCCCTTCCCCATCGGTATGCGCATCGTCACCTGAATAGCCTGGAAAGGGGGGAAACAACAACTATGAGCTGACGCTCAGTAGGAAATAACATGCAAGTTTACGTGATTAACAAGTTAATTACATTTTCATATGCAATGCTAAGGAATGAAATAAATGACGATACAAATAAACAGCGAAATACAAAGATCTTGTAAGGTCAAGAAATATAATGATGACAAGAGATAACAAGATAACAAGTACAAGAATTTACAACAAGAGATAGTAATAAAGAATTGAGAATTGGCCAACAAGCAAGTATTTTAAACATCATTTCAAGCACGATCAAGTAACAAGAGTAACAAGAGATTTTTCATGTCATAGACGTAACAAGCTAGTCAAGTACTCGGTGCAATGCCTCACCATGTCATTAACATCCCATGGGCTCACTAACTTTCGGGCGCTCTCCCCAGGACCAGACCGGGCCCTTACGGTGCGTTGGCATCGATTTATTAGATACAAGATCCCACGATTGTCTAGACATTCAGTCAAGTTATATGGCCAATTTAATCAGAGGAATTACTGCCACAAGTATGAGATTTAAGGACTAACTTGTCCTTGGATTCACTAAAACAAAACTCAGTTATACGGTCACTTTGGACCGCATTACAAGAATTGGACCAAAACTTGGTCCACGGGGTCAAGAAAGAACGGATGACAGTGTACCGTTCAAGTGTGTAAGCAATCCATTCTACTGGAGTAATAATGACTAAAACAGCAACTTAACAATCAATTTAATCCTAATTACCAAGTTAATATATCAAAGATTATCTATTATCATTTGCATTTAGCCAATTGCCAAAAAGCGGATTCAAGATGATGAGATAAGGAACAAGCTCGTACAGGAATGAAATAGCATGCATTAACAGAAATCTAGTTACACAATTAATCATTAATTATGTGGGTTTCTATTTAACCATTGTATACGTTGAAATGAAGATGATAAACGTCATGTTTTTACACTATGTTTGCATGTAGGGACCAATGTCAATTGAAATCAAAGGCGTACATGAATAGGTCATTAGATCCTCAAAAATATAGTTTTCAATTGGGCTAAGTTGAATGGGTCGATCCCCTAATGGTTCGGATCGATCCTCGGGTCGAAAAACGAACAAAACAGGTTTACTGGCACATGGGTCGACCCATTGGGTCGACCCCTGGAAAAATTCCAAGCATGGGTCGACCCATTGGGTCGACCCCTGGAATTCCAGGAGTCTACCTGGTGATGGGTCGACCCATTGGGTCGACCCCTGCCAGGCAGAAGCCTTCTGCTTGCTGGGGTGCATGGGTCGACCCATGGGGTCGACCCCTGGGTTCCCAGACGCGAACGGGCTTCCGGAAAATACAAGAAACTCAACGATTTGGGGTCTAAATGGGTTGGGATCTTAACCACATGCTCTAAGGTTCTTAATATACATACAAGGGTCATAAAACAAGAGTTTTGAAACACAGATTTCAACAGAAATCAAATGAATCACAACCTATTCAATGATGAACACATGAAGACCTAGTTCTTGACATGCTTCTACTAAATCGTATGGTTCTCTCAATATATACAACGAAATTTGGGGCTTATTATATCAAAAGAAAGCTAACTTAATGCTGATTCTAACCATGTATGATATGCCATATGTGGATCTAGATATCCAACTCAAAAATAGCCCGAAAATCATGCTTCTACTTGAAGAACATACCATAAATCAAGCCTAAACATGCTCTTACTTCGATCCAAAATTCTCTAAACATGCTCAATGAAATTTGGGGCTTTCTACGCCAAATGAAAGTTAACAAGATGCTGATTACATTCATGTATATCAATTAGAGTTTGGATGTTAGATCCTACCTCAATCGAAGAGCAATCGAAGAGAGAACTTAAAGCCCTAGACTGAAGAACGAATTGGACAGCACCTTAGAAAACCCGCGATATCTCCTTCGATACCTAATGAAAATTGGGGCTTTTACCACCATTGGAAAGATCACGTCGAGAGGAACAATTTGATATATTCATAAGCTGATTTTGGTTAAGGAAACCTATCTCAATCGAAGGATCAAAGAGGAGAGGAAGGAGGACGACGGCAGCCGACCCACCTCCACTAAACGACCAAGAACTTCCTAGATCTGAATCTAATACGAACACCACAGCCACCAAATGAAAGTAGACTCGTAGAGCTTCATTGTGATAGCTTATAGAGCTTCTGGAGACTTCGGGGCTGGGAGGAAGCGACCATGCAAGTTAGGTGTTGGAAAACGGCGCCGCCATGGTTGACCACTCCAAAACTCGGCCGCCACCATGTGTTAGGGTTAGGTTTATGTTCGATTGATAGAGGGCTATTGATCCTTAGATCGTGGCCTTTCATTTGCCACCAAAATGAGCTCATTTTGTTGAGTATTAAGCTCTAATTTGGTGTTTTAAGATGAGGTTTACTATTGCGTTCACTATTGGGTAGGTAAGTGTGGAAATCGGACTTAATCCACTGATTAGGCCTAGTTAATGATTTTATTAGGCTTAGTCGAAGAAGACAAAATTGTTAAACGAAATGGATTACACAATAATATGATTTTTATGGATTTTTATAAAATAGTTGAAAGGTGACTTATACTATTTATTAAAGAATTAATCTAATTAATTGCGAATAAATTCTCATTATTTCAAATAATTCCAAATAATTTCAAATAAATTCAAATAATTCTAATTAAATTTCCAAAATAATTTGGGGTATTACAATCTCGCATGATGGTTGGCCGTGCGTCTGACAGGGTGTCTTTCCGTTTTCTCATGCTTTAACTGCCCGACTACTTCGTGTGTCCCGCTGGGATGGAACCGAGGAGTCTGAGGTGATCGTTCGTAGGGAGAAGTCCCTTTAGCTTGTTTTCGAGGGAAGAATCATTTAAGGCAAGTAACCTCCCTTTGCCTATAAAAGGACTGAAGGGCGTCTCCCCCTCTCCATCGCTTAGGGTATTCTCTAACAATCTTTCCTCTCTCCTTTTTCACAAAGTGTTGTGCTGTCGAATTTGAAGCATGGAAGATGTTCTGAAAGATGAAGCTGCCAATGATGGAGGGCAGAGAGTCCTTGCTGCTTCAGGTTTGAAGGGGGTTCGACGGCCAGTGGGCAGGTTAGAAGGGGGTTCGACGTGCGAAAGCACGTCGCCTTCTTCTATCAGTTCCGACGGCGCTAGCGGAGAGGGGTGTGATGGCGGACGGATGGGGGAATCATGCATCCCTTTCACCCGTCCCTTCCCGCTCACTCTATGGAGGGGATTCCTCAAGATTCCTATCCACTCCCTGCTTCTCCTTCTTTCTCCCCACAGCCACTTTCTCTCTCTTCTGCCCTTCTCATCATTTCTTTCACTCTTCGGAGGGTGCGTCTCGACATCCTCTTTTATTAGTTGGCTTTCTCTTCCCCTTCATCTTCCTTGTTCAACTTGGAAGGTAGCCTTCTTCTTCCTAATCCCTCTGTCACCTTCGTTTCGTGTTACCCGAGCCAACGGGGTCGACTATCCTTTATCCGAGCCTGTTTCTGCACGGGACAGAGTCAGTGGCTGGACGCAGGAAGGCTAACCGAGTCAGCCGAGCGATGGACTCGTACGGCGCCGCCAGATGGATTTTTTCTTTTTTGGCATGTATTGTCTTGGCTTCGGCCTTTCTGATGTACAAGCAAGTTGTTTGAATAAAAGAGGAAGGAAACTTTTGTTTTATTTCATATTGCTTACACAACGCTCGATGTTCAGAAATAGAATTTGCGTAGTGTAGTCGCGTTCCACGTCCGAGGGATGTGTTCTCCTTCCATAGTAGATAGCCGGTATGCTCCTTTCCCGAGCGTCTCAACCACTCGGTAGGGTCCTTCCCAATTAAGGGATAACTTGCCCGCCACCTCAAGTGGTCGAGAGGCTTCAACTTTCCTGAGAATGAAGTCTTCCGGTTGAAAGTGTCTATCTCAGACTTTGGCGTTGTAGTATCGAGTGAGGTGGCATTGATATTCCGTTGCTCGGATGATGGCAATCTCTCGGAGTTCATCTGCTAGGTCGAGGTTTTCGAGCAATTTTTGGTCGTTTGCCTCGGGCGAGAAATAGATGACTCGGAAGGAGGGATTGGCAATCTCCAACGGTATCACAGCCTCGGTGTCGTACATCATCTAAAAGGGACTTTCACCGGTTGCCGTTCTGGGAGCCGTTCTGTGCGACCAAAGTACGCTTGGCAATTCCTCGAGCCAGCTGCCCTTGGCTTTACCGAGCCTGGTCTTGATGCCTTTCAAGATAGTCTTATTGGCATTTTCGACCAGCCCGTTAGCCTGAGGGTGGGCGACCGAAGTGAAGTGATTGCGAATGCTTAGGTCGGCACATCTGTCTCGGAAATCATGAGAATCAAATTACCGGCCATTATCGCTCACTATCACGCGGGGGATGCCGTAGCGACAGATGATCGATTTCCAGACGAAACACCAGACGACTATCTCGATTATCCTAGCTGTGGCTTCGGCCTCGATCCACTTGGTGAAGTAGTCGATGGCGACGATGATGAACTTCTTCTGGGCCTGAGCCGTAGGGAATGGCCCAAGGATGTCGATCCCCCACCAAGCAAAATGATAAGGCTCGGCTAGGGTGACGAGCTCCGTTACCGGCTGATGGACCAAGTGATCAAATCGCTGGCATCGGTCACACTGTTATACGTAGGTCAAGTAGTCGCGCTGCAGAGTGGGCCACCAGTAACCCTGCCGAAGCAAGATCCTGGCGAGCGACCTTCCTCCTAGATGCGCTCCGCACAGACCTTCTTGAACCTCTTGGATCGCTCGATTGGCTTCGTCAATACTGATGCACTTCAGGAGGGGACCGGAGAAGGATCTGCGGTATAAAGTGCCATCCAGAATGACGAATCGTCGAGCTTGGTACTTCAATCTCTGAGATTCTCGAGGGTCGGGAGGCTCCTGAGAGTCTTGGAGCCACGACAGATTGGGGGTACGCCAGTCGCTTGGGGAGGCCGAGTCAACAGCCATGAGCTCTGAATCAATGCTCGGTCACTCTAGCTCTTCGAGAAGGACCGATCGAGTACCTTCGGGGTCAAGAGAGGAGTCCAGCCAAGAGAGGGCGTCCGCTCGGGAGTTTTCCTCCAGAGCTATTCAGACTACCTCAAAACTCTCAAACTGTTGTGCCACGGTTCTGACCAGCTGGAGGTATTTGACCATCGGTGCTTCCCGAGCTTCGTAATTGCCGTTGACCTGGCTAGCGACCAGTTGGGAGTCAGTGTGAATTCTGACTCGCTCGGCCCCCAACCGCCGGGCCATGCGGGCTCCCGAGATAAGGGCTTCATACTCGGAGGCGTTGTTTGATGCCTGGAAGTTAAACTTCAAGGCGTATTACAGCTCTGCTCCTTCGGGGGACTTCAGGAGGATCCCGGCGCCGCTCCCGACTGAATTGGAGGATCCGTCGACAAACAATTCCTAGGTTGGCCCGGTTGCGGACGGAGATTTTTCTTCGGTCGGGATGGTGCTCTCGGCGATGAAGTCGGCGAGCGCATGTCCTTTGATAGCCGAGCGGGGCCGATACGATATATCGTAGGCCCCGGGCATGATGGCCCACTTGACGAGGCATCCCGAGGCTTCAGGGTGGGCGAGGATCCTCTTCAGTGGTTCGCTGGTTAGCACGATGATGGAGTGCCCTTGGAAATAGGGTCGAAGGCGCTTGGCTGAGGTAACCAATGCTAGCACGAGTTTCTCGGTTGCGGGGAACCTTCTTTCAGCCTCATTGAGCACCTTGCTGGTGTAGTAGACCGGTCTCTCGACTCCCGAGTCATTTTTGACCAGGACCGAGCTAACTATGGATGGAGTTGCCGAGAGGTAGAGATGCAAGGCTTCACCTGGGACAGGCATGGATAGCACCGGGGGTGAAGCCAGGAACTCCTTAAGCTCTGCGAATGCTCTTTGGCATTCCTCGTCCCATGCAAACATAGCAGATGTCATTTTGGGCCCCCTTAATAGTTTGAAGAAGGGTAGGCATCGTTCGGCCGCACGGGACAAGAATCTGCTAAGCGCGGTAATGTGCCCATTAAGGCGTTGAATGTCCTTGGTGCAGGTAGGCGGGCGCATGTCCAGGATGGCCTGGACCTTGTCGGGGTTGGCCTCGATCCCACGCTGGGGTACTAAGAAGCCCAGGAATTTACCAGACCTTACTCCAAAGGCACACTTGGTGGGGCTGAGCTTCATATTGTACCTCAGGAGGGTGTCGAAGGTCTCTGCTAGGTCGACGAAGTGGTCCTCGGCCTTGGGGGTCTTGATGAGCATGTCGTCAATATAGGCCTCGACGTTCCGACCGAGCTGTCCCTCGAACATATGATTGACCAGCCTCTGGTACGTGGCTCCAGCGTTCTTCAACCCGAAAGGCATCCGGGTGTAGCAGTATACGCCGAAGTCGGTGATGAAGGCGGTCTTCTCGATGTCTTCTGGATCCATTCTGATCTGGTGGTAACCTGAATAGGCGTCCAGGAAGCTGAGTATCTCGTTGTCCAAGGTTGAGTCAACTAGTTGGTCGATGCTCGACAACGGATAGCAGTCCTTTGGTGTGGCTTTGTTCAAGTCGGTGAAGTCCACGACATTCGCCACTTTCCTGAAGCTTTTGGCACCAGGACGACGTTATCCAGCCACGTCGGGTACATGACCAATCTAAAAAGACCAGTCTTTTGCCCCTTGGTGACTTGCTCCTTGATGATCGCATGCTTCTCTGGCGCGTGCTTCCTTCTGCGTTGTTGTATGGGCTTCACGGTTGGGTCGAGGTTGAGTTTATACACCACCGTCTCCCCTGGTATCCCAGGGAGTTGATCATCAGACCATGCAAAGACTCGGATGTACCCGGAAAGAAATTCTTTATATTGCTGCTGAACCTTAGATGGTAGGTCGGCTTCAATCTTTACTCCTAGGGTCGGGTCATCGTTTAGGAAAACCGTTAACAACTCACCTCCAGGCTCGGATGTTATAGGTTTTTCCTCGACTTTCCGGGGGCCCTTGTTCTTCCCGTCCGGCCTTGTGGCTTTAACCGAGATATTATAGCACCTTCTGGCCATCGCTTGGTTGCCCCGAACTTCCCCCACCCCATTTTTAGTGGGAAACTTCATCTTTTGGTGATAGGTAGAGGGCACCGCTTTCGTTCGGCTAAGGATCCCTCGGCCGAAGATTGTGTTGTATGCTATCATACCCTTGATCACTATGAAGTCCACCATAACCATAACGGTTTTGGGTGGGGTGCCGAGAGTAACCGACAGGTTTAGGGATCCCTCGGGATAAGTGGCCTGGCCATTGAACCCGCAAAGGGGGGTTCGGATCGGGTGGAGTTTAGACAGATTCTCCCCCATCTTAAGGAAACACTCATAAGATAATATCTCAGGGGCACTTCCATTGTCAACTAGAATCCTATATACGTTACAATGGTTTATCGTGGCCGATATGACTAGGGCATCGTCATGCGGGGTGGTCAGCCCTTCTAGGTCTTGGTCGGAGAAGACTATGACCTGGGGCTCACTTGGCGGGGCCTTAGGAGGCTCAATGGCTCGGCTCGCCCGCTCCGCATGACGCTTCCTTCCTCGGCCACTATCTCCTCCTGATGCAGATCCTCCAGTGATGACGTTGATATGGACCCCGCGAGGGGCATTGCCGATTTCCTCTGGGGCGCCTCGGTCTTCCTTATGCCCGGCCACGAACCGGGATACGTGTCCCTGGCGGACGAGGCGCTCGATCTCATCCTGGAGCTGGTGGCAGTCGCCGGTGTGATGCCCGTGGTCGCTGTGGAACAGGCAATGTTTGTTGCGATTGCAGCTCTTCAACCTCATTGGCTCGGGTTGGCGGAGGAGGCCCGAGCCTTTGATGTCTTCATATATCTCGTACACCGGAGCGGTTAAGGGATTGTATCGCTCGTACTTCTGGGACGGTTCTTTGTGCTCCCCGTCTCGGTTCCGCCTTTTTCCTTGGCCCGAGCTTGACTCGGGTGCCCGCTTCTTGTCCCCCTCCCGACCCTAGCCGGTTGCGCCTCGGCATGCGCTGAGAACTTCTTCTCACTCAGCATGGCGTAAGGCCAGAGTCACTAGCTCGACAAGGGTCGAGGGAGGGTGGAGGACAAGTTCGCGGCGGAGGTTTTTATCCCGGGTGCCTCCGGTCAGCGCGGTCATGGCCGAGGCCACATCCAGGCGGGGGATTCTCAGGGCTTCCGACTTGAATCGGTTGATATAAGCCCGGAGTTTCTCCCCCTGCTCTTGTTTGAGAGCCAATAGCCCTGCTACCGACCTTGGGGGGCCGCTGCTGGCGAAATTCTCCTTGAACACTCGCCCAAACTGCTTGAAGTCCCGGATGGATCCGGGGGCAAGGGCCCAGAACCATGCTTGGGCGCCTTGAACCAGGGTGGTCACAAAGGCTCGACACTTGATGGCGTCGGACTCCCCGTGGAGGGTCATTAGGGTGTCGAAGCTGTCGAAGTGGTCGGCCGAGTCACCCTGGCCATCGTAAGACTTGAAGGTTGGAATGGGGATTCTGGGAGATACCTCTGCCTTCAAGATATAGTCAGAGAATGGAGATTTCTCCTCGTCCTTTGATGGGGATGTCTTTTGCAAGGCGCGTAAGGCGCGCTCCTACTCTACGAAGCGCCTCTCGAACTCTCGCAGACGGAGGGATAACTCCGGCTGCCGTTGCGCCGTGGGGCTAGGGGGACGCGATGGCAGGCTGTCCTAGTGTTCCCTGGGGACTTTGATCTTCGGGTGCGGATGGCGTGCCCCAGGTTTTCCCCGCTTCGGCGTGGAGGAGGCCTCTTGCTCCGGAGAAGGGGCTTGTGAAGGTCCTCCTGACCTATTGCGAATAAGCTGCCGTCCTTGTAGGGTGAAGCGACCTCCAGCAGTGTGTTGGGACGTGTCTCCGTGGGGAGGGCTTTCTGGAGGGACACGTGACCTTCCTTCCCTGGCCGCCTGAGTCCTCATGAGTTCCACGAGGACATCCAGTTTTGCGTTGAGGGCTTGGAAAGCGTCAGCGCCCTCGTTGGATGGTTACCCTACTACTGCGGGCGGAGGTGGTTTGTCGGCTGGGGTGCTGGCGTTGGAGGGGGGGTCTTACGCGGCCTGAGAAGGGCCTTCTCCCCCCACCACCATGGCCTTCCCCCTATCACCGGCGGATCTCCTCCCTGTACTTCTTCGCACCATGCTGGCTCTTTGATCGTTTCCCATAGATGGCGCCAGATGAAGAGGGGCGATCTCGCGCTAGTCCTGAGCTGGGGGGATGATCACCGATCAGTGAACTGCAAGGAAGGGAAACGGATCAGGGGGCCTAGGGGTGGTTCCATGGAGAAAACCCTTCGATGTCTAAGTCAGTAGAGCAGTGGTGGAAGGTATGAAAGGAGGAGGGAGGAGATGCACGAGATCCCTCTCCACCAAGGTGGTGAAGTGGTTCCTGCTCAGGGAGTTTTAGGCGTGTGTCGGCCTTACCTTTCGCTGGAGGGAGTCTCCGGTTTAAATAGTGTGCTAGCCTCATGAGTCCCGTAAGCTGAGGAGTTTCAGGCGGGGGTTACGTCCTCGACGTGGGCTCTTTACATCCTCATCGTGGGCTCTTTATAGCCTTGAGGATTCGTGGATCCCTTATCTTTAGGAACTCATGCTCATAAAGGGCTCTCAACGGCAGTGTGGATAAGCAATCGTCGGTCGACCCAAGCATGAAGAGTGCCAACCCTATCCGGGCGATAGGCATAGCTCGGATGAGGCTTGGTCATAGTGGGCGCGGGGGGCAAGCCTTTATCCTGGCGAGGGGGATAGGTCAGGCTTGGGTCTTCCTCCGACCGGACTGACGCTCGAGCCTTCCGAGCCTAATGGTCGCCAAGGAAGTGCTTGATCCCTGATAACGCGAAAGTTCGTCGTTTAAAACACGCGTATAACAATCTTAAAACCGAACTCGCACAAAATGATCAAAGGAGAACGTAGTACTATGGCAAGCACAGGTCGAATCCACAGGGAAGAAGATACTTTTAGAGTTAAAAACCTTGTAACCTTTTAGAAAATGTTTGTGATTTTTTGTAGCTTGAAGAGAATGATTAAACAAAGAATGATTCCAACAATTAAATCAAAACACCTATGATTATGCCCCTATGCTATAGAAATTAATTGCATGAAGTGAAAAGAAGAGATAGAAGAAGGGGGTAGAGATGGAAGAAGATCAAGAACTAGATTAAAAGAACAACTCTCTTCATTAACTTAAAAGAAAAAGTACATGAAGTGCAAGACAAGCTTACAACAAAGAGGTGACAAGATTACAATAAAGTAACATAACACAAAAGCAATGACAAAAGGAGGGCCTGAGATGTGAAGATAGTAGTAGCAATGGTGATGACGTCGTCGTCTCCTTCTCGCCGAGCCTTGGAGAGGATCGCTCCGCCTTGAAAGAGATCGCAGTGTACACCGGGAGGAAGTCGCCTTTGTCGTTGAAGTTACCTTTGGAGGGTGGATAAATGGGAGAAACCGGAGGCCTAAGGTTGGGAGAGAAAGAGGGAGAGTGAAAGATTGCTAAAAAAAAAAGACTCTCCTTCTCCTCCTTACCATGGGCTATTTATAGGGAAAGTTTGGTAGATAGAGGGTGAAGATTATATCAAAAGGAGATGGATGGCTAAGATTCAAATGGAATATGATGCATGGGGAAGAGTAAAAGTAGGTGGGCACCCCCTTTCTTGGACTTTAGGCACCCCATTTCCCAAGGCTCATCATGTCTCTCCTTTAATTCAAATTTTGGATGTCCTTTTCCTCCTTTCCAAACTTAAAGTTTGGATTCCTCCTTTTCAAACTTTGAATTCGAAATTTTGAACTTTCCTTTCCCTCCAATCAAAATAATTTGAATTCTTTATTTGACTTGGTCAAAATGGTGATGACCCTTTTGCCCCCAACTTCTTTTGTAATTGCCTTTGGTGTCCTACACACACATAATTGCACTTTAGTCCATACAAATTACCATAATGTGCACATAAATCTCAAATGCTCATGATTATGCAATGGAGAATTAATGATCATGGCCCTCAACTTTAATTTATTATTAAATTATCAAATTAATCAATTTACGTAAAAGCTCCAATTTAAATGCGGAGTTGAGGTTAATTATGAAATATGCATAATTACCTAATTATATGCACATAAAATGGTGTTTATGCGATGTATTATCATAAGAAATGGAGACTTATCACACCCCCCAATTTACTCATTGCTAGTCCCTTAGCAATGCCAATAAATTGAATTTTAGGACTAACAAGAGTTTGTAAAATTCATGCTCTCATATCCAGTTATCCCTTCATAGAATCAACCAAAGATTAGAAATCTGGAATCATTAATGCGCACTAGCCTTATGTAGGAACTTAATAGTACATGATTAAGAATACAAATTAAAGTTCAATAGCACTTGTGCATGTGTAACTACCAAATCCACAGCTTAGACAATTGCATCCCCCATTCGCTATTCCAAGCAAATGTCTTTCAACCCTGCACCTCTTAGATCAGAGCATTAAGTATATTAGCTTTTTATCTGCCTTATTATTTTGTCCCTTTGGGATCTTTTATTCCACACATGATGCTGCACTACCCTTCACTGCTCAACGTGAACCTCGACTCTTGCCTTAGGAGAAGCAGGTCCAGTTTTACAGATCCAGGTTCCCTTTTCTGTTTTACGCGAACCTCAACACGTCTTAGGTGAAGTAGGCCCGGTTACTAAGATTAGGGGCATTTTTCATGGTGTTTTTTCTTTCTTTTTTTTTCTCTCTTTTTTTTTTCATAGTGTCATTACACTTATTTGATAGATAATTTAGCAGAAAGCTTTGTATAAAGATCTCTTTTATTAAGAAGTGCAGAATATCAGACAATATATCTAAAATAGCAGAGGGCTTGTCTTACTTGTTTCATTAGTGTGTAATGTAAAAATTTTTTTTTTTTAGTGCCCATGAACTTTAAAGGGATTCTTATATCAATTTTCCATGGCTAGATTGACTAAATTTTCCATCATCCTTCTCCCTAGCCTTTTCTATTCCAGAATTCCTTTTAATTTAAGCATGAATCATGAAACTCAAAATGGGGTTTACATCTTTATGCAAGACATAACTCCTATCAGGTTGTACTATATGTATCATGAAAATTTCTCTCCCCCCCAACTTGAATGACATTGTCCTCAATGACATGTAGAATTGAAAGTAAAAGAACAATGTATCAATAAATACTTCTGAGTGGGGAAGAGACAACCGGATATGCGGGACGAAACCTCCATCAATGTCATAGGCGGCGATGACTTCTTCTCCTTGGCCTTAACCTGACTACTAAAACACACTCCAACAAAAATGTCAAAACAACAAAAACTGTGGGTTGCCTCCCAGAAGCGCTAAGTTTTCCGTCTTCAGCCAGACGCATGAGAGCTCACGAAGATTTCATTCCAGACCACTTAAGACAATGGATTCTTTTTGTAACTGATCATTTTCCAAATAAGATTTCAATCTTTGACCATTGACAGTGAAACTTTGACCATTTTTAGGATTTAAAATTTTGACAGCACCATGGTCAAAAGCTTTGATTACAATGAATGGACCATCCCACCTAGACTTCAATTTTCCAGGAAACAAACGCAGCCTTGAATTAAAAAGCCAAACTTTTTGGTCAGGTTGAAAAGATTTTCTCAAAATGTGCTTGTCATGAAAGGCTTTGGTCTTAGCTTTGTAGATCTTGGAATTATCATAGGCTTCATTGCGTAGCTCCTCCAACTCATTGAGTTGGAGAGCTCTATGGGAACCAGCTTGGGCCAAGTCCAAATTCACTTGTTTTATTGCCCAGTACGCCCTATGTTCCAGCTCAACTGGTAGGTGACAGGCTTTTCCAAAAATCAGCGTATAGGGAGACATACCTATGGGAGTTTTGTAGGCAGTCCGATAGGCCCAAAGAGCATCATCCAATCTTTCAGACCAATCCTTCCTATCGGGCCGAACAGATTTTTGCAGGATGTTTTTGATTTTCCGATTGGATATTTCCACTTGGCCACTTGTTTGGGGGTGATAGGGGGTGGCGATTTTGTGAGTGATCCCATATTTCTTAAGCAAAGCTCGGAATTGGAAGTGAGTAAAATGTGAACCCCCGTCACTGATGATAGCCCTGGGACACCCAAATCTAGAGAAGATGTTCTTACGAACAAATTTCATCACAACTTTATGATCATTAGTCCGAGTGGCTATTGCTTCTATCCATTTAGACACATAATCTACAGCCACAAGAATGTATTCGTTTCCAAATGATGATGGAAATGGTCCCATGAAATCAATCCCTCAAACATCAAAAATTTCAACAATCAAGATGGGATTGAGTGGCATCATGTCTCTCTTAGAATTGTTCCCCACAGCTTGACACCTTAGACATGTCTTGCTAAATTCATAGGCATTCTTGAAAAGTGTAGGCCAGAAGAACCCACTTTGCAGGACCTTAGCAACAGTTTTCTTACCTGAGAAATGTCCCCCGCAAGCAAGATTGTGACAGAAATTCAGCACAGATTGTTGTTCCTCTTCAGGGATGCACCTTCGAATTATGTGATCAGGACCCATGTAAAACAGCTCCGGGTCCTCCCAGAAATAATGCTTAAGCTTGGCGAAGAAATGATCCTTCTCTTGCTTAGACCACCCTCTCGGAATCTGTCCTACCGCCAAGTAATTGACTATGTGAGCGTACCAGGGGGTTGAGGTGTGAGAGATGGAAAGAATTTGCTCATCAGGGAAGGAATCGAACATAGGAGCACTTTTAGGAGTTATAATCCTAGACAAGTGATCAGCAACAACATTCTCCAACCCCTTCTTGTCTCTGATTTCCAAATCAAACTCTTGTAACAAGAGAATCCATCGAATGAGACGGGGTTTCGCTTCCTTCTTGGACAGCAAAAATTTTAAAGCTGAGTGATCGGAATAAACAATGACTTTTGCCCCTAATAGATAAGATCGAAATTTCTCAAGGGCAAAAACTACCGCAAGCAATTCTTTCTCTGTAGTGGTGTAGTTCAATTGTGCATCGGCGAGGGTGCGGCTCGCATAGTAGATCACCACGGGCTTTTTATCGACTTTCTGACCCAGGATAGCTCCAATTGCATAGTCTGAAGCATCACACATGATCTCAAAAGGTAGCGCCCAATTAGGAGATTGAAGAATTAGGGCTTGAGTGAGGGCCGCTTTCAAAGAATGAAATGCCTCAAGACAAGAATCATCTAAGTTAAAGGGAGTGTCCTTGGCGAGCAATTGTGTGAGAGGACGAGTGATGGTGGAAAAGTTTTGGATGAATCTGCGATAGAATCCAGCATGGCCAAGAAAAGATCGAATTTGTTTGACAGAAGAAGGAGGAGGAAGATTGGAAATCACATCAACCTTGGCCTTGTCAACCTCTATTCCTCTTACTGAAACAACATGGCCTAAAACTATTCCTTCTCTTACCATAAAATGACTTTTCTCCCAACTCAACACAAGATTTGAATCAATGCACCTTTTTAACACCTGAGTTAAATTCTTCAAGCAACTTTCGAACGAATCACCAAACACAGAAAAGTCATCCATAAACACTTCCAAACATTCCCCCACCATTTCAGAAAATATCGACATCATGCATCGCTGAAATGTGGCGGGGGCGTTACACAACCCAAAAGGCATTCTTCTAAAAGAAAATGTGCCATAAGGGCATGTGAACGTTGTCTTCTCTTGATCTTCCGGGTAAATAGCAACCTGATTGTACCCGGAATAGCCATCCAAAAAGCAATAATACTTCTGCCCTGCCAGTCTCTCTAAAATCTGATCTATGAATGGTAGTGGAAAATGATCTTTCTTTGTAACTGAATTTAACTTTCTATAATCAATGCAAATTCTCCACCCTGTTGGTAATCGTGTAGGAACTTCTTCACCTTTCTCATTTGTCACAACTGTCAGCCCTGACTTCTTGGGAACAACTTGAGTTGGGCTGACCCACTTGCTATCAGAAATGGGATATATGATCCCGGCATCCAACCATTTGACCACTTCTTTCTTCACCACCTCTTTCATACTTGGATTCAGCCGACGTTGCATCTCTCTGCTCGGCTTGGTATTGTCCTCCAAGTAAATGTAATGCATACACACATCCGGACTAATACCCTTCAAATCTGCCACTGACCAACCTATCGCCCTCTTGTGCTCCTGAAGGACATCTAGGAGTTGGGATTCCTGAGTAGTAGTGAGGTTGGAAGCAATGATTACGGGCAGAGTTTGGTTAGGACCTAGATAAGCATACTTCAAAGGATCCGGCAGAGCCTTCAATTCTAGACTTGGCGGCTGATCCAAAGATGGAAGAATATGTTCAACTTGAAGTGGAGGGAGTGGCTCTACTCTAGAGTGGGGTGCACTAGAAAGTGAAGAATCCTGGAGCATGCTACCCTCTTCTAGACATTCTTCATTCACTTCCAAACTTTCTTTAATTAGTTCTTCAAAAACATCAATGACATTACACTCCTCCTCATGGTCTGGATATTGAGATGCTTTGAACACATTCAGAGAGACCTTCTCTCCTCCGAAGGAAATATCCATCATCCCTGTGGCACAATTTATATTGGCCTTGGCCGTAGCAAGAAACGGACGTCCCAAAATGATAGGTGTGTGCTTTAATTCCTGGGACGAGGCCATATCCAGAATAAGAAAGTCCACCGGGAAATAACATTCATGCACCTTCACAATCACATCTTCCAATAGTCCCCTCGGAGTCTTTACAGATCGATCTGCCAGTTGAAGGATTATAGATGTAGGTTTCAACTCCCCTAGATCAAATTGCTCATATATAAAGGTGGGTAACAAGTTCACACTGGCTCCAAGGTCCAGCAATGCTCTATCAAATGTAATTCCACCTATATCACAAGAAATTAGTGGAGCTCCGGGGTCCTTCAACTTTTTAGGCAAATGATTCATAACAACTGCGCTGACATCTTCAGACAAGCGGACCTTTTGTGTTACTGCCTTTGGTTCCCTTTTTGGTGTACATAGCTCTTTCAAAAATTTTGCATACGCCGGCACATGTTTGATTGCATCCAATAGTGGAATATTGATGTTTACTTGTTTAAACAATTCCACTAGTTCATCTTGTTGGACCGGCTTTCTTTGTTGAGCTTTAGGCTTCAATGCATTGGGGAATGGGACCTTAGGAACATATTCTTGAGGTCCTTCATCAACCTTTGCTTTCCCTTTATCCAGCTTATTTTCTCTCCCCTCTTGCATCTTCTTTTCTTGCATAATTACCGGCTCCTCCTCTTCACTATCACTCTCCTCGTGGGCATCTTGGCCCGAACTACTAACCACATCCCTAGCCTGATAAGGGTCATTAAGAATTTTGCCGCTCCTAAGGCTAGAGATGGCTTTGGCATTCTCGAACTGAGGACCTATAGGAGGGGGCAACTGAGGTTGGTTGGGCTGATTGGGTTGAGGAAGAATGGGAACTCTTGGAGGGAAACCTGGAGGTTGTTGATTGCGGGGGTTGGCCACTGGTTGGCTAGGGAGCTGGCCTACCTCTCTTCTCATGTTATTGGCAGCAAGTTGCCCTATCTGGTTCTCCAACTTGGAAATGGATTGTCCTTGGGTAAGAATAAGTTGTTGGAGTTGTTCAAACTTGTCATCAAAAGTGGGCTGAGTAGGAGGTGGCTGATAATGTGGCTGATGGGAACGATGTGAAGGAAATTGTTGAAATTGGCCCTGAGCTTGATGGAAAAGAGGTTGTTGGAATTGTTGATGGAGAAAAGGAGATGAATAAGAGTGATTTGGATTAGATTGACTTGGCATTGGAAAAGATTGTTTTTGATTTAAATGGTGTGAGGGATGAGGTTGGGTGGATGGGCTTTGATTGGATTTCCAAGAAAAATTTGGGTGATTTCTCCAACCTGGATTGTAGGTGTTTGAGTAAGGGTCATATGCAGGCTTGGAGACACCTTGAGCAGCAAAGATTTGTTCTTGGATAAATGGAGGAAGTTGGGCTGCTGTGGGACACTCACTCACAAAATGGCTAGGGCTAGAACACAAAGCACAAATTTCTTCTTGACTTGGGGTTGAGATTTGTTGAGGTTGAGGGGCAGAAGGGAAAGAGGGTTCCTGTCTAGACATGGACAACAACTGGTCTAGCTTTTGGGCAACCATATCGACCTTTTCTATCTTTTGCGCCAACAAATCCATTTTATTCAACTTTTGGGTTATGGCATTAATATCTATCTTGTTCTCACACTCACCTTGGCTCTTAACTTCATAAAGTCCACCCCTCTTAGAAGGCCCAATCATTCTTTCATATGATGAAAGCGAGGTATGGCTTATGGAATTTTCACTAAGCATTTCGAATAAATCATAAGCCTCATCCTCGCTCTTACTCATGAATGCTCCCCCACATGATGCATCCACCATCTGTCTATAATTCTCCGCCAAACCCTCATAGAATGCCTGTACAATTTGCCATCTTGATAACCCATGGTGGGGGCATTTCCTCAATAAATCTTTTAGTCTATCCCATGCTTCATGGATATGTTCCCCTGGGTTTTGTGTGAATCCAGTAATTGCTCTTCTCATGGTATTGGTTCGCCCTATGGGATAGAACTTCTTCAAAAATTCTTTTTGCATTTCTGCCCATGTATCAATGATTCTACCCAAGGCTCCTAACCAATATTTGGCTTTATCCTTGAGAGAGAATGGGAAGAGAGTTAGCCTAAGAGCATCATCAGAGAAATTTTGGATTTTAATAGTTGAGCAGATCTGAAGGAACTCATCAAGATGTTTGTAAGGGTCTTCATTAGGATTTCCATAGAAAGACGGTAACATTTGGATGGTACTAGACTTGATTTCATAATGAACTGCCTGGTTCTGAGGTGCTGTGGTTGGTATTGATTGGGCAAGAAATAATCCTTCATTTGCTTTGGAGGATTGGGATTTTCGGCCATTAGATTTTGGTGGTGAGGTCCTTGATTTTCGGCCATGAGATCTTGTTGGAGATCGTTCCCTGGATACAAGACTCTCTCAATTTCTTGAATGGGTCCTAGTAGGTTTGGATGTTGAGATCTTCTACCTTGCATTAACTAGGACGAAGAGAGAAATGAAAGATATATATTTTTTTGATTTTTTGTTTGTTTATTTTTTTTTTGACACAAAATAGGATGAGGAAAGAGAAGAGGAGAAAAAAAATTTTTTTGATTTTTTTTTGATTTAATTTTTTTATGCAATCACAAACAAGTTATCACACAAATTTCCTAATGACCTAGATGTGACCTAGACCTATAAATTGGGTTTCACAAAATGATTAAAGTGAAACTTAAGTTCACCCTCAATGTTTCTACCGGCCAGGTAAGGGGTGGGGAAGTGGGAGGTTCCCCCTACTTTCGTAGGGTCCTAATTATGCCAAACCACTATCCCGCTTAAGGCGTTTGCCGTCCGACCGTCTTGCCTTAGGCACTGGTTTTCACAAGAGGGTAAGCCCAAATAACACAAGAACCATAGTGTGAACCTAGGGCCAATGTCTACTGAATTTTATTTAAGGTCTAGGTGATGCAAAGATGCAAGGGGATTATGGTTTGTGGGCTAAGGAAGGGTGATGAAATCCCCACCTTATCTTGTTTATGGGTGTTGCCCTTAGAATATTTTAGAAATGATATGCAACAAACCAAGTTCAAACAAGGGGTTCTATGCAAGCATGGAAATGCATGAGCATGCTTTTGAAAAAATTAGAGTACTCACCTTGCCTCCCGCAATCTTCAATAATGCAATTAACAATAATTAAATAACAAGGAAAAATAAAGTCTATCCTAAATGATGCATGACCTAAAACATGGAAGTGTGGGTTCTACTCTTGCAATGGACATTTTTATTGAAGTTCAAGTGATGCTTTTTTTTTGTTTTTATTTAATGAACCTATCTAACCACAAGTTATGAAATGTAGAGAAATGAAATTGAAATGAAAGAGGAAAAGTTTGGATACTTACTTGAAAAGCGTTCCCTCGTTCCCTTTTTTTTTTTGAAATGAATGACTAAATCACAAAGATGAAAGAAAGAAAGGCAAACTTACCTCTAATTTTTTTTTTGAGTTTTCAAGTTGCTTTTTCTCCCTTTTTTTTCACCTTCAAAAAAAAAAAGAAAAGAAAATTTTATTAGTACACTATAAACACAAGGAAAACAAAGTTATTAAGTCAAAAATCATCATTCTTCCCCGGCAACGGCGCCAAAAATTGATAACGCGAAAGTTCGTCGTTTAAAACACGCGTATAACAATCTTAAAACCGAACTCGCACAAAATGATCAAAGGAGAACGTAGAACTATGGCAAGCACAGGTCGAATCCACAGGGAAGAAGATACTTTTAGAGTTAAAAACCTTGTAACCTTTTAGAAAATGTTTGTGATTTTTTGTAGCTTGAAGAGAATGATTAAACAAAGAATGATTCCAACAATTAAATCAAAATGCCTATGATTATGAGTCTATGCCATGGGAAATAATTGCATAACATTGAGAAGAAGAGGTAGAAAAAGTAGGAAGAGAGGGAAGATGAACAAACTCTAGATCAAATGAACACTTCTTTCATTAACATAAAGAAACGATTACATGAAGTGCAAGACGAGCTTACAATAAAGATGTGACGAGATTACAATGAAGTAAAATGAAACTAAAGCAATAGCAACAAGAGGAGCCTGAGATGTGAAGATGGTAGCCGCAATGGTGATGACGGCGCCGTCCTCTCTTGGCCTTGGATCACGAACCACCTTGTGGAAGATGTCGTCTACACCGGGAGGAAGTCGCCTTTGTCGTTGAAGCTGCCTTTGGAGGGTGAATAAATGGGAGAAATCGGAGGCCTAAGGTTAGGAGAGAAAGAGGGAGAGTGAAAGATTGCTCAAAGAAAAAACTCCCTTTCTCCTCCTTACCATGGGCTATTTATAGGGAAAGTTTGGTAGATAGAGGGTGGAGATTATATCAAAAGGAGATGGATGGCTAAGATTCAAATGGAATATGATGCATGGGGAAGAGTAAAAGTAGGTGGGCACCCCCTTTCTTGGACTTTAGGCACCCCATTTCCCAAGGCTCATCATGTCTCTCCTTTAATTCAAATTTTGGATGTCCTTTTCCTCCTTTCCAAACTTAAAGTTTGGATTCCTCCTTTTCAAACTTTGAATTCGAAATTTTGAACTTTCCTTTCCCTCCAATCAAAATAATTTGAATTCTTTATTTGACTTGGTCAAAATGGTGATGACCCTTTTGCCCCCAACTTCTTTTGTAATTGCCTTTGGTGTCCTACACACACATAATTGCACTTTAGTCCATACAAATTACCATAATGTGCACATAAATCTCAAATGCTCATGATTATGCAATGGAGAATTAATGATCATGGCCCTCAACTTTAATTTATTATTAAATTATCAAATTAATCAATTTACGTAAACGCTCCAATTTAAATGCGGAGTTGAGGTTAATTATGAAATATGCATAATTACCTAATTATATGCACATAAAATGGTGTTTATGCGATGTATTATCATAAGAAATGGAGACTTATCAATCCCGAGTGATCTTATTGGGCTTTTATGCTAAGTGGGCCCTGCGGGGTGGTCACTTAGATGAGCTGGGCCTCGTTTGGTCTTGCTGGACCTGGTTCGGCCGCTCTTTGATGGGCTACAGAAATCCCCCTCTCCAGCCATGAAACTAATTGCACAAAATCTATTAAGAAATACTGAAGTCCTCATACGAGAGCGTGAAGAAAGTATTTGAGCTCATGTCGGTCATGTGTTGACCATTTAATGTTCGGACGAGTGTCCGGCTTGAGAATAGCGTAATCGTCGCGGGAAGACCGGAACAAGTGTATGTCGGGATACGACAAATTTATTGTTCAGAGGGACGAGAAATGTTCAGTTAAATCCCGACTAGAGCGGTCGAAAACCAATAAGTTTGTCGGCCCGGTGCAAGATCAAGCTGCGACCATACTACAGTGGGCCCCCGCGGTCGAAGTCAGGCTTACGTGGGCATCGTCAATATTTTTCGTGCCAAGGGCAACGGGAGGATGTCCCGGGATCAGATCCCCGAACCAGTATGTGTTCAAAGGGAGAGGGCTATAGGCCGAGGATGTGGGTTGGATAATGGCCATGATCGGGATGGACCCGAGGTCTGAGCGTGGCCCACGAAGGCCTTATTGATATTCCCATGCATAGGGTCCGGAGATGACGAGAGCCGCCTCGTTCCATTCGGATTTTGTCGATCATGAATGGACCACTTTATGTTCGGACAACGGTCCGTATTGAGGGTACGATGCGAACGGAAATAAACCCGTACAAATGTATGCCGAGTTTACGATAAGTTCAATGAAAGAACGGTAACGAATCCCAATGGGAACGAGTCTGGTTTGACGAACTATCGGCCTAGAGTAATGTCGGAGTACGGCCATATCGGGATGGTTCCCAAGGTCTGAACCCGACTTGGAGGGGCGGCGTTAATATTCCCTTTACACCATGTCTTGAGGAGAGACGGGGCTGTGCAGTGGATTTCACCATTCTTGTTATTGTCTAAATTTTAATTATTTTTTGTTGCTTATCTCTTTTTCTACACACTTTTAGGTGGTTTTGCTACTTTTCTTCTACTTATTACGCACGTTTCCTTTTTCTTTTATTTGTTTATTACATATGTATATTTATTTGTTTATTTATTTCTTTTATTATATCTTTTACCTATATATTTTTTGTTTGTTTTAATCATTATTATTATCATGTTTCTTTTATTTGCACTTGGGGCGTATGTGGAGGAATGGGCCATCGGAGGGCCGGGAGGAAGTCTGTGCAGGTTTGGATCAAGGTCTGTGCAAAGAAGATCGAGTCCGTACAGTTAGGAGCATGGTCCGTGCAACCGTGACCCAAGGTCTAAGCAAGGGCGACTGAGTCTGTGCAAAGCCTGAGCAGAGTCTGTGCAGATGGGTTTCGAGTCTATGCAGGTGGAGAGAGGGTCTATGCAAGGGAGGTTTAAGTCTGTGCAAGGCCTGAGCGAGATTGGTGCGGTGCCTAGATAGGGTCGGTGCAAAGAGGATCGGGTCGGTGCAACCCGGGGCTAAGTCTGTACAGATTAGTCAGGGCAAAGGAGAAGTCAGTGCGAGTTTGGGAGTGTGCCGGCAAAGGGGGGTGAGAGGCTGGGTAGAGTGTGCCGGATGGAGACGCCTGAGGGGTGTGCCAGGTTGGGCTTGGATGGGTGTGCCGGGCTGGGGCTGAGCTGGGTTGTGCCGGACAGGGCCAAAGCTCGGGTGTACCGGGCAAGGGCTGTTGGGGCTGTGCTGGACAGGGGCTCAGGGAGTGTGCCGGGCTGGAGAGGGCTGCGGTGCAAGGCGACGGGGGGGTTGAAGGGTGTGCCGGATGGGGCCTGGCTAGGCTGTGCCGGAGAAGGCATGAGCTGGGGTGTGGTGGACAAGGCCCGGTTGGGTTGCACTCGATGGAGACGGTTAAGGTGTGCCGTCTAAGGTTAAGCTAGGGTGTGCCAGTCAAGGCCAGTGAGAGGTTTTCTCTTTTTCTTATCATGCCTTCTCTTCTCTTCTCTTCTCTTCTTTAATTTTGTGTGATGCATGTGAGCCTTTTCTTCTTTCTCTTTTTGGTTTCTTCCCCTTCTTCCTTGCTTGTATGACCGATGTTCAAGCTCTCATGATTAATGTTCGGTCCGGTTCCATTCATGTTGTCCACAATTCTCTTGTCTTAGTTGAAGCATCTTGTCATTATTCATTCCATTTGTTTGTTGCTTCCTTTTTCCTTTTAACATGTTATTATTTTTGACAAGAATTCGACAGCATCTCCCCTTGACCCGAGTGGTAAGGGGAGTAAAGGGGAACGCTCCCAGAAGGAGTGGCGGAACCCGGCAATTTGAGGTGTGTGCGAAGGGCAGCAACACCTTTGATGAAACTTCGGAATGCCCGAAAGAAACCAACGAGTGAGGGACATTTATAAAACTGGCTGGGGGTGCACCGGATAAGAAGGGGTGAGGGTGTGCCGTCTAAGAGAGCTCAGGGAGCATGCCGGATAATAAGAAGTGGCAGGCGTGCCGGGTAGGGAAGCACAAAGGCGTGCCAGGCTGAAGAGGGGGTGAAGGGTGCACCGAGCAGGAGGCAAAGGGGGCTGTGCCGGGCTAGGCTCAGATGGGGGCTGTACCAGGTGAAGAAGTTGGGAGCGTGCCTGGAAGGAGCTGGGGAGGCCGTATAGGTGAAAAGGGGTAGAGGGTCTGTGTCGGGAAGACCAAGGCCAAGACTGTACCGGGCAGGAGGAGGGTCTGCTGCATCGGGCTGGGGTAGCTAGGGGTATACCGGCCTGGGGTCGAGTGTGGACCTGCCTAAGGGTTTGATGAGGGCATTGGTGGGAGATATAAGATAGTGCATCGGTGATGGGGAAAAGTCAGCACACCGGGCTAAGTCTAGGCCGAACAATGCACTGTTGGGCTAGGGGGAAAGAGATCAAGAATGTTGGGGAAGCAGGGGCTCAAGCAGCCTGAGAGAAGGGCATACACCGTCTACGGGGGAGAGACACTCCGCTGGACTGAATGGCAGGCCCTGGAGTAAAACTCATGGGGGAAACCTTAAAGGGGAGAGCCCCGTGTAGGAAATTGCTGGCGGGGAGTCACCCAAACGGAGTTGCACCAGGGCACTATCCATTGGACCGGACAGACCGGCACTATGAAAGACAGGCAACATACAGAACGAGAACACCGGGGAAGGAGAGAAGCCAACGGCCAAACACATCGGGAAGTGGAAGCAAGAATGACAAGAAGCAAGAAAAGGAGACATCTTTCATTCATAAAAGAAAGTGACCGGGAGCTGGCCTTGGGTCAAGCATTACAGAATACGTTTGAAATAAACAGCAGAGGGGGGGTGGAGAGGAACCGGAGGATAGAAGAAGAAGGAAAAGGGGGGAAAGGAGACAGCTGGGGCCAGGCAAGGGCGACGGATCCTTGCTTTTCCACTGCTCCCTTCTACTACATTAATCCTCTCTCTCTCTCCCTCTCTCTCTTCTTCTCTTCTTTTCTTTGCACGAGCGGTGGTCGTCGGAGCGGCATACTCTCCTCTCTTCTTCTCTTCTTTTCTTTCTTCGCACAGGGGCGGTGGACGGAGCAGTAGGGGGGGAGCCGGAGCCTCCCCTCCTCTTCTTCTTCTTTTCCTCTTCTTCTCTTCTCCATCCATCTCTCTCTCTATGTGTCTATGCTTCTGTCTCTCTCTTTCTATCGTGGAGAAGGGGGGCGTTTATATCCTCCACGGTGGGAGCATCCAGGATCGAGCGTCGGTGGCAGGAACGAGGCTTGCATTAAACGCTATTTGACTCCCTCATCCTTGGTGGCAGGGGGGTTGATTGCGTGCCTTCACCCCTGAGCAACACCTCAGCTAGGCCTGGGACGCCCTCGCTGTGCGCCAAGGGCCGTAGGGGATGGGCACTACGTCCGTTCTGCCAGCTGCACCGGGTGGCAAAGTGTGCCACTGAGAGGCCAGATCGCTGTGCCGCTGGAACGCCCAGAAGGTGTGCCGCTGAGCAGGCTTGCCAGCGTGCCGTTGGGAGGCTTGCAGGGCGTGCCACTGAGGGAGGACCCTGCAGGCATGCCACTGAAGGGTGTTGGAAGCGTGCCGTTGAAAGGGCATAAAGGGTGTGCCACTAGAAGGGCTGGCCAGGTATGCCGCTGGAGGGGGCGAAGAGAGTGTGCCGTTGGAGGGCAACCCCTGGGCGTATCGCTGAAGGGTGATCGAAGGGGGTGTGCCGCTGAACGGCTGGCTGAAGCGTGCCGTTGGGGCGCTTGAAGGGCATGTCGGTGAGGCCACCTGTAGGGTGCTCCGCTGCGGGGCCTGAGGGTGTGCCGCTAAGGGCTAGCAGGGGCGTGCCGTTGAAAGGCCACCCCGAGTGTGCCGCTGAAACGCCGTTCGGAAGCGTGCCGCTAGAGGGGCACTTGAAGTGTGCCGCTAGAGGCATTAAAGTGGTGTGCCGGTGAAGGCATTTGGAGGGTGTCTCCTCTTCTTCTTTTCTTCTTTTCATCTTCTCTTCTATTTTATTCTCTTCTTTATTCCCCTGCACGTAAACATGGTGTGAGAATTTTTTAGTGTCCACAAATGCCCCCCAGCCATAGACGGCGCGAGAGAGGGACGAGAGAGCGGGGCCTGTGGGTGCAGACCGACTGAGAGATTTATCAACATGACGAGGAGAGCGGGGCCGCAAGAGCCGAGAGATGTTGGAAGGCGTCTATAGAAGCCAAAGTCGTTGGAAGGCTAGCCACAATGGCAGAGAGAAGGGTTTATTCCTCTAATGATCCGGGTGGAAGGTCCAAATCAAAGGGGGATTCATCATCCAAAGGGACGGAGAGGAGAGTTTGTTGATTCAATGATCTGGACGGGAGGTCCAAATCAAAGGGGGATTCGTCACCCGAAAGGACGGAGAGAAGAGTTTGTTTCATCAATGATCTGGACAGGAGGTCCAAATCAAAGGGGTATTCGTCACCCGGAGGGACGGAGAGAAGGGTTTGTTTAGTCAATGATCTGGATGGGAGGTCCACATCAAAGGGGTATTCGTCACCCAGAGGGACAGAGAGAAGGGTTTATTTAGTCAATGATCTGGACGAGAGGTCCAAATCAAAGTGAAAGGAATTACATATTTATTCATCAATGTCGACGGGCTGTCGGGAGTTGACGTGGTTTATCCATGGACATGGGGTGAGTGTCAAGGCAAAAGTCTTTTATTCTCTGGCTAGACGTAAGGTCTGAGTCGGAGTGAATGGGTCTTTTGTTCTCCGGCCGGACAGAAGGTCCGATCTAGAGTGGAGAGAATCTTTTTATTCTCTGTCTAGGCGACAAGCCCGAACCAAAGTGAAAGGAATCTTTTTATTCTCTAGCCGGATGGAAGGTCCAATCTAGAGTGAAAGGATCTCTTTATTCTCTAGCCAGATGGAAGGTCCGATCTAGAGTGGAAGGATCTTTTTGTTCTCTAGCCGGACGAAAAGTTTGATCTAGAGTGGAGAGAGTCTCTTCGTTCTCTGGCTGGACGGCAGGTCCGAACCAAAGTGAAAGGAATCTTTTTATTCTCTAGCCGGGCGGAAGGTCCGATCTAGAGTGGAGAGAGTCTTTTTGTTCTCTGGCTGGGCGACATGCCCGAACCAAAGTTAAAAGAATCTTTTCATTCTCTAGACGGACGGAAGGTCCGATCTAGAGTGAAAGGATCTTTTTATTCTCTAGCCGGACGGAAGGTCCAATCTAAAGTGAAAGGGTCTTTTTGTTCTTTAATGCTCCAGGAGTACCGGCTGTGAAATCTGCACTCGGGAAAGTGGACCGCAAGGGCCAGAATGGGTGTTACAGAAGTAGGCCGTGAAGGCTGAAATCGGGAAAACGGACTACAAGAGCCACAATCGGGAAGCTGGCTACAAAAGCCGAAATTGGGGAGCAGGCTATGAGAGCCCAAATTAAGGAAGCGGACTACGAGAGCCGTAATCGAAAAGTTGGCTACAAAAGCCGAAATTGGGGAGCAGGCTATGAGAGCCCAAATTGGGGAAGCGGGCTACAAGAGCCGCAGTTGGGAGATTAGCAAGCCACAAGGGCAGGAAGTAGGCCGTGAGGGCCAAGATTGGGTTGTACGAGCAAGAACTGGGAAAGCAGGCTGCGATAGCCGAAATTGAGTTTATTATTATTTTTTATTTCTTTATTCAAGCATGTAAGCATTCGTCAGCAGGCATAACATAAGTATAAATAAGGTAGCTCCCTCTATAAGGGATGGGATAGGGACATCGTCCATAATTCGTAGACACGGTGCGGGCCAGAAGGCACAGCTAAGGGGTGGTGCACCCTTCAAGAGGATATCGCATGTCTTGCATGCATAGCTTAAATTCACGCATTTCACCCAAGACAGCTCTTTGTGGAGAGGAGCAAATGTGTGAACAAAAGGCCCTAAACATAGGGATATGCAGGTTTTCTAAGCAACACTCGAGGATTACTCTAGCGCCTACACATGGGTTTCAGGCTCTCGATTTCGATAGCTTCGCACAACCCCCATCTGTTTATTTTGGTAGTGGATTTCACCATTCAGCGCGAGTCTCCTCATTTATTTCAGTGGGGATTCCCAGCTACTAGGATTCATCCTCGTCATAATTTTATTACGGATTCCACCGTTTGACGCGAGTCTCCTCATGTGTCTCAATGGGGATTCCCGACTACTAAGCTTCATCCTTATTGAAATTCGCTTCGCCATTTCACGCGAGTCTCCTCATATGTCTCAATGGGGATTCTCGGCTACTCGGCTTCACGCTTCTCTTCTCTCTTTTTTTGCATCATTTTTTTCTCTCTTTTGTTTTTTTAAAGTGGGGGTAGGCAGCTCTTTCCTTACGATTACCTCTTACACGAGTGCAGAAATTCAAGCATCCGTAGAGTGCTAAGAAGAAAGTCGGGCAATCTCTATGGTCGAAGACCATTGAACACATTAAGTGTGAAGTGTGGGAGTGTTGCCTTAGGTTTATTTTATGAGTTGGGCTTAGCAATTTAGCCATGACTCTTCCCCTTGACGTGTGCACCCGCCATAATTAGGTTCCCTTCAAGCGTATGCCGTGATGCACGTGCATCCAAAATCGGGGCAGCATTATTTAGCAAGGAAACATGGTCCTAGAAATTTTCAAGGAAGTGTGTTATTCTATATTATAAGCAAGCATGCAAATAGGGCAACCAAGCATTCTTCTTCTTTCTTTTTTTCTCTCTCTTTTTTTTTACGTAGGAACATATTATTGTTACGTATAAGCGTAGTGGTAGTAGAGGTATTAGGGAAGCAGACCAAAAAGGGGCCGAAAGGAAATTAGGGAAGCGGGCTGCAAGAGCCGAGGCTGGGAAGCAGGATACAAGGGCCAAAATTGGGAAGCGGGTTGCAAGAGCCGAAATTGGGCAGCGGGCTACAAGAGTCAAGGTTAGGGAAGTGGGCTGCAAGAGCCGAGGTTAGGGAAGCGGGCTGCAAGAGCCGAAGTTGAGAAGCAGGCTACGAGAGCCAAAATTGGGAAAGCGCGGTGGGACGGATGGATTAATCCTAATAGTGGGCCTTGGCCGAAATGGCTATGCTAGAAGGTGTTGGGTATCGGGCCGTGGAAGGCCGAAAAGATGTTATGGTAGCATGCTACGAAGCCAAAGGAGCTACGAAGCCAAAGGCATGTCGAAAGCAAGCCATAAAAGGCTAAGGGGTAGCTGGGAAAGGTAGAATTGTTCGTCGGCTTGGACGGAAGCTCGTGACACCTACTTCATGAAGGTTGTTTTTTGTTCTCTGGCCGAGGGAAGGATCCGAACCAAAGTGAAAGGTTGATTCTTTGATTCTATGGCCGGGGAAGGATCTGAACCAAAGTGAAAGGTTGATTCTTTGATTCTCTAGCCGGGGAAGGATCCGAACCAAAGTGAAAGGTTGATTCTTTGATTCTCTGGCAGGGGAAGGATCCGGACCAAAGTGGAAGGTTTATTCTTTGATTCTCTGGCCGGGGAAGGATCCGAACCAAAGTGAAAGGTTTATTCTTTGATTCTCTGGCCGGGGAAGGATCAGGACCAAAGTGGAAGATTTATTCTTTGATTCTCCGGCCGAGGAAGGATCCGGACCAAAGTGGAAGATTTATTCTTTGATTCTCTGGCCGGGGAAGGATCTGAACCAAAGTGAAAGGTTTATTCTTTAATTCTCTGGCCGGGGAAGGATCCGAACCAAAGTGAAAGATTGATTCATTGATTCTCTGGCCGGGGAAGGATCTGGACCAAAGTGGAAGATTTATTCTTTGATTCTCTGGCCGGGGAAGGATCCGAACCAAAGTGAAAGGTTTATTCTTTGATTCTCCGGCCGGGGAAGGATCCAGACCAAAGTGAAGGGTTGATTCTTTAATTCTCTGGTCGGGAAAGGATCCGAACCAAAGTGAAAGGTTGATTCTTTAATTCTATGATCGGGAAAGGATCCGAACCAAAGTGAATGGTTGATTCTTTAATTCTCTGGTCGGGAAATGATCTGAACCAAAGTGAAAGGTTGATTCTTTAATTCTCTGGTCGAGAAAGGATCTGAACCAAAGTGAAGGGTTGATTCTTTAATTCTCTGGTCGGGAAAGGATCCGAACCAACGTGAAAGGTTGATTCTTTAATTCTCTGATCGGGAAAGGATCCGAACTAAAGTGAAAGGTTGATTCTTTAATTCTCTGATTATAGAGTAGCTGTCGGCTCAGAGGCCGATTATAGAGTAGCTGTCGGCTCAGAGGCCGATAATTGGATAGCTGTCGACTCAGAGGTCGATGATTGAATAGTTGTCAACCCGGAGGTCGATAATGGAGTAGCTGTCGACCCAGAGGCCGATGATAGAGTAGTTGTCGGCTCAGAGGCCGATAATTGGATAACTGTCAACTCAGAGGTCGATGGTAGAGTAGCTGTCGGCTCAGAGGCCGATGATTGGATAGCTGTCGGCTTGAAGCCCCGATGGCTGAATATCTATCGGTTTAACGCCCCGTTGGCGGAATGCTTTGCCAATTTAACGCCCCGCTGGCGGAATGCTTTGTCGGTTTAACGCCCCGTTGGCGGAAGGCTTTGTCGGCTTAGACGAAAGGCCGTGACGCCGACCACATGCAAAGTCTATTTGTTGGATGGCTGAAGGCCGAGGGTGAAAGACCATGTCTGCCTCAAGGCTCACTCTCTTTTCTTCTCTTCTTCTTTTGTGTGGAGGGGCGAGTGGAAGGATAACGTTTGCTTGATGATTGTTCTTTTCTTTTCTGCTCTTCTTTTATTGTGAAGAGGCGGGTTCGAAGACCACGCCTGCCTCGTGACTATTCCTTTTTCCTTTTCTTCTTCTTTTATGTAAAGAGGCGGGTTCAAAGACCACGTGCCTCATGTCTCTTTTCTTTCTTTTCCTCTCTTCTTCTCTCATTAATGCCCCCGTGGTGGGGTGTATTTCTCTTAATGTGCCCCCAGGCGGGGTATGGCTTTTCTTCATCTGCCCCCTAGGTTGGGAGGGTATGCCTCTTTGCTTCTGTGCCCCTGGGCAAGGTATATTCTTTATGGCTTCTATGCCCCCAAGCGGGGTGTATATTTTTTTTTAAATGCCCCTGAGCCAGGGTGTATTCCCCTTCAAATGCCCCTAAGCCGGGGTGTACGTTGCTTTCATCCCCCAAGCCGGGGTGTGGCTTTTGCTTTCATGCCCCCAGGCCAGGATGTATTCTACTTCTAGTGCCCCCAGGGTGGGGTGTATTGCTGCTTCTGATGCCCCCAAGGCGGGGTGTAATTCTTCTTCTTTGCTTATGTGCCCCCAAGGTGAGGAATGTTGTTTGTCCTGCTTCAGATGTCCCCCCCCCCCCAAGGGGGCGGTGTAGCTTTATTTCATGTGTCTCCATGAGGGGTATGTTTTACTTCTTGTGCACCCTGAATGGAGTGCATTTTTTTCTTTGTATGCCCCCATGGTGGGGTGTATTTCTTTATTTGTGTACCCCCAGGCCGGGTTATAGTCTTTGCTTCTCATGCCCCCATGGCGAGGTGTAGTTTTTTGCTTATATGCCCTCAGGCGAGGCGTGTTCCTTCTTCAAATGCCCCTAAGCCGGGGTTTGTTCTTTTGCTTCTTATGCCCCCAGAGACGAGGTATACGTTGGTTCATGTGCCCCCCGTGGCGAGGTACATTTCTTCTTCAAATGCCCTGTTGGCACTCAAAATATGATCCCTGGCGACCAAGCCGCAAAGACGAATGATACGGCCCACTGAAGCACAGAAGCCGATGAAAATCAACTTATCGAGGGTCCCTCGAGCTGACGAAGCCCCAAGCCACCTTGGAGGGAACACCGGGGACCTTACCTCAGGAGAGTCAAAGTCAACCCGCAACCAACCGGCAGTGCGATCAAGCCTGCCCAATGATCCGGCATCGACTCTGTCATGCCGCTACCCCACATCCGACGTCCGATCAAGGACGACGGTCTACCTTATGACTCTCCGAAAGAGGAAGAATGCCCACGACCATCCACAACAAGGGGCCGGAGGTTCTGTCAGCAAGAAGATCCCGATCACCCGACACGGGTTCGGCTTCTCGCCCTAGTGAGCCCATTAGCGGCCGATGGATCGCCGTTCAAGGCGGAATTACTCAGGATGCAATGCCATCCTGCAAGGAAGCTTCGGACACAGGTCCGTCTTGATGAGAGGCACCAATCACAGTGTCGAAAGTCGTACCTACGGGACACCCGTGTGTCTGGACCGGAAGCACACGAAGTTCTGATCAAGGCCGTTCGTCGCGTCAAGAGCTTCGTCAACACCCCGTCAAGGCTCCCCGAGAGCCAGTACGAGAGGAACAGTCAACTGGAGTCTCCGGAACCATCCCCGGACCCACCGGCCTGGCCGTGCCTGGCAAACAGGTTAAAACGGCGCCGCTTAAAACGGCGCCGTCAATCCGGCGCGCAAAGTCTAAAGGGGCTGTTCCCCGGCGCCATCAATCCGGCGCGCCAAAAGCAAGGGGGGCTGCTCCCCGGCGCCCTCAACCCGGCGCGCCCCTCTCCACCGCGCCGTTTTAACAAAAGGGCTATATATGCCCTGCCTTCATAAAAAAGAAAGGAGAGAGGAGATCAAGGGGGATCCGATCAAGAGAGGGAACGGAATCAAAAAGAAAAAAAAGGGAATTAGAAAGAAAGGGGGGAGATCCAGGAGTGTTTCGATCCGACGAGTTCTCTGCCCAAGCGCTCGGCGGCCCTCATCCCGCTCCACCGGAGTCTCCCGGAATCGGAGAAGAAGAGCGCCCGTTCTTGTCTATCGAGGTGGGTTTGTCCGTGTTTCATCCGGCGAATCCTTCTGCCCCGCTTTGAGTTTCTTCCTACTGGCAGAATGTAAGTGAATGAAGGGAGGGGCGATGATATGAGCCTCACCTCCCCTCCCTCACGATGTTTTCTTTTCTTTCCCTCTTCTCGTTGTAACAGGTTTCGTCTGTTAATGGAAACGGCGGCCGGGCGACAACGCCGGCGCCGGAATGCATATTCCCCACCTATCTATTTGTGTCTTTCATATGAATGAATGAAACGTGGGTCTCTGGTCGATGCCGTAACCCCCTGTTCTTCCCTGTTGCCTCACCTTATTCCTTATAGCCGGTGAAACGGCGCCGTGCGATGATGCTGGCACCGTGGAGGATGAATGCAGAGCACCGCGGGTTTTCTGTCCGAATGATTTCCTTCTCGTCCTGTTTCCCTCGGCGCTACATGCCCTACTACGGTAGGGGCTACATCAATTTCCCCTCCCCGGGGGTTTTCTTTTATTCCGATGCGACGATCGAGTTCCGCATTGCGCGTGCTGTAAGCCTCGTGGTCGGAGACACACTTGTGTGTGCGCATCTCTGTCCACTCCCGCTTAAGGGTTAAACCCTCTGCCTTCCCTTTGCCTTCCTCATAGACCAGAGGGAAAGAGAGGATCGCCTCTGTGCCGAGCCCTCGATGGCTATTTCACAGGCATAATTTACATGCCCCTTTCCCAGGTCGCCATGCCAAACAGATAACATATAAGGATCCACTCATTTAGCCTGCCGGTTTCATATTTCTAACATAAGCTTAACAGCTCGTTTGTCCACTTTCCGTGGAACTGCGTCGTGCATCGCCTCTGCATTTCAGGGAGTCTGCTCTGTAGTACTACTCCAATGTCCGGGGAGGGGAATATTCCTCTAATCTTCCATGTTGGTTATCCGGTTGATAGGGGCTTATCTATCGATGATGAGTGTCCTTGTGGACCATTGGATGTACAGCAAAGGGGGGGGCTAAGCACTACAGTTTAAAATCCACAGTCCTTAATGGACTTTGTGGTGGCCGTGAGACGCGTGTACCCCTCGTAGGCTGGCCCTCGGGGTTCCCTTCTCTACTCGGTCGTCCCGACTAGAGTAGTGTGGTGATTTGGGTTGCATGCCCCTCGTAGGCTAGCCCTCGGGGTTTTCGCTCCCACATCGAGTCACCTCACTCACTCACCGTTACCCACGGACTCGGTGCCCCTAGCAGGCTAGCCCTCGGGGTTTTTCCTATCCGTTTGGGTCTGCCGGCCGCCGTTGTGCCACCCGGCTTTTAGGGGTTTACTCCGCCACGTGAGTACTCCCTGCGTCTCCCCGACTATCCTTTGGGATGGGGAGATGCTGCCGAAATTTCGGCTCGAACGAGTTAATCTCGGAACAATCGCCTCACGCGAGCCCGTGACTCGGCCTTTAAATGACGCGGCACCGATTCCGATGAATAATCAACTTAATAAAATTCTCAAAACCATCCAAAATCTTAATAAATCTATGAATAAACCAACGAGGCCCCTGCCTCCTTGAAATCGGGCTAATTCAGCGCGTTCATGCGCGATCACGCTTTAAAACGGCGCGCCCTTCCCGGCGCGGTCTTCCCGGCGCGGCCTTCCCGGCGCGCCCTTTCCGGCGCGCCCTATCCGGCGCGCCCTTTCCGGCGCGCCCTTCCCGGCGCGCCCCAGCTCCCCACGCCGTTTTAACGGCCTGCCCCTTTACCTACGGTTATGGCGCCGTTTTAAGCTTTTTACCTACGTTTCAGGGCGCCGTTTCAAGCGTTTTGATCCCTGTCTTCGCATGCACTGCACCGGTTTCGTTCCGAATCGTGTCGTCGCATCATTCTAACCCCTTTCCCACTTATGGGATGATTTCTTATGCTAATCACAGAGGGGTGCAAGTCCTTCAACTAATAATCATCATGTAGTCCCCTTTTCCGGCTTCGACAGCCCGATATCTCGGCAATTAATCAAAGGTGTTCCCTCCTCGTGGGGGATGTAATTAACGCCATAGCCTTTATGGTATGGCGGACTGCTGGTCCCGACCGAACCTCACATTCGCCCTACATGGGTCAGGATGAGCGCATCATAAATCGTCACGCATGTGACTGGCACGCCCGCGTCGTCAATCAGTCAGTTGACTACAAGTCAGTCAATTGGTCGATCGACCCGCGAAATAAATGAATGAAAAATACCAACGAAAAGGAGCGAAGGAAAAGACGGTCGAAACAGTCTGGCACGCCCGGTGGGACCAGTGTCACCTTTCATCTCTTTGCCGAGATATTCGGGCTTCGAAGCCCTTTCAAAGACTACTGATTGTTTTCCTGTCTATCTTTTCAGTGCAAACAATGACGACTCATGGAATAGCTGGCGTCGACTTCGACCAATCGATAGTCGCCGGACACGCGCAAGGGTACCTGGCGGTGCCCATGGAATTTGGTAGCTTTCCTCCTGCTGTGGGCTTCCCCAACTTCTTGGGGTTGGCCTTTGTCGACATGCTGGAAGTCGAGGCCATGGAACCCGTCAAGGAAGATGTGAAGGAAATGGAGCCTCTGAAGGCCCCCTGCCGCGGTGATTCGCTCAAGAACCCGGTTCCGGCCGCTAGCTGCCTGGTGCACCACCTGGTACGGGTGATGCATCCCACTGATATCAACAAGCCCCCTGGAGGACGTCAGCGTCGCCAGGCTCGCAAGAACCCTGCCGTGATCACCGGAACTGTCTCTCAGTCCGGAAAATCAATGCTGGTGGGAGGTATGCGTGTCTTCCTCAACGGGCGCACGGCACGGGTGACCCCAGATCGCGTCATCCCAAACGTCCCTGTCTACAACAACTATCAAGCTCTCGCTGGAAGGAGGGCAGAAAGAGAAGAAGCCGGCCACCATGGCCAAGAAAACCCGGCGCTCAGGCCGAGGAAATTCAAACAGGTGTGGGTTCCCAAGCGGACCCAACCTGCCTACCATCCAACGCCCACCCGCCATCGTCCTATGAACGACGAGGCGAGAGCGAGAAGAGAAAGGGGCTTGTCCCTGATGAATGAAGAAGAGGTGGTTGCGGATCCTCCGCGTCACAGAAGTTTCCAGGCTGTGGCCCGTCAAGCCAACGTCCCTGCCACGGGGCGAAGGTTCCAACAGCCAGCTGACAGAGCTCGACTGGCCTACATTCCTCCTGCTGGAGGTCGACCACTCTCCCCCATGCTACATCAAGAACGGGGTCAAGAAGAAATGGCCTGCCTGGTCAGAAGCTATTTCCGAGGATTGGGTAACACCTCACTCGGACAGCAGCGGCTGATGCAGACAGTCGCCACTGAAGAAAATTGCTGCCCATCAACGGTAGATGAAGAAGAAATAGAGGATATAATAAGGATGTCGTCGGTCGATGACAACGGACACAATGACGGCTCTGAGATCAAAGCCAATGAAGCCTTCCCCGAGCGGGAAGAAAGAAGAAGAATTTTTGTGTTCGAGAGGCTGACCTTCCCGCAACAAGCAAGGCGGAGGGTCCATCGACAAGGAAGGAGGATGCAGGTTTTCACTTGCAACATGGCTGGCGTGTCCAGCCGATATGGGAAGCTTCCTGAAAACTCTCAAGAACTGGCTCAGTTGGCCGTACGGCCGGGACCAGCTACCCGCAGGACAGAAGCAGCAAGAGGGCTTCTGACAGCGATGAAAGAGAAACAGCCCCAGTCATACCTCCACTGGGATGACAAAGCCCCCGTCTTGACCGCTAATGTGGTAACGACGGAAGAAGAAGACGACGTACTCCTCGATATCCTGCCCGAGGGTACGTCCGGGGAAACGACAGAAGGTGTCCCCACCACTATAGACCCATCAGTCTTGATGCTGCTGCAAAGATATCAACGGGAAATAGATTCCCTGAAGAAACAGCTGATGGAGAAAACTGAACACTCATCAGCCTCCAAACCACCCGAAGTCCAAGGTGAATCATCCCGGGGAGCGGCTCGTCGAGACGACCCTCCACCACTTTGCACACTACCCCAGCCGTCAGAGCCAACTGTGACGACAGCACAACAGCGGCCACCACAGCCTCAGTCGCTGCTGCCTCCGGTGCTTCCTCAGGTGCACCCAACACCCCCGCTGCTGCATCCTCCACAGGCGACCACCCTGGTCACCCCGTACCTGCAGCCAGCACACTTCTATCCGGAGCCAGTCGACCCCACGGTCGTGAGCCGGATGATGGTGGAGAGGATGATCGAGCTGAAGCTCGCAGAGAAGAGCGAAGGCGACTACGTCGCATTCGATGCCTACCGGGTGCCCTACCCGCAACACCATGCGGCTAAGCGACTTCCTCCGGGAGTCAACAAGCCGCCCAAATTTGACAAATTCAACGGGAAAGGTTCCCCAAAAGAACATATTGCATATTATATGACCGTTATGGGTGATCTGTCCACCGACGAGTCATATCTGCTGAAGTTCTTCGGGTCCTCGCTGACGGGGCTCGCATTTGAATGGTACTCCAGCCTCTCGGCCGGGTCAATCAATGACTGGTCAGATATGCAGAGGAAATTCAGGGAAAGATTCCATGTCACAGAGAGGGAGGTCACAGTGGCCGAACTCTATTCGACAAAACAAAGGGCAGATGAGACCGCCCTTGACTACATCAAGAGGTGGAGGAACCTCGGAATGAGATGTAAGCGGCCCCCGCATCAGGAGGACGCTGTGCAAATATGTAAGCAAAATCTCAGGAGGGAGGTCTTGGAAAAAATGATCGGGATGGAAATACGGTCGTTCGACCGGCTGAATAATGTGGTGGCCGAGGTAGAGGCTTTTCTAGCCAAGCCCGTCCCGCCGTCAGCTACCAGCACAGCCCAGAAAGGCAAGGCGGCGGAACGGCGCCCCACACCTAAAGAAGCGAATGCGCTTGATATCAAGGCGTTCGAACAACAGAAGGAGAAAGGCAAGAAAGCGGCTCCCCCGCAACCTGCGAAAGCTCCAGATGACAAAGAAGGTCCTTCGTTGAGGGACAAAATGAAGAAGGCTTATTCCTTTCCTAAGGATAAGACCCGAATCCTATTTGACTGGGTAACAGAATACAGTATGGTCACTCTGCCTGAGTCAAGAAGACCAGAGGACCTCAAAAGAAGAGACAGTCCAAGATTCTGCCCCTATCACCAGATGCTGGGACATTCAATCGAAGACTGTTATGTTTTCAAAGACATCATTGAAGGGATGGTGAAGAAAAATGAGATAGAGCTGGGAGAGTACAAAGTAGACCCTCCTCAGCCACATGAAGCTCCTCCCCGAAGAGCAGCAGTCAACATGATCTCCCTCTACCAGGCGTTACCTGAGGAGATCTCTGAAGCAAGCACACGGAGCACCTACGAAATCCATTTCCTGGAGCCCGTGAAGGAACAGCAGGGGTGGCAGCAAGTCCCTGTGAAGCACAATAAGAAGAGGGCACCCTGCCCGAAAGAGGGGGCACTTATCCGTGGCGTCACGCCCCGGCCTGCTCCGCCAGTGATAGCGCCTACGTGGATTACTCCATCTGCAGCTATCAGAATACATGCACCCAACAGAAGGAGACAGACTCCCCTGCCAGTGGTCAAGGAAACCAACCCCGGGGTCCTTCGACTGCAACACCTGATTGAAGGGCTAGATGAATATGTACAGCCCGAATTGAAACCCCTGCTCGTACGGGACTACGTCCCATGGCAGGAGCTGGAGCAACTCTCACTCAAGCAGACGGAGGAAGCTGAAGCAGCACCCCCTGAAGCGAGCAGTCTATTCTGGGGGCAGGTGCCCGCAGAAGCAAAAAGGAAAAAGAAGCAAAAGAAGAAGAAAAGAAAGGCCGTTGGCGCCAATAAAGCACAGGTTGTCTCCTGTAATACACTATCAGCCCTCTTCAACCTACCCGGGGAAGAGGAAGAAGAAGAAATATGCTTTACACCCCACACTGGGGAAAGCAAGGTCGAGGCCGCCACTGCTGCACATGCCACGCGGTCAGGCCGAAAATGGGGGCGCCAACCCCCACCCAACCACAATATTGTGTTCAGAGGGGAACAACCCTACAAGACACCTCCGCCGGAGGTCAAGGGAGTTCAAATCCCTCCTCCGTCCGGTCTATACAACAAGAGCGGGGGCAAGGCTGTCCCCTCATTTCTTGAATTTATGAAGATGTCAAAGGGGAAACAGCCTTGTCAAGACGCCAACCCTACACCCGGGGTCAATCACCCTCGGCCAGTGCAATCTACTGAGGATGCAAATGCAGATGGGGCTTGCCCTGTAGCAACCAATAAAGAAGACTCGACAGTCGGTGCCAGTCGAGAGGGTGCCGAGTCCGAGGAAGATGAAGCAGGTCCGTCTGGACCCACAAATCAAGACCTTCCTAAGCCCAGATGGGTTGAGGAGATGAAGCTCTCCAATGTCCGGGCTGGAAGCCGAATAATGAAGCTGCTCAAGAAGCTCCCTGCTCGTTTTACGATCTGGGAAATTCTCTCTTTGAGTGAAGAAACTAGACAGGCAATCATCACTGCTCTGCAGACGCCTGCCCAGTTTGAAACCTGCATAGCTGAGGCTATACCAGAAGCCAGTATGACCTTCTCTCCAGAAGACATGCTACTGCCTACGGCCAGTCACAACAGGCCGCTATATATGAAAGGGCACCTGAATGGAAGAGAACTGAACCGGATTCTGGTCGATCCTGGCGCAGCAGTCAACATCCTGCCATATAGAATATACGAGAGGTACCACTTCAATGTGCATCTCGAAAAGGCCGGGGATATGCGTATCGCGGGCTTCAACCAGAAATGTGAAGTATCTATGGGGGTGGCAGAATTCACACTGACTCTGGCAGATTTCACTACAACGGTGCAGTTTCACGTCATTGACTCTCGCACCTCCTACAAAGCACTGCTCGGCCGCCCATGGCTGCATGAAAACTTGGTGGTGCCCTCCACGCTCCACCAATGCATCAAATACAGCCTCCAGGGGAAGGAGGAAAGGATATTTGCTGACATCCACCCATTCGAGGTGTTTGAGTGTCACTTGGCGGACGCCAATCTGTATACGGGGTCTCCCCGGAAGACTTCTAAAACTGAAGCCCCCGTAGGGGCATCGAAGAATAGATCGGGTGACGGTTGGTATCCACCACCGCCGCGCGGATATGTCAAGCCGAAGGTGGTCTCCCACATCACGGCTTCTGGAAATGTCGGCAGGGTGACACCCCCAGCATTATACCCCAAAGCTAAGGAAGTGCATGTTGACCGACAACACGACCGCATCGGAGTCCCGGCCGGCCTCACCAAGCCTGTCTCCGGCCTCGATGGTCCCACCGTCGAACCTTTCAAAGCTTGGGAAGTGGCACAGGAAGATGGGCACAGCAGCTTATTCTATACAGCTGAGGAGCATCCTACTCAGGAAGACACGGATTGCAGCCTCCCTGAAGATCTAGCCAACCCACGGGTTCCTGTGCAGGGCCTGGCATTCACCACTGATCGGACGGCCAGGATGTTTCAAAAGCAACACATCCCTCCCGATCAGCCTCAAAAACGCAAGGAAGCTTTCCAGAAGATGTGGTATCCTGTAAATCTGGACAAAGAAATGAGACGTGTCTCTCAACACCCGGGTCTGGGTTTCACCCTGGAAGACTACTATTACAGTGGGCGGTACGAGGTGGACACCATCTCCACCTTCTATCCAACTGAAGACAGCCCTCTGGGGGCAACCTTTGATGAATATCCGGCGGAAGCCGAACATGCTGAATTAACCCTATCCGGGAATCAACAAATGGAGACCTTGATCTCATGCCGATGCTGGGAGCAGGTCCATCCTGAAGGAGCGGCCTTTCAGGCCGAATTTGATACGGCTAGCAGCAGCGAAGCCGAAGATGCTCAAGGAGCAGAAGTCTCTCCCTCCGCAGGGGTCATGCTAATGACGACTTCAACACCCTTTCTGACAGTCAACAGAGCCTCGGTTTACTCCAATCAAGGGGAGCCGGCTACCAGAAAAGAAAAAGCCACTTCTGTGGAAGACACAACTGTCCCAGAAGGCGAGACTCCCTCAACTCCTGCTACCAATCCAATAGGCTGTCCGAGTCCGGCGGCAAATAACTGCTGGCCTGTCATGGCTGCAACCTCACCTACAAGCACTGAAGCTGTCCTCTCGCCCTCGGGAGCTGCACCGGCAATGGATCTTCTAATAGAACAATCCGCCCAGCCGCTAGCACAAGAGATCAAGAGACCCCATGAAGCTCTGGCGGTGTCTGACGAGGAAGTCGAAGTACTCGACCCTCAAGATGGTATTCCAGACTTCGTCGACCTCCAGCCGGCACCTCCGGAAATAGAAGACGGAGGCCAAGCCACAGTCGATGAACTAATAGAAGTCAACCTGGGAAATGAGAAGGACCCTAGGCCTACCTTCCTCAGTGCCCAACTGTCCCCAGAAGAACGGGAGCTGTACATCCAGCTGCTGCTAGAATACCGGGATTGCTTCGCCTGGACTTATAAAGAGATGCCAGGTCTAAACCCTGCTGTCTCACAACATGAGCTAACAATCAGTCCCGAAGCCGAGCCGGTGAAACAACCACCGCGGCGTATGAGGCCAGAGCTCATCACCCGAATCTGTGCTGAAGTTGACAAGCTCATTGATGTGGGATTTGTTGAAGAAAATCAGTACACCACATGGCTGGCAAATATCGTCCCTGTGAAAAAGAAGAATGGACAGATCCGGATTTGTGTTGACTTCCGGGATCTAAATAAAGCTTGCCCTAAAGATGACTTCCCGGTGCCAATAACCGAGGTAATGATCGATGCTACAACCGGCCATGAAGCCCTGTCATTCATGGATGGGTCGTCCGGCTACAATCAGATTTGGATTGCGGAGCACGACCGGGTCCATACTGCTTTCCGAACTCCCAAAGGCATTTATCATTACAAGAGAATGCCATTTGGACTGAAGAATGCTGGCGCAACCTATCAGCGCGCAATGACTAAAATTTTTGATGAATTGCTCTATCACAAGGTCGAGTGCTACATAGATGACCTGGTGGTCAAAACCAGAAGAAAAGAAGATCACCTGCAAGACCTCCGGATTGTTTTTCAGAGGCTGAGGCAGCATGAGCTAAAAATGAATCCTATGAAATGTGCGTTCGGAGTGTCGAGCGGAAAATTCTTGGGCTTCATCGTCCGACATCGGGGAATCGAGATAGACCCCGCAAAGATCAGGGCGATTCAGGGGTTACCTCCACCAAGGAACATCTCCGAGCTGAGGTCACTACAAGGCCGCTTGGCTTATATCCGGCGGTTCATTTCCAATTTGTCAGGGCGATGCCAGCCTTTTCACAAGTTGATGATGAAAGATGTTCCCTTCTATTGGGATGAAAATTGCCAGACAGCCTTTGACAAACTAAAGGATTATCTGAAGACTCCTCCAGTATTAGGCGCACCGGTGAAAGGACGGCCGTTGATGCTGTATATAGCAGCTACACACAACTCTCTGGGGGCAATGCTAGCCCAGAATAATGAAGAAGGGAAAGAGCAAGCCCTCTATTACCTCAGTCGGAGACTGGTCAGAACTGAAGAAAAATACACTTATATTGAGAAGATTTGCTTGGCACTAGTCTTCGCAGTTAAGAAACTCCGACACTATATGTTGTCGCATGAAATCAGCTTGGTATTCAAGGAGGATCCCCTGAAATATATCATGTCCCAGCCAGCACTCAGAGGCCGTCTGGGCAAATGGGCGGTGATCCTTATGGAGTTTGATATCTCCTACGTCCCGCGCAAGGCCATTAAAGGTCAAGCTATCGCAGACTTCTTTGCTGCGCATCCGGTACCCGGAAACTGCCCGTGGGAACCAGAACTCCCCGAAGATGAAACTTTGGAAGCCGCTCAAGTACAGCCGTCCCCGTGGCAGCTATATTTTGATGGCGCTTCTAGAATTGACGTCTCTGCCACTGGATCGGTCAGAGTCAGAGCAGGGGCAGGCATAGTCCTGAAATCCCCAGAAGGAGAAGTGGTGCATACATCCTGCTCCATAAATAAACCATGCACCAACAATGAAGCAGAATATGAAGCCCTGATAATCGGGTTACAAATTGCTCTGTCCATGGGAATTCAGATGCTGGAAGCATCTGGAGACTCCATGCTAGTTATAAAACAGCTGGAAGGAGAGTTTGAAGTGCGAAAACAAGAACTCATCCCCTATCACCAGTTGGCAACTTGCCTGATGTCAAGATTTTACTTCATCAGCATCAAGCACATCAAGCGAGGCCAAAATGCTCAGGCGGACGCCCTCGCTAAGCTGGCTAGTTCGTTGGCAGTCCCGCCAGACATAAGCCTGAATATAACAGTAATCAACCGTCGACAGGTCCCCAGTGTAACAGAGGATCTGACCGACGAACGGGAGACAGAAGTAGCAGTCGCTGAAAGGGTCCAGCAACCCGATTGGCGGGAACATCTTCTACGCTGGTTTCAACACCAGCAACTTCCAAAAGAAAAAGAACAGAGAATGAAGCTCCTAAGGATCAAGGATTCTTATGAGATGAGAAGCGGAACTTTGTTCCGGATTATGGCAGACGCCCGAAGGAAAATCCTACTCCGTTGCTTGTCATCAGCAGAAGCGGAACAAGTAATGCAAGAAGTTCATGCAGGATCGGCTGGAGCACACCAGGCCGGTCCGAAAATGAAGATAGAAATAAAGAAATTGGGCTATTATTGGCCCACTATATTCAATGACTGCTGCAGGTTTGCCAAAGCCTGTCAGAAATGTCAAGAACATGCTAATGTGGCGAGGAGACCTCCAGTGCCGCTGCATCCCACTCTACCAAGTTGGCCGTTTGCTCAGTGGGGCACGGACGTGGTGGGGCCACTACCAGCATCTTCATCAGGGTGCAAATACATCTTAGCAGCTACGGACTACTTTTCCAGATGGGCAGAGGCAGTAGCACTAAGAGATGTGACGGGAGAACTAGTTGCAAGGTTCTTCCAACAAAATGTAATATTCCGGTTCGGGATTCCCAGCCGAATCATCTCTGATAATGGCAGCCATTTCAGAAATCAGAAGATTTATCGGCTAGCCGACAAATACAAAATTGACTGGAGGACATCGTCCCCCTACAACCCTCAAGCCAATGGATTAGCAGAAGCCTTTAACAAGACTTTATGCACGTTGCTGGCAAAGACTGTCAAGTCTAATAAGAAAGATTGGGAAGAAAGGATGTACGAGGCACTTTGGGCCTATCGTACCGTCTATAAAACCCCAACCGGCTGTTCACCTTTCTCCCTCGTCTATGGGTCGGAAGCTGTGGTGCCGATCGAACTTGAGGTGCCTTCATTGCGAGTTGCCATCCAGCACGGACTAGTCAGTGGTGAGCAAAACAATGCAGAAAGAAGACTGGAAGAGCTCGCTGAGCTCGAAGGAAAACGCCTCCTAGCGCAACAAAACATCCAACTCTATCAAGCTCGAATGGCCCGCGCTTTTGACAAGTTAGTCAAGGGTCGAGAGTTCAAGAAAGGAGACCTGGTAATGGTCAAAAGAAGAGAAGTAATGGCCTCTAACCCCAAAGGGAAGTTGGTCGAAAACTGGGTCGGACCGTATATCGTCCGCCGAGTATATGAAGGAGGAGCCTACGTCCTTGTAGACCACAAAGGAGTCATCCAGTTCTCTCCCCTCAATGGAAAACATATTAAGCTGTATCACGCAGCGCAACCAACCCTCCCCGAGTGATCGGACGGAGCTACCCTTTTCCTTGATTAGCGGCATTCCGCCCTAATCAAGCTACCTTTCCTTGGTTAATGGCATTCCGCCCTAATCAAGCTACCTTTCCTTGGTTAGCGGCATTCCGCCCTAATCAAATTACCCTTTATCTTGGTTAGTGGCACTCCGCCCTAATCAAGCTACCCTGTCTCGGTCAGTGGCATTCCGCCCTAATCGAGCTACCCTTTATCTTGGTTAGCGGCACTCCGCCCTAATCAAGCTACCTTATCTTGGTTAGCGGCATTCCGCCCTAATCGAGCTACACTTTTCCTTGGTTAGCGGCACTCCGCCCTAATCGAGCTACCTCATCTTGGTTAGTGGCATTCCGCCCTAACCGAGCTACCCTTTCCTTGATTAGCGGCATTCCGCCCTGATCAAGCTACCTTTCCTTGGTTAACGGCATTCCGCCTTAATCAAGCTACCTTTCCTCGGTTAGCGGCACTCCGCCCTAATCGAGCTACACTTTTCCTTGGTTAGTGGCACTCCGCCCTAATCGAGCTACCCTATCTTGGGTAGTGGCATTCCGCTCTAATCGAGCTACCTTTCTTTATCTTGGTTAGTGGCATTCCGCCCTAATCGAGCTACCCTTTATCTTGGTTAAGTGGCATTCCGCCCTAATCAAGCTATCCCTGCCCTTGGTCAACGGCATTCCGCCTTAATCAAGCTACCTTTCCTCGGTTAGCGGCACTCCGCCCTAATCGAGCTACACTTTTCCTTGGTTAGTGGCACTCCGCCCTAATCGAGCTACCCTATCTTGGGTAGTGGCATTCCGCTCTAATCGAGCTACCTTTCTTTATCTTGGTTAGTGGCATTCCGCCCTAATCGAGCTACCCTTTATCTTGGTTAAGTGGCATTCCGCCCTAATCAAGCTATCCCTGCCCTTGGTCAGCGGCATTCCGTCCTGATCGAGCTACGTTTTCCTTGGTTAGCGACACTCCGTCCTGATCAAGCTATCCTTCTTTGGCTCTCATTCCGAATAAAAAAAAATAATAATAATAAAAATAAAAATAAATAAATAATAATAATAATAATAAATAATAATAATAAATAAAATAAAAATGGGGTTAAAAAAAAATAGAGATACCCCGCCAGACTTGCTCCTCTATCGGGACGAGTGCAAAAATGGCTATAACCCAGCTGTGGCGAAAACCCGAAAGGGCGTCGCAGGCAAAATCGGGTACCCCGTCACGTGAAAACCCGAAAGGGCGCGTGGGCAAAAGCAAGAGGGGGCTGGCTTCGGCGAAAACCCGAAAGGGCGCTTGAGTCAGTAAAGTGATAACTTCCAAATCCCTCTCCTATTCTCCACCTAACAAACTCCGAGAGGGACAATCATCAAAGTCTCGCCGGTAATCCGTGAACAAACCATTTTCGACCCTCGTCATCATCGGCGAGATCGGTCGATCTCTACCCTCAACTTGGACCCTACGTCCCTGTTGACAACCCCATCCTTGTTTTGGCAATATCTCATGTCGACGAACAAACCCGTGGTCGACCCTCGTCATCATCGGCGAGATCGGTCGATCTTCATCTTTGACTCGGATCTTACATCCTTGTTAACAAACCATATCCTTTGCTTCGACATCTAGCCAGTGTCGACGAAATGAACCAAAATCCGAGCCTTGTCATCATCAACAAGGCCGATCAACACTCTCGCGGTCCAGCTCTTCTGCACCTCGAACTCAAAAAAAATAATAAAAAATAATAATAAAATAAAAAAGGGGTTAAAAATAGAGATACCCCGCCAGACTTGCTCCTCTATCGGGACAAGTGCAAAAATGGCTATAACCCAGCTGGGGCGAAAACCCGAAAGGGCGTCGCAGGCAAAATCGGGTACCCCGCCGCGTGAAAACCCGAAAGGGCGCGCGGGCAAAAGCAAGAGGGGGCTGGCCTCGGTGAAAACCCGAAAGGGCGCTTAGGTCAGTAATGTGAATAAAAAAAAAAATTTGAATGATGAATAGTGATGAACCATCCGCCGTCCAAAAGGCCACTTTCAAGGTCGTGACGAGGATCTTCATCCGATATCCCAATTATACACGTCCAGTGTCTCTACCTTTTCGACCCTTGTCACCATCGGCAAGATCGGTCGCTACCCTTCCGGTTTTTGTCATCATCGGCAAGACCGTCTACCTTTTCGACCCTTGTCACCATCGGCAAGATCGGTCGCTACCCTTCCGGTTTTTGTCATCATCGGCAAGACCGTCTACCTTTTCGACCCTTGTCATCATCGGCAAGATCGGTCGCTACCCTTCCGGTTTTTGTCATCATCGGCAAGACCGTCTACCTTTTCGACCCTTGTCACCATCGGCAAGATCGGTCGCTACCCTTCCGGTTTTTGTCATCATCGGCAAGACCGTCTACCTTTTCGACCCTTGTCATCATCGGCAAGATCGGTCGCTACCCTTCCGGTTTTTGTCATCATCGGCAAGACCGTCTACCTTTTCGACCCTTGTCACCATCGGCAAGATCGGTCGCTACCTATAACGGTTTTTGTCATCATCGGTAAGACCGTCTACCCTTTTCGACCCTTGTCACCATCGGCAAGATCGGTCGCTACCCTTCCGGTTTTTGTCATCATCGGCAAGACCGTCTACCTTTTCGACCCTTGTCACCATCGGCAAGATCGGTCGCTACCCTTCCGGTTTTTGTCATCATCGGCAAGACCGTCTACCTTTTCGACCCTTGTCACCATCGGCAAGATCGGTCGCTACCCTTCCGGTTTTTGTCATCATCGGCAAGACCGTCTACCTTTTCGACCCTTGTCATCATCGGCAAGATCGGTCGCTACCCTTCCGGTTTTTGTCATCATCGGCAAGACCGTCTACCTTTTCGACCCTTGTCACCATCGGCAAGATCGGTCGCTACCCTTCCGGTTTTTGTCATCATCGGCAAGACCGTCTACCTTTTCGACCCTTGTCACCATCGGCAAGATCGGTCGCTACCCTTCCGGTTTTTGTCATCATCGGCAAGACCGTCTACCTTTTCGACCCTTGTCATCATCGGCAAGATCGGTCGCTACCCTTCCGGTTTTTGTCATCATCGGCAAGACCGTCTACCTTTTCGACCCTTGTCACCATCGGCAAGATCGGTCGCTACCCTTCCGGTTTTTGTCATCATCGGCAAGACCGTCTACCTTTTCGACCCTTGTCACCATCGGCAAGATCGGTCGCTACCTATAACAGTTTTTGTCATCATCGGCAAGACCGTCTACCTTTTCGACTCTTGTCACCATCGGCAAGATCGGTCGCTACCTATAACGGTTTTTGTCATCATCGGCAAGACCGTCTACCCTTTTCGACCCTTGTCACCATCGGCAAGATCGGTCGCTACCCTTCCGGTTTTTGTCATCATCGGCAAGACCATCTACCCTTTTCGACCCTTGTCATCATCGGCAAGATCGGTCGCTACCTATAACGGTTTTTGTCATCATCGGCAAGACCGTCCACCTTTTCGACCCTTGTCATCATCGGCAAGATCGGTCGCTACCCTTCTGGTTTTTGTCATCATCGGCAAGACCATCTACCCTTTTCGACCCTTGCCACCATCGGCAAGATCGGTCGCTTTCCCCCCAAACCTGGCAAAGGCCCTGTCCCAGGAACGGCTACACCGCGGTGGAGCGAACACCTCATCCCTTCCCTGAAGGCGTGAGCGCTCTCCTGCGTTATTGGCACTCGTTCCCGGGTTCAGGTGATTAGCCGAAAGAAAGAAAAGACGAAAAGAAGTCGTGGTCAAGACTACGAAAAGAAATGCTTCCATTTAATAAAAGTGGAGAATACATTCTTTTGCCCAGGGCATCCCCCAGGGTACATAAACTCCAAAGACAAAAAAAAAAAGAGGAACAGAGCTTCCAAAAGGGAAGGAAACAAAAAGCAAAGGGAAACCAAGACTACGGCAGAGGACGCCGGAAGATGTCCCCTAGTTCCAAAAGGCCCAGCGAGGGGTACTGGGTCAATTCCTCCAGACGAGTCTCGGTGGCTGTCAGCTGCAATAACCTCTCGTTGAGTGAAGCAAGTTGTCCTTCAGCCAGGTCGGCCTCCTCTGTCGTCTGGACTTCTAGGCGCTCGCCTTCCTGCAGCTCGGCCTCGGCCTTAGCTAGTTCCGCACGCAATTCATCTATCCGTGCCCTGAGGAGCAGCTGACGTTCCGAGATATTCTCAGCGGCGTCCCTCAGCTGTCCCACCGTCACCTTCAGTGAACTGACGGCAGTGCGGCAATCTGCCCTCTCCAACTTCACAGCAGCGAGCTGATCGGAAACCTCCCGATTCAGGAAATCCCGCCTGTTGGCGTGCTTCAGCAACATCACAACCCGTGGGGTCCAATCATCCATGGGGCAACCAAATGCCAGTAGCGGCCGGGAGAGGTGGTCCACCAAGCTTCTCAGCTGTGCATAAGTCAAGTCTGGAGAAGCTGACATGGCCCGCTGGAGATTATCCAGAGATTGCCATACCATGTCTCCAGAAAATTGTAAGCCCAATGGCGAAGTCTCGGGGAGCCGAAAGTCTACCCTGCTGTCCACCTCAGCCCAGATGTCGTCGGCCACCCCGAGGGACGTCGACGGCATAGTCTGCACGGCACCCACTCCCGGTCCGACCACTGCAGCCATATCAACTGGAGGGACCTCCATAATAACAACTTCTTTGCCCGCCCTTTGGGGTGAATCTGCAATAGCCGTGTCGGCAACAGAAGGCACATGCTCCTCTTGAGTAGTTTCGCCAGCCGCCAAGGGAAGAGACCCCTCTATAATGGACAAGGCCTGAGTAACATCGGCCTCATCCGCAATAATTTCTCCGGCCTCTATGTCTGAAAGACCACTAGGCAACGACAACGATTCTGCACCAGTTGCCAAGGCTTGAACCCCTGCAACCTCAGTCGGAGCGCTAACTTCGGCAGCCACGCCGGACTCCTCTGATACCGCTGCAGCAGCATAGGTCCGTGGAAGCCGCAGGGCAATGGGCCGCACAATAGGCGGGAACGCTGGCTGGCTCATATCTACGCCAGGAAGAGGCATACGGATCATTATAGCTGGCGGTACCACCTCAGCCTGCAGTACATATACAAATATCAGCCAGCTGGCTTGGAAATGAAAAGAAACGTTGCAGGCGGGAATCAAAAGGTTTCCTACCTCGACCGGCACTATGTTCAGGCCTCCCAGAGTTGCCTCTGAAGATACTGGCCCTTCTCCTGCAATCGGGTATGGTAGCCCATGCTCGGCTACCAATAGCCTCGGAGGGCTAAATGTTGAAAAGTCGCTCTCGTAAGCTGAAGAAGCCCCGGCATCCTCAGCCTCGGTTTCCGCCATCGGGAACCCCTCATCATCGCCGGAGCCGCCGCCATAATCAACTTGTTCGGAGGAAGAGGAGTCTTCTGCTTGCTCTCGAACCTCTGATACCAGAGCGGGAACCAGGCTGCTAGGAGGATGCCCTCTAGCCTGAACCTCCTCAGGGGTCTCCGCCTCGGGGACATCCGTTGGCGGAGTATCTAAGGGTTGGTCCCTCGGAAGCCCTTGCTCGCCGACGACAATCCTTGCTGCGGCACCCACCTCGGGAAGTAGCGTGGGTCGAACATCGACTGAAGTCAAAAGATAGCAAACAGTCAGGCCTTGACTGAAAATAGAATATGCCAACAAGCCCTGCGGGCGAACTACAAATTACCTTCTACTTCTCGATGGGGCGTCGGCGAAGGCAAGTCGCGCTCAATAGGGAGCGAGGGGGCCTCTTCCCCTCTCTCCTCAGTAGCAGCTCCAGGTGCCGCCTCCAACCCGACAACGGCAGAGGTAGCACCAGCAGCTATTGAAAAGAAGAATGATCAGCCACATTGGTGAAAGTAAACAAACAAGCCAAGCAAGAATAAGAAATCACCTTCGCCCTCGGACCCTTGCGTCCGGGCGGCCTCAAATTCAGAGAAAGATGGAACCCGAGGAAGCGGAGTGGCGGACTCCTCCTCAGCAACCTTCCTCCGACGAGCTCTAGTAGCACGGGACTCTGCTCTCTTGGCCTTCTTGGCCCTACCAATAGCCTCCCTGACCTGGGATCTGGTTCGTTTTCGCGAGTCCCCAGGGGGTAATGGCGTTGTAGTCGGAGCTGGCTCCGGAATATTAAAATACGAAGGCTTCTGCGCCTTCGATATCAACTCCCTGCAATGCCGGGTCCCCTCCACTGAGAGACGAGCTGCAGAAAGCATATAAGTCAGAAGATGCACACTGACTGCAGAGAAAACAGCCCCATGGCTGAAGAAGAAAACAAACATTACCTGGCAGCCCCGTATATCGAGGACTAAGCGGCCAGTAAAGCAATACTGGCGCCTTGTCCCGGGAAGCCGCTTCATGGATCAGCCAGCACACGTCCCCAATTGTTTCACTCTTATCCGCTAGTTGAGCCAAGTCTTCATGGCCACAGGATGATAAGTGATGATATAGCTCTCGTCATCACACGAAGCTCATCCGTAGGCACTGCTGCACTCCTGCCTCGCTTGCACCACCCACGTCTGGGGGGCATTTGTTGGCACTCAAAATATGATCCCTGGCGACCAAGCCGCAAAGACGAATGATACGGCCCACTGAAGCACAGAAGCCGATGAAAATCAACTTATCGAGGGTCCCTCGAGCTGACGAAGCCCCAAGCCACCTTGGAGGGAACACCGGGGACCTTACCTCAGGAGAGTCAAAGTCAACCCGCAACCAACCGGCAGTGCGATCAAGCCTGCCCAATGATCCGGCATCGACTCTGTCATGCCGCTACCCCACATCCGACGTCCGATCAAGGACGACGGTCTACCTTATGACTCTCCGAAAGAGGAAGAATGCCCACGACCATCCACAACAAGGGGCCGGAGGTTCTGTCAGCAAGAAGATCCCGATCACCCGACACGGGTTCGGCTTCTCGCCCTAGTGAGCCCATTAGCGGCCGATGGATCGCCGTTCAAGGCGGAATTACCCAGGATGCAATGCCATCCTGCAAGGAAGCTTCGGACACAGGTCCGTCTTGATGAGAGGCACCAATCACAGTGCCGAAAGTCGTACCTACGGGACACCCGTGTGTCTGGACCGGAAGCACACGAAGTTCTGATCAAGGCCGTTCGTCGCGTCAAGAGCTTCGTCAACACCCCGTCAAGGCTCCCCGAGAGCCAGTACGAGAGGAACAGTCAACTGGAGTCTCCGGAACCATCCCCGGACCCACCGGCCTGGCCGTGCCTGGCAAACAGGTTAAAACGGCGCCGCTTAAAACGGCGCCGTCAATCCGGCGCGCAAAGTCTAAAGGGGCTGTTCCCCGGCGCCATCAATCCGGCGCGCCAAAAGCAAGGGGGGCTGCTCCCCGGCGCCCTCAACCCGGCGCGCCCCTCTCCACCGCGCCGTTTTAACAAAAGGGCTATATATGCCCTGCCTTCATAAAAAAGAAAGGGGGGATTTGGAAAAAAGAAGAGAAGAGAGGAGATCAAGGGAGATCCGATCAAGAGAGGGAGCGGAATCAAAAAGAAAAAAAAGGGAATTAGAAAGAAAGGGGGGAGATCCAGGAGTGTTTCGATCCGACGAGTTCTCTGCCCAAGCGCTCGGCGGCCCTCATCCCGCTCCACCGGAGTCTCCCGGAATCGGAGAAGAAGAGCGCCCGTTCTTGTCTATCGAGGTGGGTTTGTCCGTGTTTCATCCGGCGAATCCTTCTGCCCCGCTTTGAGTTTCTTCCTACTGGCAGAATGTAAGTGAAGGAAGGGAGGGGCGATGATATGAGCCTCACCTCCCCTCCCTCACGATGTTTTCTTTTCTTTCCCTCTTCTCGTTGTAACAGGTTTCGTCTGTTAATGGAAACGGCGGCCGGGCGACAACGCCGGCGCCGGAATGCATATTCCCCACCTATCTATTTGTGTCTTTCATATGAATGAATGAAACGTGGGTCTCTGGTCGATGCCGTAACCCCCTGTTCTTCCCTGTTGCCTCACCTTATTCCTTATAGCCGGTGAAACGGCGCCGTGCGATGATGCTGGCACCGTGGAGGATGAATGCAGAGCACCGCGCGTTTTCTGTCCGAATGATTTCCTTCTCGTCCTGTTTCCCTCGGCGCTACATGCCCTACTACGGTAGGGGCTACATCAATTTCCCCTCCCCGGGGGTTTTCTTTTATTCCGATGCGACGATCGAGTTCCGCATTGCGCGTGCTGTAAGCCTCGTGGTCGGAGACACACTTGTGTGTGCACATCTCTGTCCACTCCCGCTTAAGGGTTAAACCCTCTGCCTTCCCTTTGCCTTCCTCATAGACCAGAGGGAAAGAGAGGATCGCCTCTGTGCCGAGCCCTCGATGGCTATTTCACAGGCATAATTTACATGCCCCTTTCCCAGGTCGCCATGCCAAACAGATAACATATAAGGATCCACTCATTTAGCCTGCCGGTTTCATATTTCTAACATAAGCTTAACAGCTCGTTTGTCCACTTTCCGTGGAACTGCGTCGTGCATCGCCTCTGCATTTCAGGGAGTCTGCTCTGTAGTACTACTCCAATGTCCGGGGAGGGGAATATTCCTCTAATCTTCCATGTTGGTTATCCGGTTGATAGGGGCTTATCTATCGATGATGAGTGTCCTTGTGGACCATTGGATGTACAGCAAAGGGGGGGGCTAAGCCCTACAGTTTAAAATCCACAGTCCTTAATGGACTTTGTGGTGGCCGTGAGACGCGTGTACCCCTCGTAGGCTGGCCCTCGGGGTTCCCTTCTCTACTCGGTCGTCCCGACTAGAGTAGTGTGGTGATTTGGGTTGCATGCCCCTCGTAGGCTAGCCCTCGGGGTTTTCGCTCCCACATCGAGTCACCTCACTCACTCACCGTTACCCACGGACTCGGTGCCCCTAGCAGGCTAGCCCTCGGGGTTTTTCCTATCCGTTTGGGTCTGCCGGCCGCCGTTGTGCCACCCGGCTTTTAGGGGTTTACTCCGCCACGTGAGTACTCCCTGCGTCTCCCCGACTATCCTTTGGGATGGGGAGATGCTGCCAAAATTTCGGCTCGAACGAGTTAATCTCGGAACAATCGCCTCACGCGAGCCCGTGACTCGGCCTTTAAATGACGCGGCACCGATTCCGATGAATAATCAACTTAATAAAATTCTCAAAACCATCCAAAATCTTAATAAATCTATGAATAAACCAACGAGGCCCCTGCCTCCTTGAAATCGGGCTAATTCAGCGCGTTCATGCGCGATCACGCTTTAAAACGGCGCGCCCTTCCCGGCGCGGTCTTCCCGGCGCGGCCTTCCCGGCGCGCCCTTTCCGGCGCGCCCTATCCGGCGCGCCCTTTCCGGCGCGCCCTTCCCGGCGCGCCCCAGCTCCCCACGCCGTTTTAACGGCCTGCCCCTTTACCTACGGTTATGGCGCCGTTTTAAGCTTTTTACCTACGTTTCAGGGCGCCGTTTCAAGCGTTTTGATCCCTGTCTTCGCATGCACTGCACCGGTTTCGTTCCGAATCGTGTCGTCGCATCATTCTAACCCCTTTCCCACTTATGGGATGATTTCTTATGCTAATCACAGAGGGGTGCAAGTCCTTCAACTAATAATCATCATGTAGTCCCCTTTTCCGGCTTCGACAGCCCGATATCTCGGCAATTAATCAAAGGTGTTCCCTCCTCGTGGGGGATGTAATTAACGCCATAGCCTTTATGGTATGGCGGACTGCTGGTCCCGACCGAACCTCACATTCGCCCTACATGGGTCAGGATGAGCGCATCATAAATCGTCACGCATGTGACTGGCACGCCCGCGTCGTCAATCAGTCAGTTGACTACAAGTCAGTCAATTGGTCGATCGACCCGCGAAATAAATGAATGAAAAATACCAACGAAAAGGAGCGAAGGAAAAGACGGTCGAAACATGCCCCTAAGTCGGGGTGCATTCTTTGCCCCATATGTCCCCCGAGTCGGGGTGTGTTTTGATTCTCGTGCACCCCGGGCGGAGTGTGCTTCTTTCCTTGTATGCCCCTAGGCCGGGGTGTGTTTTCTGCCTCTTGTGCCCCCATGGCGGGGTAGAGTTTATGCTTCTTATGCCCCCGTGGCGCGGTGTGTTTCTTCTTCAAAAGGCCCCTAAGTCGGAGTGTATTCTTTTGTTCTTTATGCCCCTAGGTCGAAGTGAAGCTTTGTTCCTTCTTATGCCCCCATGGTGGGGGTGCATTTCTTCGTCGAATACCCCTAAGCCAGGGTGTAACTTTTGCTTTATGTGCCCCTGAGTCGGGGTGGGTTCTCTTCATGTGCCCCGTGGCGGGGGTATATCTTTTATGGCTTCAATGCCCCCAGGCGGGGTGTAAATTCTTATTTTCATGCCCCCCATACGGGGTGTGTTTCTTTTGCTTCATACGCCCCCATGGCGAGATACATTTCTTCTTCGAATGCCCCTAAGTCGGGGTGCAACTCTGTTTCTTCTTATACCCCCAGATCGGGGTATATTCTTCTCACGTGCCCCCAGAGTCGGGGTGTATTCTCTTCATGTGCCCCCAGGAGCGGGGTGTAGTTTCTCTCTTTGTGTGCCCCCAGGCGGGGTATATTCTTTATGGCTTCTATGCCCCCAAGGCGGGGTGTAGCTCTTCTTCGAATGCCCCTAAATCGGGGTAGATTCTTCTGCTTCTTCTGCCCCAGGGTGGGGTATATTTCTCTTTGTATTCCCCTAAGCCGGGGTGTATATTTTTTTTTCTCATATGTCCCCCGAGTCGGGGTGTGCTTTGCTTCTTGTGCACCCCGGGCGGAGTGCGTTCTGCTTCTTCTGCCCCTCAACGCGGGGTGTGTGTCTTTTCATATATCCCCGGAGCGGGTGTAGTTTCTTCTTCAAATGCCCCAAGGCCGGGGTGTAACTTTTACTTTATGTGCCCCCGAGTCGGGGTGTAACTCTGTTTCTTCTTATGCCCCCAGGTCGGGGTAGATTCTTCTCACATGCCCCCGAGTTGGGATGTATTCTCTTCATGTGCCCCCTAAGTGGGGTGTATCTTTTGCTTCTTTATGCCCCAGAGCAGGGTGGATTCTTCTTCTTCTACCCCGACACACTGGGGGATGCTTACTTCTTGTGCACCCAAGGTGGGGCGTATTGCTGCTTCTGATGCCCCCAAGGTGGGGTGTATTGCTGCTTCTGATGCCCCCTGTTGAGTTTAGCTTAGTTTTATATCGTTTTATCCAGCTTTAGTTCATTATTTTTTATACCCAATTCACCCCCCCTCTTGGGTGCCATTTAATCTCGAGCCTTCACCCCCAAGGTGGGGTGTATTGCTGCTTCTGATGCCCCCAAGGAGGGGTGCATTTTGCTTCTTGGTGCCCCCCTAAGGTGGGGTGTATTCCTGCTTCTAATGCCCCCAAAGTGGGGTGTAATTCTTTATGTACTCAATGCCCCCAAGGTGGGGTGTGTTTCGCTTCTTTATGCCTCCCGGGAGAGGGTTCGATTCTTATCTTCATATGCCCCTCAGCCGAAGGTATGTTTTGCTGCTTGTGCCCAAGGTGGGGTGTGTTTTACTTTTTGTGCCCCCAAGGTGGGGTGTATCTTCTACTTCTTATGCCCCCGGAGCGGGGTAGATTTTGCTTCTTCTACCCCTCAAGGCGGGGTGTGTGTCTTTTCATATATCCCGGGAGCGAGGTGTAGTTTCTTCTTCAAATGCCCCAAGGCCGGGGTGAATTCTTTTTTTTTACCCCCTCATGGTAGGGTATAGTGGTGCGGACACCGGAGCGAGCGAATATCACGCGTCGGCGAACCGACGGGTCCATACGCGGAGCACCAATCGGACTACTTCGGCTTTCCTTTGAAATGGAGGCAATTTGGCTTAAGTTTGGACACTTTTTGCATTAAAATTGGGCTTGTAATAGTCATTGTATTTCTGTTTTCATATTGGGCTGGTTGTAAGGCTCTTAAAGGGCCATCTTGGTTAAGCCCCTTTAGAATTCATTAAGAAGGAGTGGCCTTGGACCATTATGATGGATCCATAAGCTATGGAAGGCCCAATTGGGCTTCCTTCCTTCATGGGCTATCTAGGATGGAAAGGCCTTAAGCCATCCATGGTTGATTGGGCTTGGGTTGGCCAAGGACCCAACTTGGCTCAATGTTGGCCCAAGAAGGGGGCGCCCCCTATTTTGGTTGTATTAGGCTGAATTTTCTTTTGTTTTCTTTTCTTCCCCTCCCCATTTACCACATGGAACTTGGAAATGGCTGCTGGTCCAAAAGGAATGGCTGCCACCTACCCCCTTTACTTGAATTTCAAAGGTAGGTAAGTCCCATGTCCCCTTGTCTCCCCCTCCCTTCCTATTCTAGTCAAAGGGGCGCACCCCTCTCACCCTCCCCTTGGTTCCATCGAACCTCCCCAGCCCCTCCCTTGCCAAACCCCTATATAAGGACTTGTATGATGATGGGTTAAAGGCTAATGAAGTTTTATTGAGTGAAAGTTGCAATTAGAGAGTGATTCTCTTGTTTCCCCCTTGGGTGTGATACCCTGTTCAGTCCTGTGACGGGACAGACTTTGGGCATGTGACTCACCCCCATATCTCACCCATCCCCTTATCATCTGCTTCCACCAAAATTATCCTTGATATCTCTACGAGTTAGGAAGATTTCAGATGTGGTTTCGCGTCTATCTGAGTTCGGGATCGCCGGTGGCCATTTTTCTCGTGAAGGCACGCAGATCTGCCCCAGCCTGCTGCCCTGATCTAAAGTTTCCTGATTATGAGTTTTCCCAGATTGCCTCTCAAGTCTTCTGAGATGATTCTTGGAGTGATTGTAGGATTTTTAGTCCTCTTCACGTTGCCTCTGATCTCGTCTCAATCCGAGATCTGTACTGATAGTGGCGACGATTCTCGTGGGATCGCGTGAGCTGATCTGAGCAGGTCCGGCTCAGATCTAGAGTCAACTTTCAGAGTCTGCCCCGCCTCACTCGGTCAAGATCCGTGCGAGATATTTAGATTACTTCTTCCTCTGGACGTCGCTAATGATCCCCCACAAACGGCGCCTCGATCCAACATCGGCAACTAATTTTCCCTTATTTAATCGTGTTTCTGTGCAGTTCTGGGTGTACAGAACCAGAAGCCGATTGTAACTGCTGCTGCACCCATATCTGAAAACATCTGCTCACGCCCTTCGGAGTGGACAAACTACGTTTTGTCGCCAGCGTTCTCCAACAAACGGCGCTCCCATCCGCCTTCAGATCTTGGCGTATCGGCATCCGCAAGCTTGCTGCACTGGGTGACCAACGTGGACAGAACCGGGTCGGCTTCCCATCGGCATACCCGAGCGGCTCCGACTCGCGTCCCTCGCCTCCTGCGAGTGTGGCCCGTCAACCCGGGTTCCAGCAACCCCAAAATTGGCATTTGTAGCCCTATACCTCCCTGTGTTGAGTGGACATCAGGTTCTGAAATTGTAATCATATTGCGTATGTGTATTGGGGTTGTTTGAATTCAGCCGGGAATTCTTTCCCACACCTAGTCGTGGAGGTACGCGCTTCGTTCCACCCTCACATTGCTGGTTTAGTATATTTTCTATCATGCTGCATTTGTGAGAATCGAGCCGTTAGCTACCTACAAATCACCATGAATGTGAGTTGAGAGTGCCCGTTCCTTAGCTCCAGTCGAGCACCGAGCCCGAACTGGATACCCCTAGGCGACGGTGGTTCCTTAACCACTGCGATCCCCACATTTCCCTCGCAAGGGACGATCGTCGGGCTACCTAGTGTTGCTGTTGAGAGACGTCTCCACCCGGAGAACACCATGGTGGTCAACCGCCCGGCTTGCCTTTAGCATGTTAGTGCTGGCCGCACATCAAGTCCGTCGTACGTCTTAGCCCGGTCGTCATCCGTCCCGCATCATATAGTCTTTGCTTCTTATGCCCCGTGACGGGGTAAAGTCTTTGCTTCTTATGCCCCCATGGCGGGGTAGATGCGTGCTCTCCTCGGGAGTCGTGGCAGTGCTTGGCCTCATTGTTATGAAGCATTCCCCACAGCGGGTAGTAATTCATCAAACTATAGTTGCGACTTGTTCGATCTTCGAATAGCCACTCGAGGGGCCCTCTTATGCCGGATAGGGGCAGCAGGAAGGTGGAACGGATCAGCGCATTGCACCATGGACTTGGACCCTTCTTAGAGCCGGGAGGGATGCCGAACTTCTTCTTGTTCTCTTGGTCGGCGATGCTTGCCAGCTTTTCTTTTTGTCCTTTCTTTTTTTTTCTTTTTTTGTGTAATAGACCAAGGTAGGTGTGCAGGAGAGCGCTCACCCCCTCAGGGAGGGGATGAGTAGTTCGCTCCACCGCATCAATCCCACAGTGGTAATCTTTATTCAGTACGAGTGTCGACGGATATGACCGTACAACCCTCTCTCGCCAATTCTCTCTCTTCTCTTTTTTTACTTCTTTCTTTTCTTCTTTTCTTCTTTTCCTCGTTTCTTCTTTTTCTTCTTAGGGAAAGGGGGTTTGATTTCCGCTCCCCTCTTCTCTCTTTCTCTTCTTCTCTTCTTCTTCTTCTTATTCTTTTTTTTCTTTTTTTTGGGTGGCCTTCATGATTCCTGGGAGCTGACTGTGCCTCGAAGTAGCATCTTCGAGGCTACAAAGACAATTGCGCCTAGTCTAGCTTTTCTCCCCATAGGGCTGACAAAGACAACACCTACAATTCATCAAGACAGGCAAGCACCGTTCATTAGGAGGCCATGAGGACCTGAATCCCAGCGAAGAGATGAAGGGTGGTTTAAGTCCCACCGGGCGTGCCAGACTTGTGGACGCACTAAAATTCGCTTATTAATGTTGTTCGTTTATTCAAGTGCGTGGGCGCGCACAATCACAAAGTGACGATTTATTCGGGCTTCATAGAAGCCCTTGTGCGTTCGATCTGACTAATCAGACGATTATGTAATTCGTGTCGGGACCAAAATCTGTCACGCTATAAAGGTCACGACGTTATTTACATCCCCTCGGAAAGGGGAACACCCTTGATTAATCATCGAGAAAAAGGGCCTCATGGCCAGGAAACTAATTGCACAAAATCTATTAAGAAATATTGAAGTCCTCATACGAGGGTGTGAAGAAAGTATTTGAGCTCATGTCGGTCATGTATTGACCATTTAATGTTTGGACGAGTGTCCGGCTTGAGAATAGCGTAATCGTCGCGGGAAGGCCGGAACATGTGTATGTCGGGATATGACAAATTTATTGTTCAGAGGGATGGGAAGCGTTCAGTTAAATCCCGGCTAGAGCGGTCGGAAACTAATAAGTTTGTCGGCCCGGTACAAGATCAAGCTGCGACCATACTGCGGTGGGCCTCCCGCGGTTGAAGTTAGGCTCACGTGGGCATCGTCAATATTTCTGGTGCCAATGGGCAACGGGAGGATGTCCCGGGATCAGATCCCAGAACCAGTATGTGTTCAAAGGGAGAGGGCTATAGGCCGAGGATGTGGGTTGGATAATGACCATGATCGGGACGGACCCGAGGTCTAAGCGTGGCCCACGAAGGCCTTATTGATATTCCCATGCATAGGGTCTGGGGATGACGAGAGCCGCCTCGTTCCATTCAGATTTTGTCGGTCATGCATGGACCACTTTATGTTCGGAGAAAGATCCGTATTGAAGGTACGATACGAACGGAAATAAACCCGTACAAATGTATGCTGAGTTTACGGCAATTTCAATGAAAGAATGGAAACGAATCCCAATGGGAATGAGTCTAGTTTGACGAACTATCGGCCCAGGGCAATGTCGGATTACGGCCATATCGGGATGGTTCCCAAGGTCCGAACCCGACTTGGAGGGGCGGCGTTAATATTCCCTTTACACCATGTCTTGAGGAGAGTCGGGGCTGTGCAGTGGATTTCACCATTCTTGTTATTGTCTAAATTTTAATTATTTTTTGTTGCTTATCTCTTTTTCTACACACTTCTGGGTGGTTTTGCTACTTTTCTTCTACTTATTACGCACGTTTCCTTTTTCTTTTATTTGTTTATTACATATGTATATATATATATATATATTTATTCATTTCTTTTATTATATATTTTACCTATATATTTTTTGTTTGTTTTAATCATTATTATTATCATGTTTCTTTTATTTACACTAGGGGGTATGTGGAGGAATGGGCCATCGGAGGGTCGGGAGGAAGTCTGTGCAGGTTTGGATCGAGGTATGTGCAAAGAAGATCGAGTCCGTACATTTAGGAGTAGGGTCTGTGCAACCGTGACTCAAGGTCTAAGCAAGGGCGACTGAGTCTGTGCAAAGCCCGAGCAGAGTCTGTGCATATGGGTTTTGGGTCTGTGCAGGTGGAGAGAGGGTCTGTGTGCAAGGGAGGTTTAAGTCTGTGCAAGGCCTGAGCGAGATTGGTGCGGTGCCTAGATAGGGTCGGTGCAAAGAGGATCGGGTCAGTGCAACCCGGGGCTAAGTTTGTATAGATTAGTCTTGTCACGCCCCATACTCTATACCGTCGAGGTATTGTCCGCTTTGGCCTACTGGCCTCACGGTTTTATCCTTTTTTAACAGTGATCGGCTCCAGAATGGGGGACTTCCTGGGCAGGTCACCCATCCCAGTACTACTCCCCATTAAGCACGCTTAACTTCGGAGTTCTTTTCAAGAACTGAGCCAATACTTCAAAAGGCGCCTCGATGATATAGAGTACAACTTAGCTATATTTGAGGGTGTTACAATCTACCCCTCTTATATAGGCGACGTCCTCGTTGTTGGGCACATATAGCACGCAATCACGCAATCAAGCCCCCAGGCAGGTAGGACTCTAGAGGTGACCCCTACATGCTCAAGAGGTGGCTCCCACTATGTAGCACTTTACTCCATTACGGACTCAAGAGGTGGCTCCCATAGCGTAGCACTTTGCCCTGCATGGCACTTAGTTCCCACACTTCCGGCTGGGGTATAGCTCTGATACCACAAAAACTGTCACGCCCCGAGCGCGGAAGGAACCCGGGAGAACGCGACGAGTTTATATCAATCATGTCAATCAGAGCAAGTAGAATTTTGACATCAAAATAGAGTGCACAATAAGATGAGATTTTGAAACATAATCAAACACTGATACCAGTGATAATAACAACCCGTAAATAAAGTCACATACTCCAAGACTTAACCATACGAACCAGACCCATAAGCCTTAATTATTACAACACATTGTCATAACACAATATTCAATGACAAGACTCCAAGAATGAACTAAGGATGACAAGATACGATAAATGGTAATAGCAGCATGACGCGTGCAGGTTCTACGCTCGTCACTTTTGCTCCTGCCCATCCGAGTCCGAGTCATGGTCCGTATTACCTGAAAAGTTTGGGGATAAGAACTTGATGAGCGAACGCTCAGTAGGAATTATATCTCAAGAACTAGCAATTTGTTTAAGTAATTACCTTTTTCAAATGAAAATGCAAGTTCAATCATGTAAAACATGTAAAACGAAACGCTATAGAATTGAACATGATAACGAGAGGAAATAACATGTATTATTGATCCAAGATAGGGAATTTCAAGTAATCAAGATTTCAAGAACGAGTATCCAGTATATCAATAAAGTCATTTATGTCATGAGATAATGGCTATTAACAAGTAAGTACTTTGCCCATTCCGGGCCACGCAAGTCATGTCAAGTCAATCAAGTCAAGCATGCGAGAGAGAGATAGATAGATAGTGGATTGTCGTAGATTCAAGCAAGTACTTCGGTGCAATGTCACGCCGTGATCAATATAACTCCCATGGGCACAAGTACTTTCGGGTGCTCCTCCCAGGACCAGATCGGGCCCTATATGTGCAGACATTGTTACATGTAAATATCTAGACAACCACTTTAGTGATAGCCATGGAATTCCAAGAACAAACTCATGTAGGATATCAAGGTAGATTCGTGGATAGGTTCCACGGAATTCCAAGGAAGAATATTAGATAGACAATGATAAAACTAACGAGAAACATGATATGTCGATAACCTAGGTAGATTCGGTACCTTAATTAGGTAGCCGTGATAACTTGAGTGGATGACTAACCTGTCACCAATCAAGGGATATGAATCAAGCTGAGAGATTGACCCTATCTATAAGGGACTCAATCCAAGATACCGCCTAGTGGAATATCATCATTCCAATGGCAAAGATTATTCTCTCATGGACCAAAATGGCGACATGAGAGGGCCGATTTACCACAAGACGTGGCAATCAAAAGGTACAAGATGTTTAAGGTACAACCAGCTCAGTCGGCATTGAGGGAATCCAAGGCTACGAGGAGACTTACGGAGGTCCCAATGACTAACTCGCCAGTCCGAAGGAACGGAATGTCCAACGGAGGGCTCATATGTCACCAAGAGTTGAGGTGTATACGTGAACCAATCATGAAACAGGGACTCCATCTACGGACATGAGATGAGAGTGCCAAAAGACCCGCGGTATGGGTCAAAACGGAACAAAAACGGTGAGAATAAGAATGCGTTAATCATAGAGTTCATGTCCATCCTACCTTAAAATTAACTATAATTAAATAAACTTATATTATTTAACGCCCGTGGGTGCCATCATTTATTAATTAGCATCCTCTTTGGGAGCGTTAATTTTCATGAATTTAACTTAATTTATTTAGCAAGAATTTTCATTTATACCTATTTAATTGAATAAATTCAAAAACACACATTAAAAGGCACATTGATTTATTTAAAATAATTGAAGAAAATATAATATATGATAATTAGGAGAAAAATACAAGGATTCCAAATATATTTTTTCCATAATTTTCTGGTATATATTTTAATAAATATTGATTTTCAAAGATAAGCATACATGATATATATATATATACTTTTATATATATATATATTTATATATATATAGAATCTGACGCCTTGTACTAAGGACGTCACATTTTGAGTAACGACCGATTTTGGGTCGTTATTCAAAAAAATTTGCATTTTTAGACCTCCCGTTTCTATACTAAATGATGTCAGAATTTGGCTTATAATATACCGAAATGACCGGCTCGAAAAACTCTACATAACCATATGTTCAAAATAATTTTTCGATGAGAGACGGGGGAACTTATAATAGGGGCACAAAAAACGGTGCAACCACTTTCAGTACCTCGGTCTCTACCCCAATAGTATGTCCATAAATTTTCATGGCCAAAGTATGCTTCTATACCCATGAGTAACTACAAATGCTAAAAATTTATAACTAACGTATTTGAAATTGACGACTAGTCTTTCGTCGTTTCTTTCTTTTTTTTTTTTCAATTAAGTAACGACGATGCGGCTGTCACCTTTCTCTATTAACACGCCTTTAACAAAGGTGTCAATTCATAAAAACACGGCAGATATGAAGACGTTAATTTCAAATGGAAATTGACGACCCTTTTTGATGGGCGTCAAAATAAAATAGCGCCCTAAAAAAAGGCATTATTTACTGTAAAAATTCTAATTTCACCAGAACACAACGATAAGCATAGATATGATATATATATGATATAAATGCATGATATAAGATGATTTTTGTCTATCATATTGACCCTAAATCATGGTTTAATTTTGTTTGGGCTACGAAACTTGAGAAAACCTACCTCTTAGAAGATCTGGACGATGAATAGGACGAAGATTGTTGCTATTACGGTACTCTGTTTCAAACAGAGCAACCGTAGGAGGAAGATGGTACTTCTTCAAGCTTGCAGGTTGTTCGGGGAAGAAGCCTCACGCCTTCTCACGTCCAGCAAAATAGGAAGAAGGTGATGGAGGCTCCCACGTCTACCAATAAGATGAAGAAGGGGAGGAAGAAGGGGGCGCTCTCCTTCTTGTTCAACGATCAGCAGGATGAAGAATGGGGGAAGAAGACGACTCCCCCAACGATCCCTCTGCAGCACAACGCAAGCAACAGCATGTTGCTTCTGCTTCTACCAGGGCCCTTATTTATAAAAATTCTACCATCTAATACTGTTGAGAGTCCTATCCAAACTAAAGTTACTATACGTGATAACTATTTCTATAAGTTAAACTCGGACTAGCGAAACCGCCGCCGCTATCCATCTTTTAACAATGGGGTTTCTTAAGATTCTTAGGGTTTCACGTGGAGACCCATATATATATACTAAATCTTTAGATATGTAGTTTAAGGTGAAAAGCCCATTGATTTAACTGGTTGTTAAGGTCTTTAAGGTCAAATACATTTGGGTTGGGCTTTCGAACACATATCTATAAAGGGGTTAAGGCTTTGTGAGAGGCTCACTTGGTTGTTAGGTTGGGCTTCTTTCCATATATGTATATGGGCCTGGCCCATTTAAGTATATATATATATAAGCTGTTAAGATTTTAAAACCTTTATATCCATTTTTTTTTTATAAGTGAGGCCCATTAGTATATATCTCAAATAAATTCCTTTATTTTCACTTACTTTACTCTTTTATTTCCAATTTTCTCGATGTGAATTAGCGCCTTAAGAGAGGGCGTATTTTCATTAAGTAGCACCCCAACAGAGGGCGTGTTTTTGTTAAATGACGTCTTAACGAGGGTCGTCCCTTACTTTTCTATATTTTGGCGCTTTATTTCTAATTCTTCTTGGTATGAATTAGCGCCCATGTATACGGGCGTTACCATTCTAAATAGCACCCAGGTGAAGGGCGCTTTTACTTCCGATTATAAATTAGTGCCTTAATGAAAGGCGTTATTTTATTTTGGCCCATTTATATCCTTTAAACGCCAAGCCTATTATCATTTTGGGTTGTTTTCTATTTATCATATTTTTATTTTATTTAATTCCCGACACATAGATTTTATTTATTTAAAAATCTATCTTATTATTTTAAAATTTTCAGGGGTGCTACAAGTCTGGGCAAAGGAGAAGTCAGTGCGAGTTTGGGAGTGTGCCGACAAAGGGGGGTGAGAGGCTGTGTAGAGTGTGCCGGATGGAGACGCCTCAGGGGTGTGCCGGTTTGGGCTTGGATGGGTGTGCCAGGCTGGGGCTGAGCTGGGTTGTGCTGGACAGGGCCGAAGCCACGGTGTACCGGGCAATGGTTGCTGGGGCTGTGCCGGACAGGGGCTCAGGGAGTGTGCCGGGCTGGAGAGGGCTGCGGTGCAAGGTCACGGGGGGGTTAAAGGGTGTGCCGAATGGGGCCTGGCTGGGCTGTGCCAGAGAGGGCATGAGCTGGGGTGTGCTGGGCAAGGCCCGGTTGGGGTGCACTGGATGGAGTCGGTTAAGGTGTGCCGTCTAAGGTTAAGCTAGGGTGTGTCGGTCAAGGCCAGTGAGAGGTTTTCTTTTTTTCTTATCATGCCTTCTCTTCTCTTCTTTAATTTTGTGCGATGCATGTGAGCCTTTTCTTCTTTCTCTTTTTGGTTTCTTTCCCCTTTCTAAGAGTGATCGGCTCCAGAATGGAGGACTTCCCGGGCAGGTCACCCATCTCAATACTACTCCCCATTAAGCACGCTTAACTTCGGAGTACTTTTCAAGAACTGATATAGAATACAACTTAGCTATATTTGAGGGTGTTACAATCTCCCTCTCTTATATAGGCGACGTCCTCGTCGCTGGGCACATATAGCACGCAATCAAACTCCCAGGCAGGTAGGATTCTAGAGGTGGCCCCTATAGGCTCAAGAGGTGGCTCTCATAGCGTAGCACTTTACCCTGCATGGCACTTAGTTCCCACATTTCCGGTTGGGGTAAGGCTATGATACCATTCAGTCACGTCACGTACTCTATACCGTCGAGGTATTATCCGCTTTGACCTTCCGGCCTCACGGTTTTATCCCTTTCTAAGAGTGATCGGCTCCAGAATGGAGGACTTCCCGGGCAGGTCACCCATCCTAGTACTACTCCCCATTAAGCACGCTTAACTTCGGAGTTCTTTTCAAGAACTGAGTCGATACTTCAAAAGACGCCTCGATGATATAGAGTACAACTTAGCTATATTTGAGGGTGCTACACCGAGAGAAACCAACGAGTGAGGGACATTTATAAAACTAGCTGGGGTGCACCGGATAAGAAGGGGTAAGGGTGTGCCGGGTAAGAGAGCTCAGGGAGCGTGCCGGATAAGAAGAAGTGGCAGGCGTGCCGGGTAGAGAAGCACAAAGGCGTACCGGGCTGAATAGGGGGTGAAGGGTGCACCGGGCAGAAGGCAAAGGGGGCTGTGCCGGGCTAGGCTCGGATGGGGCCTGTGCCGGGTGGAGAGGTTGGGAGCGTGTCGGGAAGGAGCTGGGGAAGCCGTACCGGTGAAAAGGGGTAGAGGGTCTATGTCGAGCATACCAAGGCCAAGACTGTGACAGGCAGGAGGAGGGTCTACTGCATCGGACTGGGGTAGCTAGGGGTATACCGGCCTGGGGTCGAGTGTGGACCTGCCTAAGGGTTTGATGAGGGCATTGGTGGGAGATATCAGATAGTGCACCAGTGAGGGGAAAAAGTCAGCACACCGGGCTAAGTCTAGGCCGAACAATGCACTGGTGGGCTAGGGGGAAAGAGATCAAGAATGTTGGGGAAGTAGGGGCTCAAGCAGCCCGAGAGAAGGGCATACACCGTCTACGAGGGAGAGACACTCCGCTGGACTGAATGGCAGGCCCTGGAGTAAAACTCACAGGGGAAACCTCAAAGGGGAGAGCCCCGTGTAGGAAACCGCTGGCAGGGAGTCCCCTAAACGGAGTTACACTAGGGCACTGTCCATTGGACCGGATAGACCGGCACTGTGAAAGGCAGGCAACATACAGAACGAGAACACCGAGGAAGGAGAGAAGCCAACGGCCAAACACATCGGGAAGTGGAAGCAAGAATGACAAGAAGCAAGAAAAGGAGACATCTTTCATTCATAAAAGAAAGTGATCGGGAGCTGGCCCCGAGTCAAGCATTACAGAATAGGTTTGAAATAAACAGTAGAGGTGGGGGGAGGAGAGGAACACGAGGATAGAAGAAGAAGGAAAAGGGGGGAAAGGAGAGAGCTGGGGCCTGGTAAGGGCGACGTGATGTGGGACGGATGACACGACCGGGCTAAGATGTACGATAGACTCAGATTGCGATCAGTACTAACACGCTAAAGGCAAGTCGGACGGCTGACCACCATGGCGTTCTCCGGGTGGAGACGTCTTTCAACAGCAACTCTAGGTAGCCCGACGATCGTCCCTTGCAAGGAAAACGTGGGATCGCAGCGGTTAAGGAACCACTATCGCCTAGGGTGGTGCAGTCCGAGCTCGGTGCTCGACTGGAGCTAAGGAATGGCTCTCATTCACACACAATCGTGGTATTTGCAACTAGCTAATGGCCCTAATCTCACAAACGCAGCATAATAGATCATAGGAACGAGCACGTACCTTCACGATTAGGCGTGGGGAAGAATTCTCGGCCGAATCCAAACAACCCCCAATACACACAACTGTCAAATTACAATTTCAGAACCTAATGCCCACTCCACGCAGGGAGGTAAAGGGCTACAAACACTAAATTTGGGGTTGCTGGAACTCGGGTTGACGGGCCATACTCGCAGGAGGTGAGGGAAGCGAGCCGGAGCCGATCGGGTGGGCCGAATGGAAGTTGACTCGGTTCTGCCCACGCTGATCACGCTGTGCAGCGAACTTGCGAAGGCCAGTGCGCCAAGATCCGATGCCCAATCGGAGTTCTATTTATTGGAGAACGTCGGTGACAGGACGTAGTTCGTCTACTCCGAAGGGTGTGATCAGATCTTTTCAGATCTGGGCGCAGCAGCGATTAAACTCGGCTTCTGGTTTTGTGCACTCAGAACTGCATAGGAAGACAATTAATTATGGGAAAATTGGTTGCCAAAGTCGGATCGAGGCGCCGTTTGTGGGGGCTCATTGGCGACGTCCAGAGGAAGACGCATACTAAAGCGCTTGCACAGATCTGCACGGGATGAGGCGGGGCAGACTCGGGAAGTTGGCTCTGGTGCTGAGTCGGGCCTGCACAGATCAGCTTGCGCGATCCCACGAGAATCGTCGCCACGATCAGTACAGATCTCGGATCGAGACTAGATCGGCGGCAGCACGAAGAGGACTCAAAATCCTACGATCACTCTGAAAGGTAGCTCCTGGTGGCTTGATATGATATCTAGGGAAATTTGGAATTAGTAAACTCCAGATCTGGATAGCAGGCTCAGACAGATCTGTGCGCCGTCACGAAAAGAATTGTTGCCGGCGATCCAGAACTCCGATCGACGTGAAACCACCTCTAAAATCTTTCTGACTCGATGAAGTATCACGGATAATATTCGTGGAACCAGGTGAGAAGGGGATGGGGAGGATATAGGGGAGAGTCACACGCCCAGATTCAATGCCGTCACAGGATTGGGCAGGGCTTCACACCCAAGGGGGAAACAAGAGAATCACTCTATCTATGCAATTTTCTCTCACAAAATTTTCATTAACTTCTTCTCTAACACTATACACATATTTATATAGGAATTGGCAAGGGGTAGGGGGTGATACATTCGTGGGATCAAGGGGAGGGAGAGGGGGATGCGCCCCTTTGACAATGAGAGGGGGAGAGAGGGGGACAAGGGGACATAGACTTACCTACCTTTGAAATTCAAAGGGGAGGTGATGCGGGACGGATGACGACCAGGCTAAGACGTACGACAGACTTGATGTGCGGCCAGCACTAACATGCTAAAGGCAAGCCGGGTGGCTGACCACCGTGGTGTTCTCCGGGTGGAGATGTCTCTCACAGCAACACTAGGTAGCCCGACAATCATCCCTTGTGAGGGAAACGTGGGGATCGCGGCGGTTAAGGAACCACCTTCGCCTAGGGGCATCCAGTTCGGGCTCGGTGCTCGACCGGTGCTAAGGAACGGGCGCTCACAACTCACAATCACGGTGATTTGTAACTAGCTAACGGCCCTATTCTCACAAACGTAGCATGATAGAAAATATACTAAACCAGCAATGTGAGGGTGGAACGAAGCGCGTACCTTCACAACTAGACATGGGGAAGAATTCTCGGCCGAATCCAAACAACCGCAATACGCACAACGGTTAAAATTACAATTGCAGAACTTAATGCCCACTCCACGCAGGGAGGTATAAGGTTACAATGGCCAAATTTGGAGTTGCTGGAACCCGAGTTGACGGGCCACACTCGCAGGAGGCGAGGGACGCGTGCCAGAGCCGCTCGGGTATGCCGATGGGAAGCTGACCCGGTTCTGTCCGCGCTGGTCACCCTGCGCAGCGAACTTGCGGGGGCCGGTACGGTCAGATCCGATGCCCGATCGGAGCGCCGTTTGTTGGAGAACGTCAGTGACAGGACGTAGTTTGTCCACTCCTAAGGGCGTCAACAGATGCTTTCAGATCTGGGTGCAGCCGCAGTTACAATCGGCTTCTGATTTTGTGCTCACAGAACTGCACAGAAACACGAGTAATTCATGGAAAATTAGTTTTCGATGTCGGATCGAGGCGACGTTTGTAGGAGATCGTTGGCAACGTCCAGAGAAAAACGTAGTTCAAAGGGCTCGCTCAGATCTCGACCGGAAGAGGTGGGGCAGACTCTGGAAGTCGACTCTAGTTCTGAGCCGGGCCTGCTCAGATAAGCTAGAGCGATCCCACGAGAATCGTCGCCATAACCAGCACAGGTTTCGGATCGAGGAGAGACTGGTGGCAATGCGAAGAGGACTCAAAATCCTATGATCACTCCCAGAATCAGCTTCATAAGACTTGAGAGGAGATCTGGGGAAATTCGTAATCAGGAAACTTCAGATCTGGGCAGCAGGCTGGGTCAGATCTGCGCACCGTCACGAGAAAAATCACCACCGGCGATCCCGAACTCCGATCGACGCGAAACCACCTCTGAAATCTTTCTAACTCGTAGAAGTATCAAGGATAATTTTGGTGGAAGCATATTATAAGGGGATGTGAGAGATACGGGGGCGAGTCACACGCCTAAATTCTGTCCTGTCACAGGACTGAACAGGGTATCACACCCAAGGGAGAAACAAGAGAATCACTCTCTAATTGCAACTTTCACTCAATAAAACTTCATTAGCCTTTAACCCATCATCATACAAGCCTTATATAGAGTTTAGCAAAGGGGAGGGGGCTGGATGGTTCGATGGAACCAAGGGGAGGGGGAGAGGGGTGCGCCCCTTTGACTACAATAGGAAGGGAGGGGGGGACAAGGGAACATTAGACTTACCTACCTTTGAAATTCAAGTAAAGGGAGGTAGGTGGCAGCCATTTCATTTGGACCAGCAGCCATTCTAATGTTCCCATGTGGCAAATGGGGAAGGGAAGAAAAGAAAATCAAATAGCTAGCCTAATACAACAAAATAAGGGGCGCCCCCCTTCATGGGCCTTGAATGGGCCAAGTTTGGCCATGGCCTTCCTTAAGCCTATTAAACCACATGTGCCTTATGGCCTTTCCAAACTAGATAGCCCAAGAATGAAGGAAGCCCAATTGGGCCTTACATGGCTTATGGATCCATCATAATGATCCAAGGCCATTCCTTCTTAATGCATTCTAAGGGGCTTTAACCAAAATGGCCATTTAAGGGCCTTACAAGCAGCCCAATATGAAAACACAAATATAAAGACTATTACAAGCCCAATTTTCATGCAAAAAGTATCCAAATTGAAGTCAAATTGTCCCAATTTTCAAGGGAAGCCGATGTAGTCCAATTGGTGCTCCGCGTATGGTACCGTCGGTTCGCCGACTCGTGCTATTCACTCGCGCTGGTGTCCGCACTAGGAGGGGAGACAAGGTGGGAGGGTGGTTGCCTAACCTTGACCAAGGAGGGGGGGGTGCCCCCTTCCACTAGCCACCAGCCTCCAACCTTTGATCCCATTCACACCTTAGCACACCTAGCCCTTGGCCTTGTTCACAAGAACCCCTTTTCACACATAGCCACTAGACTCATGGACCTTTTCACACTGTGGCCCATTCACATTGGTTAACCCATTTGACCCACTCATACCTAGCCCATGGGCTTGGCCCATTTAAAGGCCCATTAGTCAAGCCCAATACTATTCTAGCCCATTACAAGACCATAGGCCCATTATCCGTATTACAACCCATTAATCATCCATAAGTTCCAAATAGGGCCTAGCAAGGCCAAATAAATGGGAAATGAAGGTGAAGGCTCGGCCGATGCGTCCACGTCCTCCGCGAGCTATCCGGGTCCAGCCATGTCCTCGTCCACTGGCGTTTATAGTGGCGTGTGTCCGCACCACGACGGCTCCTTGCTTTTCCACTGCTCCCTCCTACTACATGAATCCTCTCTCTCTCTCCCACTCTCTCTTCTTCTCTTCTTTTCTTTGCACAAGCGGTTGTCGTCGGAGTGGCAGACTCTCCTCTCTTCTTCTCTTCTTTTCTCTCTTCGCACAGGGGCGGTGGACGGAGCAGTGGGGGGGGAGCCGGAGCCTCCCCTCTGTGAGCGACGTCACGCGGTTCGGAGTTCGATGGTGCGGGGAAGAGGATGCGGAGAGCGCGCGGGCCCTTCTTTTTGTTTGTTTTGCTGTTTGCTGTAACACAGAGATGAGAGAAGAGAGAGAAGGGGCCACCACGGGAGATTGCTCCGGCGGGGCGAGCGGGACAAGTATAATATAGCAAGATATGGGGTTCAAACGGCCATAGCGGGAAGTGACTCGCCGCGACCTCGGGGGGACGGGAATGGTGCATAAATTAAATAACAAAAATTGAAACGGCCATTGGGGAAGTGACTCGCCGCGGCCTCGAGAATATGAGCAGAATATAGCAGAATATAAAAGAGAATATAAGAACAGAGATTTAAACGGCCATTGGGGAAGTGACTCGCCGCGGCCTCGAGAATATGAGCAGAATATAACAGAATATAGAGAGAGTATAAGAACGGAAATTTAAACGGCCATTGGGGAAGTGACTCGCCGCGGCCTCGATGATATGAGCAGAATATAGAGAGAATGTAAGAACGGAAATTTAAACGGCCATTGGGGAAGTGACTCGCCGCGGCCTCGATGATATGAGCAGAATATAACAGGATATAAAGAGAATATGAGAACAGAAATTTAAACGGCCATTGGGGAAGTGACTCGCCGCGGCCTCGATGATATGAACGAAATATAACATGATATAAAGAGAATATGAGAACAGAAATTTAAACGGCCATTGGGGAAGTGACTCGCCGCGGCCTCGATGAAAAGATGTGATCGCCAGGGGCCGAAAGACCCCAAAATAAGAAAGTGATCGCGCCTACCTCAAGAGCGGGAGATGGCGGGTTGCTTCTTCCTCTCCTTCCGGCCGGTCGACGGAGAGGGCTTTCCTCGGCTACCCTTGCAAAACAACGACAAACAAATGACAAGTGGCTTAGAAAGATGAATGTGTAGTATTCATATCCTTGCAATAAAAATGATGAAATAACAGGAAGACACACACCTGGTTGGTGTTATCTTTTAAACCCCTCTCGGACTCGAGTAGGAGGAAAATGAGATGATGGATGCGAGATGATGAATGCAAAGAACTACGAAGAAAAGGAAAGAGTTGGCTTATTGGATGTGCCGGTGGTGAAATTCGGCGGAGCTCCGGCAGCGTGGGGACGACGTAGAAGCACGGTGGATGAAGACGACCTTCCTCTCGCGAGCGTTGGCACCCGAGAAGCCGGCAGAACCTCCACCTACAAAAGACCCCACGGGTTAGAAGAATGACTCCGTAGCCTCTGGGCTCCGGCAGCCTATCGGATCACTGCTTAGCTCCCCTAGAACTGAGGGGGTGGGCCTCTATTTATAGAGCTCCGGAAGGTGGAGGCGTCCAGGACCCTGGACACCTCCATCAGGGCCGAAATAATATTTTGTTCTATTTTTATTGATTTTTTTGGAATACTTTTGTGGGGACGTCCAGGGTCCCGGACGCCTCAAGTAGGTCCACCGAAAACCGACGACGGCCGCACGCGGTTCGGCACAACGCGTGGTTTTGTGAGCGGCGCCTCGTGATTCAGAAATGGGCGCGTCCAGCTGACCGGACGTCTCTATATTTTAGATTTTTTCACACACGACAAACCGTCGTTCGGTGGCCGGCGCCCGTGAGGGAGTTGATGGAGGCGTCCAGAGGCCTGGACGCCTCCAAAAATATATTATTTTATTGGTTTTCTTGTCTTTTTATGATAGGGCTGGCATTTTAATTTTTTTTATTTGTTTTTATGGAGGCGTCCAGGGGCCTGGACGCCTCCATTAATATGTATTTTTTATTTATTTTATTTTTATTTTTTTATGCCAACTGGCATTTTATTAATATTTATTATTATTAGTTTTTATGGAGGCGTCCAGGGTCCTGGACGCCTCCATTAAAATATATATATTTTTATTTATTTTTGGGCCCTGAGAAAAATAATAAAATAATAAAATAAATTAAAAAGATGGGGGCGTCCAGGGGCCTGGACGCCCCCATTAAGACCCACCCGGGTCCTCAAATCAGGCGTCGGCGGCCGCCCGGTAGACCCCCTTCTTGATTCCGGAACCTCTTGATGCGTCCGACTGGTGTTGATGCCGTCCAAATGCCGAGACGATTCCGGATGCCGAAAAAGGCAGAAGAAGACCCGAGAAAAGGAAGCACTCGAGTGATTCAGAATGCGCAAGCCGTTGCGGGGCGTTGTATAGTAATATGAGACTTTCTCAGGAGGCGTCAAGAATGGCGTGTCTACAGCTGCCCTGCCTTGGCGTTTGCTTTGCAAGGGAGCGACACGTAGTGGAATGGTATCGAAGTGGAGTGGAGTGAAGTGGGAGCGGACTGATAAGTTGATGCCAAGGTGTGATGAGACACGCTTTTGACGTTACTATTTGGAATCTTTCCTGGAGTTTCAATGAGGCGACCTTGAAGAAGGTCTTTCAAATATTGACGATTGCTTGGACGGAGATCAAATAAGGGAGGGTGAGATGTGCGCTCAGGCACGAAACAAAAGGGGACCAACTTCTCGGTGTGGAAGTACCTGGGTCATAAAACCGGAGGTTTCACCTTTGGGGAGCGGTTACCAGCCAATGTGGAAGTGCTGCGGCCAAGGTGGGTCAAAAAAAGGTAAAGGAATATCTGAGGGTCTGTCCAAACAAGGGTCTCCTTTGGAAGAGCAGCGTCGGGGCCGTCTCTAGGAAACTCGGTATTTCATTCGGAGTGGAATATCTCATATTTGTGGGAATTGAAACACAATGGCTTTCACAATCGAATCACTTGAATGATCTTCCGCAATAAATCAAAGTCCTATATGAATGCATGCTGGGTTTAAAGAAAAATTCAAAACAAACTAAAATAGAAAATAGCCAAGGATAATATTGTTAACTTGTGAAGAATGGGTCAGGATACCGATCCGGCGAGCTGATACTGGGCTGGGGCCCGTTTATCCGCGTACCAACTCACTGAATGGAACCGTCGTCCCCATTCTATCACAAATTGACGGCCTATCCGTACAACCCAAACTCTTCCGGGATCATCACCGTTTTTGTTGAAGGGGAACTCAAATCCCAGATTCGTTCGGGCCGCAAGGTCCTTGACATGTTCTAGTAGCGTAGGTATCATATACTATGATGCATGACATGGTGGGACCAACCAATGAAAGGTGGGACAGGAGATAGGACAAAGACGTCCGTTAGTAAAACCTGCACAGGCCAGCAAAGGTTAGCAACATCAAAAGGTAGCAGAATCGCACCACAGTTCAAAGGAGATCCAGACAAAATCTTGACAATGACCACTGATGTGACATGTTCTATCCTGTAGCACCCTTCCCTTCCTATAAGAACTCCCCTTAGGCTAGTTCATTCAAATGCACCAAGGTGGGTTTTGGAAGCTCAGGAGAGGAAGGAGAGGAGAATCTAGAGATCTTCATGATGGAAGGAGAGTCTTCCCGCGTTATGAAGAGGAGCAAGCCTAGCAGCGAGATTAGGCGACTTTCCGACCTCGAGGGTCATCTGAGTGGGACGATCATGTCGCATATGGTAAGCCGACTCTTTTCAAATTTCTGCACGTGAACCTTCTTCTTACTTCCTTCATTTCTTCTTCTTTCCTCTCCCAGCCATATCCACTCTTCCCAGGCCCGAGGAAGTTTTCCAAGCTGCCATGGCTTTCAAAGCTGACTTCCAATATCTCCATTGGCATGAGGGCCATACTCTCGAAGTGGCATCTGCAGGGGCTCCTTATTCACGCCAAGCATTACGAGAAGATTCGTATGGACTGGGCGGCTATGGGCGCGCTAGTGGAGGTCTGGCATCCCCAGACCCACACTTTTATCTTCCCGACCTTCGAGGTGACCATCCTCCTCGAGGAGGTGGAACTTCTGCTTGGTTTGAAGAAATTCAAGAGTGACGGGAAGGTGAAGGCTATGCGGATGCTGACACGGGGTACTTCTGAAAGCGTCCTTGGAAGCTTCATGCCGCCCGACGCAGCTAGAAAGGTCCGTACTCAGAAGGGGATCGATCTCCAAAAGCTTGCGGAGTGGGTCATGAACGCCCTGAGAGGGTCACCAGACGATGACTATTTGGAGGGAATCATGAAGGGGTTCACTATCTGTCTGGCGGGTGCTCTCTTGTTTCCTTATACCGATAACATAGTGGAGGAAGACCAACTGAGTGCTATCTGCGGGATTTTGCGTGGAAAGAGGGTGGGACCCGCTGTCCTCGCCTACCTGTATAGTGGCCTTACTACCTCGAGCATGGGTAAGCCTCCATTTGGTTGTGCACTTGTCTTAAATTGCTGGCTGGATTTGCATTTCAAATTCGACCACCGCGAGGGAATGCCAACCGCTTCGAAGCTCTTCCAACAAAGCCCGCTTCACCACATAGCCGACGTGTTAGGCTTTGGTGGTACTGTAGTGAACCGCGTTCCGTGGCTGAAGAAACGTGAAGACTGGCGGTCTCACTTCCGCACCGTGACACAAGGCTTCTTCACTTGCGCACCGGCATGTTTGCTTTCGCTTGATCTCCTCATGAGGCTTTCTCCCGAAGTTGATCTTCAACTGATCGGCGCGACCGAGTTTGTTCTTTACAACGCGCATCGGTGCTGCCTCCAGATTGGCATCCCACGCCATTCGTTCCCTCCACCGACTGACATTGTTCCTTTGAAGAAAAGGGAGTTGGGCACTGAAGCGGACGCGAAGGAAGCGAAGCCCATTAAAGCTCCCTGGAAGACAAGTGTTGCGGGAAAAGCCTCAGCGCACGTGGTGGAAGAATGCGAGCCGTGGAGGGCTTATGTAACCGAACTGGGGAAGTTAAGGCCTAAAGCGCCTAAGCCCTTGATGTAGTTCACTCTGTTTTTCTGATGGAATAAAATCTGGCATGGATGTTTCGGACCCCCGTCCCCTTAATTATTATCTTTTTTTTATGGTTTTTCTTTTTCTTTGTGTTTTTTATTTTGTTTGGATTATATACATATTCTTATATAAATATATATATATATATATTTTTGAAAATTTTTTATTATGGGGGCGTCCAGGGGCCTGGACGCCCCTAATTTCATTTAATTATTTTATTATTTTTTTGACAATTTATTTTTGGGGGCGTCCAGGGTCCTGGACGCCCCTATTTTGATTTTTATTATTATTTTTTTTATTTTATTTTTTGGGGGCGTCCAGGGTCATGGACGCCCCTATTTTGATTTTTTTATTTTTTATTTATTTTATTTTTGGGGGCGTCCAGGCGCCTGGACGCCCCTATTTTTTTTGAATTTTTGAAAAAAAAAATAAAAATTGTGGGGGCGTCCAGGCGCCTGTACGCCCCAATAAAAGGTAATTCTATATATAGGGGGGGCCTCCCCCCTGTTCACTTATACTGTTCATTCCGACCGTCCAGCCACTCCAAACGACCCATTCTTAGTCCCAATGGAGCGAGGAGGATCGAGTCAGGGTCCAGAGAAGCGGAAACGACTGGCTCGTCGTGCGAGGAGGTTGAGGGATGATGCCGAGGAGGCCGCAGCAGAGGAGGTTGCTGCGGGGGAGGAGATAGAGGTGCCTCTCCTGGCCGCGGAGGCCGCTGCGGATGCTGGTGACGCGGGAGAGGACGATCACGACCCGGTAAGTACCTCGGAATTCTCACTTTGTGGTTCAATAGGCTAAAACGGGTGTGCGAGAGGCTGTGAGAGAAAGGCGGGTAGTGAGAGAAGGAGGCGTCCAGGGGCCTGGACGCCTCCACGTTTTCTTTTTATTTTTGGTTATTTATTTATTTACAAAAAGTAATAGAAATATAATAATAATAATAATAATAAAAATAAGGAGGCGTCCTGGCTCCAGGACGCCTCCATGATAATATATATATTTTTAATATATTTTTCTTGTTTTGGTTTTGTTTTTTTTTAAAAAAAAAACAAAATAAAGGGAAAAAAAGAGGAGGCGTCCAGGGGCCTGGACGCCTCCACAAGAAAATATAAATATTTTTTAAAAATATAAAAAAATAAAATAAAAGAATAAGTAGTATATATACAGTGTTATTGTTTTATGACTGTTCATGATGCTGATGTGTTCTTTGTTGGTTTTGTGGTTTGCAGGGCGTGATGAAGGGCCGGATCAGCTGGTCCTTGGTGGTGGCAGCATACCGTGGGCTGCCGGATTTCCAGAGGGCGCGTGTGGACGCCATGGGCTTTGGAGCTTTCCTTAGGATCGAGCCCTTCCGGCTCGACCTTCCTCTTATCCAGGCACTGAGGGAGCGGTGGCACGCACCGAGCCGGGCGTTTCTGATGCCCTGGGGGCATATGGTGCCGACGCTGGAGGACGTGGCTCGGATCACCGGGCTACGAGTTGACAGAGAGGCAGTCAGCGGGGTGACCTACCCCGACTACCGAGAGAGTGCCCTGGACCTGCTGTGGTTAGAGACGAGCGTGACTGATAGAGACAGCAGGGTAGTCGGCCGAGTGGAGATCATGGAGGCGCTCGGATTCGTCGACCCGCACCAGCGGGTTAGCGAGACTGGAGCGGAGTTCTTGGCTCGACTGGAGGGGGATGCTCGTGCAGCTTTCACCCAGGATCCGAGCGAGCGGGAGCTGGTGGATCTAGACCTTCGGAGGTTCCTTTTCTTCTTCCTGGGCCGCCTTCTGCTGGGGACGAAGGGGGATGGCATCCACTGCCGTTTCCTCGGGATCTTGGCAGATCTGGACAGAGTGGGGCACTATGCGTGGGGAGCGGCTCTGCTTGCCCATCTGATTGCCGATCTCTCCCAGACTTCGGAGAAGGAGACGACAGTCAGCGGCTTCGCACCTTTCCTCCAGGTAAACATTTTATTTATGCATTCCCACAGTTAAATATGCAATTATTGTACTAATGATGTATGATGGATGCAGGTGTGGAGCTATTACTATTTCCCGATGGGGAGGGCTAGGCATGGGAACAGGAGGGCCGTGCCTCTGGCGCGGCAGTGGAGGCCGGTCGTGGTTGCAGCACCCCACGGCTACCAGCTGGCGTCACTTCGTCGGGAGCTGAGCGAGTATCCCGAGGCCATGGTATGATGCGTATGATTTTTTTTGTGTTTATGCATGTGACTGAATGGTAACTAACATGATGTATGTATGGTGATGCAGGTGGTGTGGAGGCCCTACCTGGGCATGGGCGATGCTGGCCAGCCCTGGGTTGTAGCGGGTCTTCCTCGCTTCAGGCGGGACGTGTGGGTCCATTGCCTGAACGAGATTGAGCCACTGCGGCTTAGACTGGTCATGAGGACGTTGGGGCTGGCCCAGGAGTGGGTAGACGTAGATGCGCCGGCCCGCATTGGGCGGAAGACCAAGGGGAAGGCGAAGATCGTGGACTGGCGCACGCGCTTCCCAGCACAGTACCAGGACTGGCAGCAGGGCGGGGTCCCAGTAGTGTCCCACGTACAGGACAGCACAGACTACATGAGACGGTACCGAGCTACGTACGGGGACCGCCTCTCCTTGGGTGGTATGGCAGGGGTAAGTGAAATGAAACTGCTCCACCTTTCTATATGTATATGCATGGGATACTAACTTATGTGTAATGCAGGATGCTCGTGATACCATGATCGCCGACCTGCGGGCCCAGTTGGCGGACGCCAGGCGACAGTTGGTGGCCATCCGACAGGAGTTGAAGATCCTGGTGAGTTTATGCAATGCATTTTTTGTGACCTGGATTTTTGATGCTTAGCCTTTGACTGACGTTTGCCCCGTGTTTCAGCGGGCCCACCAGACAGCGGCAGCCGGGATGGCTGGTGGAGCGGGTTCCAGTTCGCGGGGCCCTCCTCCGGAGGTTTCTGCCCTCCAGGAGCAGCTGGCGTACGCGGTGGCTCGGGTTGAGGAGGCCGAGCATGACCGCGAGGCTAGAGTGAGTGCTTGCTTGGCCCTGACTCTCCTTCTGGTTGCTTTCCTTCTATCACTGTTCTCTTATGGTGCCATGCGTGCTTTGACAGGTGGCCGAGATTCGGGAGGCCCTGGCCCGTGCTGTTCGTGCTGAGCAGGAGCGCGACGCTTGGGTGGCGGAGCGTGACGCCCGGATTGCGGAGCTGGAGGAGGAGCGTCGACGAGAGGCTGAGGAGCTCCCTCGTGACGTGCTGGATCTGCGGATCACCCTCGAGTTGTCGAGGAGGGAGGCAGTGAGAGAGAGAGAGGAGAGGGAGAGAGAGAGGTAGGAGCGACAGCGGGATCAGACCGAGAGGAGGGCTCTGGAGGCCCAGCTGCTGGAGCTCCAATTGAGTCTTGGCACGGCGGAGGGGAGGCTTCGGGAGAGCGAGGAGCGGTACCAGAGGGCGAAGGAACGCGGGGCGCGACTTCGTCAGTCTGGTTCTTTTTCCATGGGCAGCTATCTGGTTTCTTCGGCCGAGGAGCGTCGTCGCGCCTTCGAGGCTGGAGTGCCACCGCAGGGCGAGGCGAGCACGGCTTCTCAGGGTTCACAGAGGTCGCGGAGGCCCCCTAGGGATCTCCGTCAGAGGAGGGAGGAAGGAGATGACCAGGAGGGTGACGGTGAGAGTTAGAGAGTTGCTTGTACGTCACCCTTCTCACTGTATGATGTACTTTCGGCTATTATATGAAATGGAAATGGCTTTTGTGTTGTGTGTACTTTTCTCTCTCCCACACTTTCTTTTTTTTTGCACTGAGTTGTCCCTTGAGGCACGCTCCGCGAGACCTTGCCCTGAACAGCGGGGAACTATGCTTTGCACGGGGGGATTTTGTTTCCTTTTCCCCCTTTTGGGCGGGTCCAGTTTCGAGGACGCGTCTTAATCCTTGATTTTAAATTTAAAGCGACGGGTGGTCCTTTCTTCTCCCGTGCCTTACCCGCAAACGAGCCCGCCTTCCGCCGAAACGCGCTTGCCCCTTTTTCGTCTTCCTCCTCTTTTGATCGATGGAGTTCGGTGGGCCCGACCGTGGTGAAGGTGGAGAGGGACGAGGAAATCCTCGCCCAAGGAGGGACGCGCCCGAGCACGGAACGGCGTCCATGGAGGAGGAAGGGCCGCTTCGGGCCCCCGAGGGACCCGAGGGGCTCGAGGGCGTGGGAGGAGGTGAACACGGTCCGGTAGGTCCTCCGATCTCTTCCTCTTTTAATTCATTTTGGGTTTTGAAGCGAGTCGGGCGAGGAGGAAAAGGGTTCGGCGAGTGCTGCACTCAAATGATGGACGCGTCCTAGACAGGGGACGCGTTCCTTTTGACTGATATGGGACCCCTTTCTTGGTGCAGGACATGGCAAGGACCCTGGGCCTGGCCGATGAGTGGGCGAGTGCGGACGAGCCGAGCCACGTCAGGAAGGAGAGTCGTGGCAAGGCGAGGCTCGAGGACTGGCCCGTACGTCTCCCTGGACAGCAAGGGGGTGTACTGGTGCAGGACAGTGCCGACTTCCTGCGGCGGCAGAGAGAGAGTTACGCGGGGCTTCCCCAAGCTGGGGACACGCGTGGCATCGGCGGCTCGCGCGCCCAGCTGTCAGAGACTAGGCGGCAACTGGCCGTCGCTCAACATGAGCTGTCGCTCCTGGTAAGTTACGTGCCGCCCTTTTAACTTCAGATTTTGGAGTTTCACTGACGGCCGTTGTTTATTTTGTTCCAGCGTGCCCAGCAGACAGCGACGGTGGGAGCGGCTGGCGGATCTTCTAGCTCCTCGGCCCCTTTTCTCGAGATTGCTTCCCTCCGGGAGCAACTTGCTGGTGCGGTGGCCCGTGCGACCCGAGCGGAAGAGGAGCGTGACGCCTGGGTGGCGACTGTAGCGGAGCTGCGGCATCGTGGTGAGGAGAGACCTTCTCCAGACATCCTGGAGTTAAGGGTTCTTCTGCAGATGATGAGGAGAGAGGTAGAGAGAGAGAAGGCCGAGAGAAGGTCCGAGCGACAGCGGGATCTGACCGAGAGGAGGGCCTTGGAGGCCCAAGTGAGGGAGCTCCAGCTGGGCCTTCAGGCCGTCGTGCAGAGGTTAGGAGGGATGGAGACGCGCTACGAGAGAGCGCGAGAGTTCGGAGAGCGACTCCGCCAGTCCAGTCGCCTTGCCGCCAGTGGCTTCTTAGCCACGCCAGGGGAGGAGCAGCGAGTCACTGCTGCGGAGCAGGCGCCCAGAGGCGAGGCAGGTGCTACTGCACGGGGATCCCGGAGGCTTCTGAGGGACCCTCACCTCGGGGGAGAGGAGGAGAGTGCCCGGAGAGATGAGTGATGGTGAGGATTGGCGGGCTAGTGGACCCGTCACCTCTTTATGTTTATGATGTTTTTGACAGCTTATGTAGAATTATGAATGGAGTGATTTGATTTTCTGATGCTTGTTTGTCCTCTTGTGCGTTCCTTCTTCCCTACACTTCTTCTCCTTTGCACTGTTCCCATGTGACGGATCTGTCGAGACTCCGCCTCGAGCGGAGAATCACGTCTTGTTGTGACCATTTTCCACGGGAATCTGCCGTCGAAGTTAATACTGACGGCCCTAGTTCCTTTTCCGGATGTTGTGCCAAATTTTGCGGGCGTCCTCCAAAACATGATAGGGTATCCCTAGACAACATAGGGGCTATTCGTCCTATTCTTCGTCCAGTCAATCACCCTGTGCGAGCGGTGAAGCGACACATGGGGCCGCTTGGTCGGTGTCTTATTGCGAGGGCTATCATCGACAGGTGATGGAGGCAATCTTGGCCCGCACTCCTTCCATTTCTATAAATTCTTGTCCCTTTTATCTTCCCAGGTATATCGAGGAATAACTCGAGGAGCACAAGTTCTCACGGGAGAGGAGGAGTTCAAAATTCTGAGAGTTGGATGGAGGGCGAATCTTCCCATTCCTCGAAGAGAAGCAGGTCCAGTGGTAGTAGTTCCAGGAGGCTTTCAGACTTTGAAGGGCACTTCAGCGAAAGGGCCCAATCACAACTCGTAAGCCAAGTTTTCTTGCCCTTTTCTCATTTTTTCTTCCTTTCTTCTGACCAAACCTCACCCCCATTCCTTGTATGTGTAGGTTGTGATGAAATCACAAATCTTATGGGAGTTGGTAGTAGCAGCGTACAGGGGCCTCCCAGATTTTCAGAAGGCGAGGCTAGACGTGATGGGATTTGGTACCTTCCTTCGGATCGAGCCGATCCAGCTTGACCTAGTCCTGATCCAAGCCTTGTGTGAGAGATGGGACCCAGTGAGCCGGGCATTCTGATGCCCTGGGGGCACATGGTGCCCAGCTTGGAAGATGTGGTCCGATTACGAGTCTCAAGGTGGATGGCGAGGCAGTGACCGGAGTCACTTACGCGGACTACCGAGAAGGTGCCCAGAAGTTACTGGGTTTGGACCTAGATGGTCGGAAAAACAGGTCGGTATCTAGGGCGTCCCTCATGGATGCATTAGGGCTCACCGACACTCGTCGGCGGGATGACGAATCCTCAGAAGAGTTCATGGAAAGGATAGAAACAGGATGCCGTGCCGTGTATTGCACAGATTTCGGCAACTGGGAAAGATGTAACATAGATTTGAGGAGATTTCTCCTCTTCCTTTTGGGGAGATTGGTACTGAGCTCGAAAGGGGACGGTATCCAATGTTGCTTCCTGGAGCTGCTGTCAGACCTTGAAAGAGTAGGGTACTATGCCTGGGGAGCTGCCATGCTGGCACACTTGTTTGCAGGCCTATTCCAAAAAACGGATCGTGAGATGACTGTGAGTGGTTTCACACCATTCATCCAGGTATTTTTGGTTTTACTTGTTTTGTATTTTTTTTTGTTATTTTCGCAAGGTGCTGATGACCTGCGCCGAGCAGCTATGGAGTTATTATTACCTCCCTATAGGGAGAGCTCGACATTGGCGACCCGTGATGGTGCCGCTAGCCAGGCGGTGGGAACCCGTCATGAGTGCGGCACCCCTAACCTACCAACTGATGGTGTTAAGGCGGGAGCTACAGGAGTTCCCTACAGCGATGGTAAACTGGAGACCCTACTCAGACATGGTCGATGCCAACCAGCCGTGGGTTCTAGCAAGTCGTGCCCGGTTCGGACGGGAACTATGGATGCACTGCCTGAATGAAATCGAGCCGCTTCGGCTACGATTAGTTATGAGGACTTTAGGACTGGCTCAAGAATGGGTGGATTCAGCTGCGCCACCTCGTGTCGGGAGAAAGACGCGGGGACCGGCGACTTGCATTGACTGGCGCGTGTGATTCCCCGAACAGTATGAGGACTGGCAACGGGGTGGCACGATTGTAGAATCACAGGTGCGGGACAGCGAGGACTACTTGCGTCTATATAGGACAAAGTACGCAGAACGGTTCCAACCCCGGGGACTTGTGGAGGTAGGTTTCCCCTTTTTCTCTTCTCTTCTTTCTCCTTTTCTTGGTTTTTTTGGTAAAAATGCTGACTTGTAAGGCTGCAGGATGTCCGGGATGCCATGATAGCGAATTTACGAACTCGCTTGGCAGAGATGGAACAACAGTTGGGCGATGCCCGCGGAGCTACGAGCGCCTTGGTAGGTGTACAGTACGTTCCTAGTTAAAACCCCAGATTCCAGATGTTGGCTGCTAATTCACATGGTCGCAGCATGCCCAGATTGGCGCAGCCTCCCCAGCGATGGGAGTAGGTGGTGCCTCTTCCAGCTTGTGGATTCCCACCTCAGAACTTGACTCGCTTCATGAGCAACTTGCTCACGCCACGCAGCGTGCTGCGGAGGCAGAAGGAATGCTCCGTATACAGGTAAAAGTTTCAGCGTTGAGTTCTCTTTATTTACGCCTTATCGCGTATCTGAGATGGTACACTCGGCAGGAAAAGGAGACGGAAGAAGCGCTTGCCCAAGCTGCGCATAAGGAGGCTAGGATAGCAGAACTGGAGAGGGAACTGCGGCGTCATCCTGATGACGACTCATCCAGGGATGCTTTGGAACTGAGGATCACTCTCCAGTTAGAGAGGGAAGACCGTGAGAGAGAACGGGCAGAGAGGGAAAGAAACGTAGAGAGAGAAAGAGCCAACAGTTTGGCTGAAAGGGAGGAGCGAAGGGCCATGGAGGCCCAACTATTCGAACTCCGAATCGGCCTTGGTCTTGCTGAACAGTGGCTGAGAGATGGTGAAGAGCGCTACCGAAAAGCACGAGAGCGTGGCTTTCGTGTTGGTAGCTTCTCTGCTGCTTCCGTGGATCAACGCCGGGATGTGGGAATAGGAAGAGGAGTACAGAGCGGCAGGAGTACCGCTTTTCGTAGTTGGGTAGCACCTTTGAGAGTGTTTTGCCCGGAGAGTAGTGGGACGAGTAATGCAGAGAGAGAGGGCGGAACTTGATGTAAATTTTTGGTTTTTTTTGGAATAAAACACAAGGTTTGGTTTGTTTGTTTTTCACCTTTGCTTCAGTTACCTGAATCCCTGCACATATCACTGAAACAAACAAATCAGAATTTCTGTTCTGACTTGGCCCCTTGCTCAATAAGCAAATGGTCACTGTGACTGTCCTTGATAACTGGTCAAGGGGCCAAGTCTTTATTTAACGAAGGCAAGGGAAAGATGCGGTGATGATAAATGCGACAGGCAAGCACACGAATGCAAGCGATATTAAAAAGTGAGATGCTGCACGCAAATGTAATCATGCAAAATTGATTTGTTTTCTTTTTTTTATATTTGATATTTTTTTTGTTTCATCATAAAAAGATTCTTTTTTGTTTGCAAATATGTACATTTCTCTTTTCCATTTTTTTGTGCTTTTATCATTTCAATTTTTTTTATTGCTAACGCCCGGCAAGCACCCAAATGGCACCTAACCTACGTGAGACAGGGGTTTCTTACTAACCTCCCAGGTATCTTAAGTTAAGTGCACATCTAGGTTGATTTGGGCCTCTAGACCCCTCGAATGACGATCCGCCGGCTAAGACTTACCCTGATGACAATACCGTCATGCCATGCTTTGGCTCCCAGTTGCTTCCGAACTGAAGAGATTGCTCACCTCGGCTCCGGTGTGGTTTTGCCTTCTGGATCGGGAGGTTTTGTGGTGTGTACAGATGCTTCCGGCGTCGGATTGGGTGCTGTTCTGATGCAGCATGGTAGAGTGGTGGCTTATGCATCTCGGCAGCTAAAGCCCCATGAGGAGAACTACCCTACCCATGACCTTGAGTTGGCGGCAGTGATCTTCGCGCTGAAGATCTGGAGGCATTATCTGTACGGTGAGAAGTTCGAGGTGTTCACTGACCATCAGAGTTTGAGGTATGTGTTCTCGCAGAGAGATCTGAACCTCAGACAAAGGCGTTGGATGGAGTTCATGAAGGACTATGACTTCACCCTGTCTTATCAGCCGGGCAGGATGAATGTCGTCGCCGATGCCTTGAGTAGGAAGGTCGTGATCAGTACCTTGATGCTGAGGAAGTGGAGGCTCTGGGAACAGGTGCCCGAAGTATCTTTCAGGCTCAAGATTCCCCAGGAGCCAGGGTTGGCAGTGCTTGCGAGTCTGACTGTCACTCCTGCTATCCGTCGTCAGGTGACAGAGGCTCAGCATGCGGACCCTGAGTTGCCCCGGATTCTTGCGATGGCTGATGTGGAGCTCGGCGAGGACGGTGCTGCGAGGTTTCGTGGCAGGCTGTACGTCCCAGCGGAGGAGCAGGTTCGTCGTGCGGTGTTACGCGAGGCTCATGGGAGCAGGTACACTGTGCACCCGGGTGCGACGAAGATGTATCGGAACTTGCGGAGGCAGTTCTGGTGGCCTGGCATGAAGAGAGATGTGGCCGAGTTTGTGGCCAGGTGCCTGATCTGTCAGCAAGTGAAGGCAGAGCATCAGCGACCAGGCGGTACTCTCCAGCCCTTGGATGTTCCTGCTTGGAAGTGGGACCATGTGACCACGGATTTTGTGGTGGGTTGCCCAGAACCCCGACTGGGCAGGACAGTATTTGGTTGCTGGTGGATCGGCTGACGAAGGTGACGCGGTTGCTACCGGTCAAAGTCAGCTGGAGCGTGCCTAAGTTGGCTCGTCTTTATGTGGAGCGGATCGTGCCGTTGCATGGGGTTCCCATTTCGATCGTGTCGGATCGGGATCCGCGCTTCACTTCTGGATTCTGGAGGAGTTTCCAGCGAGCTCTTGGCACGGAGTTGGCATTTAGCTCGGCGTATCATCCACAGTCAGATGGTCAGTCTGAGAGGACCATTCAGACTTTGGAGGACATGCTGAGATCCTGCTGCCTGGAGTGGCAGGGGAGTTGGATTCATCACCTACCGTTAGTGGAGTTTGCCTATAACAACAGCTTTCATTCGAGCATCGGCATGGCTCCTTATGAGGCATTGTATGGGCGTCCTTGTCGGACTCCACTTGATTGGTTTGAGGTGGGTGAGCGTGTTTTGACGGGACCGGAATTGGTGCAGCAATGTGTGGATGTTGTGCACCTGGTTCGTCAGAACATGTTGGCGGCCCAGAGTCGGCAGAAGAGCTATGCTGACCGTAGGCGGCAGCCCCTCGAGTTCGCCGTGGGCGATCATGTGTTCTTGAGAGTTTCTCCGATGAAGGGGGTGATGCGTTTTGGACGGCGTGGGAAGCTGAGTCCCCGCTATATTGGTCCTTTCGCGATTGTGGAGCGCATCGGTGAGGTTGCTTACCGGTTGCAGTTACCCTCTGAGTTGGCGTCGGTGCATGACGTGTTCCACGTCTCTATGTTGCGGAAGTATATGCCCGATGACTCTCATGTGCTCGAATTTTCCGTTTGGCCTGAGGTGACTCCAGATCTTTCTCTCCCAGAGTTTCCGATCCGCGTGGAGGATAGGCGAGAGCAGCGCCTGCGGAACAAGGTTATTCCCTTGGTCAAGGTCGTGTGGCAACGACACTCTGGTGGTGAGGCTTCGTGGGAACGTGAGGACGAGATGCGTCAGCAGTTCCCGTATCTGTTTGAGTGAGTCTTCCTCTTCTTTCCCCTTGGGTTGTTCTCAATTTCGAGACGAAATTCCTTAAGGGGGGAGGGCTGTAATATCCCGGACCTTTCGGATCCTTCTTCATGGGTCCCGGATCTAGTTTCGGAGTGTCCGGCTCCGTTGTGTCCGAAATTTCGTTTCGGACATCTTTCGTGTTCGGATCGGCGCGATCCGGAGTCGTTTCGGAGGCCCGGAGGCGTTCCGTGGCTTTTTCCGCGCGTGTTTTCCGATTTCCGGTGTGTGTTTCGGCTTTTTCTTCGGACGCTCGCTGCGGGCGAACCGGGCAGTTCCCCGAGGCACGAGTGGTACCGTTGCGATCGGTGCGTTCCGAGGATTCCGGAAATGTATTTTTCTAATTTTCGGTATTTTTCCGAAAAATCGGATTTTCTATATATTCCCATTTTCTTTTCTTTTCTTTTTCTTCTTTTCTCTTTTCTTCTTCTTCCTCTCTCTCCCTCACGCGACCGTGGCCGGCTCTTCCCTCCTTCTCTCCCGTTCGACCGTGCCGACCCCCGTCCGGCTGCAGACTTCGGCGGTGCGACGGCGCGAGGACGTGGGTGACGTGGTGGCGATCGTGCGGGCATACGGCGAGCGTGGGAGGCGTGGAGAGGCGAGATTCTAGCGGCGTTCTTCGCGACTTCGAGCTCGGATCGGAGCGTTTCGTCGCGGACCGGAGGTAGGGTGACGTTCCTTAGCCTCATGTCTTCCTTCCCGTGAGTTTCAGCTCGAGACGAGGTCGAGAGGGGTTTATTTTGAGCCGGGAAGGGTCGATCATGCCGCGGGGTGAGTTCGTCCGATCCATCGTTTTGAGCCCCGATTTCACGGTTTAAGGGCGTAGGAGCATGCTAGGGGGCTTGGGGGTTCTTCTCTCGCCATTTCCCCCTCCGTGGGGTTTGTTTTGAGGCCGATTGGGCGATTCCGGTGAGGTTCGCCATTTTTCTCGCCGGTGAGCGATGTGCGGTCGAACCAGTGGCCGCACAACCCCTATGCGGTTCCGTTCGGACCGTTCATCGGCTCGGCGCGCTTTGGGTGAGGCTTGGCGCGCAGTGGGCTTGAGCGGTCTATCGTGGGACCGCATATCCTAATGTGCGGCCCCACAGCTACCGCCCAACCCCAAGGGTTTTGACCGTTGGTTGTGACCGTTGTGCAGTGCTCTGGGATGTGCGGCCAGGAGCTGACCGCATAACCCCTTGCACGGCCAGGTGCTGGCCGTACATCCCCTAGCGCTATGGTTGGATGTGCGGTCTGGCCCTGACCGCACAACACCTGAACGGCTAAGCCGTAGCCGCCCTTCCCCAAGTGCGGCTAAGGACTAACCGTCCAGGCTTTTTACCGTTGGGAGACGAGCGGCCAGTAGGTGACCGTTCCTCACCCACGTGCGGTCAAGAGTTGGCCGCACATCTGTTTGAACGGTCCTGTGTTGGCCGTTTATCCGTCGTTTGGACCCTGGGTGGAACGGTCCTGATATGACCGTTCTAATCCTTGTGCGGTCCCTGTGTGACCGCACATCCCTGAGCGGCCCAGTGTGGACCGTTCAAGGGTACGGGTTGCGTCGGTGTGTCTCTCGTCGTACAGAGTGTACCGGGAGATGTTGTTGTCAGCTGGTCACCGTGCGTCGGTGTTGGTACAAGGAGCGTTCCTCGTACCTGCAGTTGCACCGTTGTTTTCCGAGACTTGAGAGTCTACTCCTTCTGTGACCCTCCACTAGTCGTAGCCTACTAGTACGCGTGTGCTAGTCGCACCAGGGAGTGGTGTACGGGCTGACCTTTAGAGACGGTTTGTGGACCGGTTACCGTTGGGCCCCACGTCTTGCAGCCAGAGTCCGGCTGAGGGGAAAACCGGTCAGAGGGCCAGACCAGGGACGCGCGGTCTGTGTGTGCACACGTGGTTGGGGGCGGTTGGACCCACGTCGACGGGCGTGACCCCAGCTAGTCACTTGTTGTAGTTACTTGTACGGTGTTTGCGCCTCGGGTAGGACCTACCATGTCAGGCGGTTCACCTGCGGTGCGGTGTAAGACGTCAGGGGACGCTACCCGGCTGTGCTTCTAGTGGGTGGTACTCCTGTTGAGTACGGAGTGTCAGACTGTCAGTCGTGTGTTTCCGACCTTCGGGTTTTGACGGTTCGACCGTTGAGTTTCGGTCTTCTCGTACCGTGGCACGTGTGTCGGTTTGCGTGCCGTTAGGGTCTAGTTCTGTAGAGTACAGGGCTTTCCTTTCCGAGGTACCTTTCTACCGCTAGAGTAGTGGTTTCTCGTTTTTCGAGGTAGGGTTCGAGTGATCCCTACTGAGTCTTGTTCCGAGACTCATTCCCTGCGTGTTTTCACCGTGTTTCAGGTGAGGCGCCACCTTCGGGGAGCGTGTCAGGAGCGCAGCGGAAGCGTGGTGCGGGTGCCCAGAGGTAGTGCCAGAGGTCAGAGCCGGGGGATGCCCCGTGTAGCTGTACTTTTCTTTCTTGTCACTGTACTAGTCGTGGACTACTGTTGCTGTTGTTGTTATTTTATTGTGGACCATGTAAAATGTTAATTCATTTCCTGCTTACGACCACAGGGATTCACCCAAAAGGTGTTTGAGGTAGATGATTTGCCCGACCCGGGTCTGTTTCCTCACAACTCTAGATGGTATAAGATGGAACACCCTGGAACCCTAACGACCAACCGCGCGACGCTGACCCGGAATCAGACGCCGTCGCACCCATAGGTGACGCGCTTGCATTGGCCTAAGCCCGAGGTTAAACAAGAAGACATCAAGGTGGTAAACAGGGGGCTTGACCAGCCAGAAACACAGAGACTCCTTCGCAGCGATAGCTTTTGCTTTTCAAAGTAGGCAACCAAAATGTGTATATTAAAATAAGGTCGCAGACCCTGGGCAGTTTTCACCTTTCAGAAACTCCATCGAACCTTCATCTTTAGAGGGAGAAGGAAGAGTGTAGGGGATAAACCTCCTGAGAGGACCGGCAAAGCCTGTTAACCCGGCGAGCGAATAAGGGCCCATTAACTCTTTCCTTTCGGACAACTTCGGACCAAATCTCGAGCATTTACATTCCACGGCCCCCCTTTGTGGATTCAGACTTTTACTTTGAGGGGTTCCGTTTATCGTACCAGGCACGGTCACGACCAGGCTTTTCTCTTGATTTTGACTTTGTATATTTTTTTGTGAGGGAGATATAGTCGTTTGACGTTTGTGGGCTCCCCCTTCGTATGCCTGCGGGGACACTGCCCTCTTCTCGTGCTCTGATCGATGCTCGAGGAAATGGGATCCTACTCTTGCCTTGGGGTTTGAGTTTCGGTTTCTCATGCTCAGCGTTTTAAGGGAGCCGACTGTCTCATTTGGTCGAAGAGAAAAGAATAAAGATTACAGCTTCCGGAGATCTTCTAGGTGTGGCCCTACCGTAGGTGATGCTACCAACTTTTTTGAATAAAATACATAAGTGAACACATGTTAGCTTCCTTCGAGCGAGCATAGGCCGACGTGGCCGGACAGGGGTCTCCACGGTTCTGGCAAACCAAGACCCGGTGCCTACCAAGCCTTAATGGGCCCTATCCTAACATGAAGGTTAGATGCAGGACTTAACTACATGGTGCCTGCCAGGCATCGGCATTTGAATTTTCCATATTTTTAGTGGTTTTCAATATTTCCTTGTTTTTGATGTTTTTTATCTTTTCATCATCATTTTTTTTTGTTTTGTGCTAAGGGTAGTATTTCTTAAGATAAAGCCCATTCCAAGGGTGGGATAACTCGGTCCCTTCGGCGTTGATTAGCTTGTAGGCGTTGCCAGGGTACACGGCTTGAATTACAAATGGTCCTTCCCAATTGGGTTGGAGCTTAGAACGCGGCCCTCCAGGTTTGACAAAAATTCTTTTTACGACCATCTCACCGACTTTGAATTTTCTCTCAACGACTTTCTTTTGGTAAAAGCGAGCGAGTCTATTTTGATACACACGCGCGTGTTCGGCGGCGGCCAGCCGCTTCTCATCCAAGAGTTCCAACTGGGCGAGGAGTGAATTACGACGATCGTCGAGGGGAAATTTCTCATCCAATTGTACCCTGAGAGAAGGGATCAGAGTCTCGTACGGGACTACCGCTTCCATACCATAAGTGAGGGCAAATTGAGTCTGCCCGGTGGGGGTACGGATTGAGGTGCGATAGGCCCATAGGGCTTCGATAAGCTTTTCTGGCCAGTCTGAAAACTTACTAGACTCGCAGGTTTTTTTGATGATTTTGAGCAATGTTTTATTGGTGGCCTCCGCTTGGCCGTTACCTTGTGGGTAATAAGGCGATGAATGATGCAATGCAATTGCGTACCTTTTGCAGAGGTCCTGTAGGTCCTGAGAAATGAACTGTGGCCCATTGTCGGTGACGATCGTGCTTGGGACGCCGAATCTGGCGAGAATGTTCTTCATGATGAACTTGCAGACTGTTGACGCCTTGATTTCCGCGTAAGCTTCGGCTTCGGCCCATTTGGTGAAGTATTCCGTCGCAGTAAGGATGAAAGATTTCTGCTTGGTGAGGGAATTGGGATCACCTAGGGGACCAATGATGTCGAATGCCCACATGGAGAAAGGCCATGGGGAGGATATTGGATGAAGTGAGGAAGATGGTGAATGGATTTTATCGGCGTGAAGTTGACACTTGACACACCTACGGACATAGACAGCACAATCCTCTTCCATAGTGGGCCAATAAAAGCCTTGACGAATGATCTTCTTGGCGAGCATCTGACTATTCACGTGGCCACCGCACACACCCGAGTGCGTCTCTTCTACACATTTCCAAACCTCATCGTCACCAAGACATCTTAACAGAATACCAGTAAGGCTCCTCCTATAGAGTAGACCTCCAATCAATGTGTATTTCTGAGCCACCCTTCTTATGGCTTTCTTGTCCTCTGTGGTGGCCCCTTCAGGATAAGACTGATCTTGGCAATATTTGACAATTTCATAGAACCATGGTTTCTCTTCATCAGCCAGTTCTTCTTCGGCCTCTGCCAACATGAGCTCCCTCTTCTCAAGGATATCTTCCTGCAGGATCTTCCTTGCTATCCTGTCTTTGATGTTTACGTAGGAAGCATCATCGACTGCAGGGGCGTGAAGTTTGTAGATGGAAATGGACTTAAACCATCTTCCTAGAGGGAACCTTATGGATGATGCCAATGAGGCGAGGGCATCGGCGAGAATATTCTGATGACGAGGGATATGAACAAAGATCAGTTTTGTGAACAGTTTGGCAAAGGCAGCAGTGAGTTCTTGGTATGGCTTGAGTTTGGGATCGCGAGTGCGATACTTAGTGAGTACCTGGCGAAGGATGAGTTGACTATCACCTACGACTCGTAACTCAGTGATACGAAAAGAATGAGCGAGTCCTAGACCAGCTAGAAGAGCTTCATATTCGGCTATATTGTTGGTGACTGGAAATTTGAGCTGGTATGCCAATGGGAATGTGAGGCCTTCCGGCGACAGGAGGGCGATGCCGATTCCTCTCCCTTGAGAATTCAGAGCTCCATCAAAATATAGCGTCCACATTGGCTCATCTGATTGGTTGATGGACATTAGTTCCTCATCTGGAAACTCTGATTGGACGGGATCGAACTTGGGAAGAGGATGGTGAGCGAGATGCTCGGCTATGGCATAACCTTTAATCGCCTTTTGCTGGATGTAGGTGATGTCGAACTGAGAGAGAAAACTTTGCCAGCGTGCTAGCCTATCCGTAAGGACGGCTTTCTCCAGAAGGAATTTGATAGGATTCATTCGAGCAATCAAGTGGACTTCGTGAGCCAAGAAGTAGTGCTTCAATTTCTGCACTACCCAAACGAGGGCAGCACAGGTTTTCTCCATGCCGGTGTACTTCTGCTCACAGGGATTGAGAAGTTTGGACAAGTAATAGGTTGCCCGTTCCTTGCCTTCTTCATCAGCTTGTGCGAGGACGGCTCCCACGGAGTCATCCAAGACTGAGATGTAAAGGATCAGAGGTTTTTCTGGTTTAGGTGGAATGAGAACGGGTGGACTAGCCAGATATTCCTTCAACCCTTCAAAAGCTTTCTGACATTTAGAATTCCAGTGGAATTCTACTCCTGGCTTGGTCAACTCGTAGAGAGGTCTACACCTTTGTGAATGTTGAGACACAAACCGACGAATAAACTGCAGCCTGCCGATTAAACCTCGGACTTCCCTCAAATTCTTGGGAGGCGGCATATCCCTGATAGCCTTGGCTTTGTCGGGATCTATCTCGATCCCTCTTTTACTCACAATGAACCCCAGCAATTTACCTGACGACACACCAAACACACACTTTTTCGGGTTCATTTTCAATTGGAATTCTCTTGACCTTTGCAAGACCTTAGCCAAAACTTCTGGATGTTCCATCCTGGTCCTTGATTTCACCAATAAGTCATCCACATACACTTCCAGATATATGTGCATCATGTCATGAAATATGGCCATCATCGCTCTTTGGTAAGTAGCTCCAGCATTCTTTAACCCAAACGGCATGACCACGTAACAATATGTTCCCCAAGGGGTAGTGAATGACGTCTTTTCCTGATCCTCTTCTGCCAAACGAATTTGATTGTATCCTGAAAATCCATCCATGAAAGAGAGGGTTTCAAAACCTGCCGTGTTATCAATCAACACATCAATGTGAGGTAAGGGAAAATCATCCTTTGGACACGCGCGGTTAAGGTCCCGGAAGTCGATGCAAATCCTGACTTTCCCATCTTTCTTCATGACCGGGACAATGTTCGCCACCCATTGAGGATAAAGAACGACTCTAATGAACCTGGCTTTGTGGAGCTTATCGACCTCTTCTTTCATTTTCAAAGCCATCTGAGGGTGGAAACGCCTTAACCTTTGTTTTACCGAGATGGACCCTGGTTTTAGGGTTAAACGGTGTTCGACCAAGGTTGAATCCAAACCCGGCATATCCTCGTAGCTCCATGCAAACGTGTCCTTATATTCCTTGAGGACCTCAATTAATGCCTCTTCTTCAGAGGGTGGTAGGTTGTCACTTATGAGGATGATCCTAGGGTCTTCCTCAGTCCCCAAGTTGACTTCTTTGGTGGATTCTTCTACGGCGGTTGACGGCTCGTCGAATCTCCTCATTCCGCTAGCGTATGCGCCCGCCGCATCCTCATATTCTTCACCCTCATCTTCAGTGGGGCATTCTTCATTCGTGATCTCGTAGACTCCATACCCTTCATCAGATGCACAGTCGCCCTCGCATTCTATTTCGGGTAGCTGGATGGGATTTTCTAACAACTGGGGGATGGCAAGAAGGGCCTGACACCTGGCGGCCAAATCCAGAAGGAATCGACGAGGGATCTGCCTACCCTTGGATTTCTTCCTAGGTACTACCCTTGGCCTATCATTCCTAGATTGACTGACAATATTTACAGACGAAGAGGAAGATGAGGAGGATGGTGTAGAATGTACAGGAGAAGACCCCTCAGAGGAGGGGTAGAAAAGGTCGCTCATCGGACCTTGGACGGGTGGTCCGCAAGGCGGTACGCACCCGTGGGAGATGTAGGAGGTTTCCTCAACGAAGATGTGTTGTTGGAGAGTTTGAAAATTGACGTTTTTTTTTCGTTTTCATTTTTAATGACAAAGCAGTGAAAAGAGATTGGAGGAGAGAGGAAAGTGGTTATGGCTAGAGGATTGTGGGGCTCGTAGAGCAGATCATGGTTGAAGACCTGGCGCGGGTTGAAAAGCCCGCGTAGGTATGTAAGCAAAGAAGGGGACCTGGGAAGATCATCAGACAATTGTCTGGCCCAGGAAGAAGATATCAGCAAAGGCTGAGACGAGTGGATGGAGAGGATGGCGGCTAATGAGCCGTCGACGGCAATGTTGAGGACGGATGAAGATCCGTCGATGACAGAGTCCTTCTGGCGAGGACGAGGATAGTTTGGAACCTTGGCAAGAGTGGTAATATTCTCTGGTATTTCGGAGATCAATGGTGGTCCTTCAAGCTGTGGAGATGAGAACATCCTTTCCAGTGCAACGGAAATGTCCCATATGTCGAACCATTTGTCCCACTCGCATTCCGGATCTTTGATCTTGCCTCTTTTGGTGATCCTCGGACATTTTTCAGCCAAATATACAGCATGTGATCCTCCATATGCTTCTCGTGGGTGATCTCCCATCTGAACAACGGGCCCTCTGTTGAAGTGGTTTGATAGAGTCCACGTGAGGGGCTTCCAATCTGCCTTGAACGGTCCTTTGAAGCCTAGGCCAAACCTACGGTTCGGCCTAATTTCTTTTGGCGGCTTGAGCATACCCTGTAACTGTGCGCCCAGACCTTTTCCCTGTTGATAGCCGATGTTCCTCATAATCTCCCAACCTTTGGAGTGAAAAGGGAGACAGGATGTTGCGGTTGCCCTGACCGGCTCCTTTGGTGCTAGTGGAACATGAGATGGATCACGTACGTCCAGCAGTGACAATATGGGCCGATGAGACGGCCAAACAGAAGGCAGAGAGGTGTTGATAGCATCCACTGTGTGAAGGACAGGTGTACTGACCACTTTAATAATTCTCCCATTGTAAGGAAACTTCAGGCACTGATGGTTGGTGGATGGCACAGCGTCCATGGCTTCGATGTAAGGGCGACCCAGTATAGCCTTAAATGTGGGGTCCATGTCGAGGACATGGAATTCCGTGGGGATTGCCATGGGGCCTAGTTCTGCCTTCAGAATAATCATCCCCTGCGGCGGCCTTTTGCTATTGTCATAAGCCGTGACCGTGATCGAGGAAGGTCTTATTTGTTCCTCGCCAACCCCACACAACTGAAGAGTGCTCATGGAGATCACATTTATGGACGCACCCGTGTCGACAAGACACGGGTTTATGGATACCCCATTAATTTTTATTGAAATGCACAATGCATATTTCCGAGATTCCTTGGGAGCGAGCTCGTAGTTGTGAAACATGATGGCTGGTTGTGTGTCTGTTGGGGTTAGGACGGTCGAAATCTTCTCCACGGGGAGGTCTTCATTAACCATGACCTTTTGAAGATATTCCATCAAGGCCGCCTGGTGGGATGTGGATCTTTGAAGTAGCTCTAGGATGGAGATCCGGGCAGGCGTCTTGTCCAAGTGTTTCAGTAGATCATACTGTGTTCCAGGGATAGCTCTTTCTGGTTGTTCTGCATCATCCTTCTCTGGCTGAGATTGCTCGGGATTCTGACTGTTGTGGGGGAAAACCCTGTGGAAAATCCTTCCACTCCGGAGCACCATTGCCTGCGGCTTTTGTACCTCTGTGGGGGTAGCAGTGGGTTTTAACAGGGGTTTGAGGGGTAGTAGTGGAGGAATGGTTGATGAAGCAGGGGTGATGACGGGAGCAGGGATTCTGATGAGGGGTTTGTTAGGTGGAGGCATGGCGGAGGTAGAGGGGATATCGCGCGGATTATGAAGGATAAGGGGTTTGGAAGGTGGAGGTGGAGGTAAGGTTTGAAACGGGTAAAGGTTTTGAGGTGGATGGTGGGTGATGAGTGGTTTTGAAGGCATTAGTGGTGATGTGGTGGAGAAAGACGGGGTTATGTATGGTGGACGGATGATAAGGGGTTTAGAAGGCGTAGGGGTAAATGTGGTAGAGGTGGATGGTAAAGTGGGGGAGTGGGAGAAGGTGAGAGGGTGTGAAGGCGTAGTAGAAAGTGTCGGTTGATAGGAGGTCGGGGTGCGGATGAGAGGGCGTAATGGTAGTGGAAATGGTGAAGGCGATACCGATGCGGGTTGATGAGAGAGAGGTGCTACCCGGGCAAGGTGAGGGGGTTGCATGACGATAGGGTTGGAGGTATAAAGAATGGAGGTACTTTCCTGGTGCCACACCTGCTCTCTCCCGACTTCCGGGAAGGAGGAGATGGGGTTAACCTGATGATTGGGCTGTTGGTGCTCCGGTAGTGGATTCTGGATTATGCCCATGTCGGGCTGTTGTTGTGGGGCCTGCTGAGGCTGCTGTTGTTGTTGTGGTTGCTGCTGCTGCTGCTGTTGTAACTGCTGCTGTGGCCTCTGAGGAGGTCTCCTAGCCTTGAGAGCCGCGACGTACCGTCTCATCTCATCCCAATCTATTTGATGTTCATCATTCATATCATGGATGTAATCTTTGAAATGGAAGCAGTAATCCACTGTGTGTCCCGGCTGCCTGTGGTAGACGCAGTATTTGGAGGTATCAACATTGGGGGGCCAGGCGGGCCTTTCTCTGGGTAGGGCGAGTTGGTTTGATGCCATGAGGGCATTAAAAATATCTGCTAAGGTTTCTGGCAATGGTGGATAGTAGGCTCTCTTAGGACCGAGCGGCCTCCTTTGTTGCTGTTGGGGACCATAGTTCCCCGGGGGTGGAACTTGGTTGTACTGAAGCGGTGGTTGTTGTTGCTGAGGTTGTGGTTGTTGTTGCTGGGGTTGGCGTAATGGAGGCATATTATCCTGGGGTGGATTATTTTGGGGTGGAGGACGGAGAGGGAAAGGACCTGATTGAAGGGGTAGTCGGGGCATTTGTTGAGGCCTTGGGTTGACTGCATAGTTGGCATTGTTGACCGCACTGACTTGCTCATTTGTCACGACCCCTTCTGTGGCTCCGCCCGGGACACCAGCGCCTGTCTTTCTGACCACTTTGGGCTTCGGCGACTCAAACATGTTCATGATGGGGGAGTCTTTTAGCTGGGTTTGGATGTATCGGGCCCTTTCATAGAGTTCCTCCATTGTAGTAAGTTTATTCATGGCGAGGACGTGTCTGAACTGCGGGGTTGCATTAGACACAATCATTTTCACTTGTTCGGGCTCGGAGAGGGTATCCCTTATTCTTTCCGCCAGAGACCTCCATCTATCAGCATATCGGACAAAATCCTCGTCGGGTTTCATCTTTTCGGCCACTAGGTCGGTAATGGAGAGTGAGGGACCGACCCTATCCCTATATTTCTGCAAGAACCTTCTCTGCACTATTTCAAAATTCTCGGCCTCGCGGGGCTCCAGAGAATAGAACCACTCAAGCGCGGGACCATCCAATGATCTCCGAAAGAGGTATGCCAGGGACCTCTGATCGTTTTGCCAATAGGAGGACTCATACATGAAGTCCTTGAGGTGAATGAAGGGGTTGCCGGTACCATTGTATCTGCGGTACGTGGGCATTTCGGAGGGAGGAAGATGAATGACGGGGAGGATTGGCAAAGCAACCTCCGGGGTGGCTTTCACGTCCACCATTCTTCTCAGATTTTGAAACTGCTCGTCCATGCGATTGAACCTATTGAGGAGCGATTGGGCGAGCTCCTCTGGGGGTGAAGGTGGCACTTGCCATTGGGGGAGAAACTGTCTCCCGGAGACTTGAGGGGGAAACCCGGAATGAGAGGGAACTGTCGGACCACCGACAGTTGGCCCTGGCTGAAACGGTGTGTGAGGAACACCGGGAGTTTGAGATTGTGACGGGAATTGGAATGAGGGAGGTTGTTGGCTCGCTTGTCCTTGAAGCGAGGGAGACTGGATGGCTTGCGCCAATGAAGGAGATGGAATGGCCTGCACGGACTCGTGGAGAGGTGCGATAGCCGGAGTTGACTCCTGGGGCGTGGGGGAAACAGATTTCCCCTTTAGAATGGCCTGGAAGGCCCGGAGCTGTTCAGAGGTAAGCTCCGTGTTGGCGAGGACGCCCAGTAAGGAAGTGATATCCTGTGGCGGGGACGTGTCCCCGGCAATAACCTGCACCTCATGCGAGGGGTCATGAGAAGGACCCGAGTCCATAGCATAGACTCGCGGGTCGGCTGTCAAACCACGGCTAGGGTGGTTCTCCTCAGAAGACTCGTGAGACATGCTCACAGTTCTCCCAGAACGCAAAAACATACACTAGCAAGTAGGTAGCAGAGATTATCAAACAAGTGGATGCCTTTACGCCCTTTTTTTTGTTTTGATTTTGATGATTTTTTTGTGTGTTTTTAGCGAGATCCGAAGTTCACACAAGATAGGGACCCTAGTTTATTTTTGTTTCACCGCCGTGTCAGCTAGGGTCTCTCGTCTCACCACGAATGAAATGACTAACTTCGGGGAACTTCAATGGTACAACCAGCCCAGTGAACGAAGAGGAGATTCTTCGATGTCGGGGACTTACGGAGGTCCCAGTGTAGGAGATTCTAGTCCGTTGAGAGGAATTCCCAAACGGAGAGTCCTTCCTTCACCGGGAAAGGGTGATCCTCAAAAAAAATGAAAAAAAGGATAGAAAAGAGGAATGGATGTATGCAATGGAATGCTGACAGATATATGGAGTGGGAAAACAACAGAAATAACAAACATGTAATAAACAAAGAACCAATCAGAACTGACGGTGCTGCCGTGAGCACAACGGGGGCGCGCGTGGGCGCCAAGGTGGAGAGGCACGGGTGGTGCCGAACTTGCAAGGGTAGCCGGGAGGAAGCAGTAGAGGTCCCACCGTGATCGCCAATCTGTGAGCGACGTCACGCGGTTCGGAGTTCGATGGTGCGGGGAAGAGGATGCGGAGAGCGCGCGGGCTCTTCTTTTTGTTTGTTTTGCTGTTTGCTGCAACACAGAGATGAGAGAAGAGAGAGAAGGGGCCACCACGGGAGATTGCTCCGGCGGGGCGAGCGGGACAAGTATAATATAGCAAGATATGGGGTTCAAACGGCCATAGCGGGAAGTGACTCGCCGCGACCTCGGGGGGACGGGAATGGTGCAGAAATTAAATAACAAGAATTGAAACGGCCATTGGGGAAGTGACTCGCCGCGGCCTCGAGAATATGAGCAGAATATAGCAGAATATAAAAGAGAATATAAGAACAGAGATTTAAACGGCCATTGGGGAAGTGACTCGCCGCGGCCTCGAGAATATGAGCAGAATATAACAGAATATAGAGAGAGTATAAGAACGGAAATTTAAACGGCCATTGGGGAAGTGACTCGCCGCGGCCTCGATGATATGAGCAGAATATAACAGAATATAGAGAGAATGTAAGAACGGAAATTTAAACGGCCATTGGGGAAGTGACTCGCCGCGGCCTCGATGATATGAGCAGAATATAACAGGATATAAAGAGAATATGAGAACAGAAATTTAAACGGCCATTGGGGAAGTGACTCGCCGCGGCCTCGATGATATGAACGAAATATAACAGGATATAAAGAGAATATGAGAACAGAAATTTAAACGGCCATTGGGGAAGTGACTCGCCGCGGCCTCGATGAAAAGATGTGATCGCCAGGGGCCGAAAGACCCCAAAATAAGAAAGTGATCGCGCCTACCTCAAGAGCGGGAGATGGCGGGTTGCTTCTTCCTCTCCTTCCGGCCGGCCGACGGAGAGGGCTTTCCTCGGCTACCCTTGCAAAACAACGACAAACAAATGACAAGTGGCTTAGAAAGATGAATGTGTAGTATTCATATCCTTGCAATAAAAATGACGAAATAACGGGAAGACACACACCTGGTTGGTGTTATCTTTTAAACCCCTCTCGGACTCGAGTAGGAGGAAAATGAGATGATGGATGCGAGATGATGAATGCAAAGAACTACGAAGAAAAGGAAAGAGTTGGCTTATTGGATGTGCCGGTGGTGAAATTCGGCGGAGCTCCGGCAGCGTGGGGACGACGTAGAAGCGCGGTGGATGAAGACGACCTTCCTCTCGCGAGCGTGGGCACCCGAGAAGCCGGCAGAACCTCCACCTACAAAAGACCCCACGGGTTAGAAAAATGACTCCGTAGCCTCTGGGCTCCGGCAGCCTATCGGATCACTGCTTAGCTCCCCTAGAACTGAGGGGGTGGGCCTCTATTTATAGAGCTCCGGAAGGTGGAGGCGTCCAGGACCCTGGACACCTCCATCAGGGCCGAAATAATATTTTATTCTATTTTTATTGATTTTTTTAGAATACTTTTGTGGAGGCGTCCAGGGTCCCGGACGCCTCAAGCAGGTCCACCGAAAACCGACGACGGCCGCACGCGGTTTGGCACAACGCGTGGTTTTGTGAGCGGCGCCTCGTGATTCAGAAATGGGCGCGTCCAGCTGACTGGACGTCTCTATAATTTGGATTTTTTCACACACGACAAACCGTCGTTCGGTGGCCGGCGCCCGTGAGTGAGTTGATGGAGGCGTCCAGGGCCTGGACGCCTCCAAAAGTTTATTATTTTTTTATTTTTCTTTGTCTTTTATACAAGGGCTGGCATTTTAATTTTTTTTATTTGTTTTTATGGAGGCGTCCAGGGGCCTGGACGCCTCCATTAATATGTATTTTTTATTTATTTTATTTTTTTATGCCAACTGGCATTTTATAATATTTATTATTATTAGTTTTTATGGAGGCGTCCAGGGTCCTGGACGCCTCCATTAAAATATATATATTTTTATTTATTTTTGGGCCCTGAGAAAAATAATAAAATAATAAAATAAATTAAAAAGATGGGGGCGTCCAGGGGCCTGGACGCCCCCATTAAGACCCACCCGGGTCCTCAAATCAGGCGTCGGCGGCCGCCCGGTAGACCCCCTTCTTGATTCCGGAACCTCTTGATGCGTCCGACTGGTGTTGATGCCGTCCGAATGCCGAGACGATTCCGGATGCCGAAAAAGGCAGAAGAAGACCCGAGAAAAGGAAGCACTCGAGTGATTCAGAATGCGTAAGCCGTTGCGGGGCGTTGTATAGTAATATGAGACTTTCTCAGGAGGCGTCAAGAATGGCGTGTCTACACCCACCTTCGAGGTCTAGCGCTGTCGAGTCCACTTTCAACACAACCTAACATGCGACTGGCCATGACTTGTCACAGCGTAGGCTTAGGTCTAAACTCGTATATGCATGTGCCTCCACTTATTAACAACATTGACGCACATCCCTCGCAGGCCTCATCTCTCATTAATGACAGAAGACGTCTGGTCTGGCGAAAGGGGGAGACGTCGCCCACGTCGCTCTCCCTAATAAAGTAACCCCCACGCCTCCAGCGAGCCCAATCATATTAATGGTTGAGTACTTTCTCAGACGAAGGAATGGCGGTCGATGCCCACACGCCTCTCTGTCTGTTAAGCAAGCAGGAGGAGCGACTCACGTCTCCTCAGTCACTGTAGTCCAATGAAGGCAAAGGTCAATCCCACGTGAAGATATAAATAGTTCCATGATCATACTGTCAGGGAGGTATGCAACTTTAACCCTCTTAAGCTCTCTTTCACGCTGTCTCTCATCCTCTCCTCCCCATAGTTCGCGATCGTCTCATAATTGAGTGACTTGACCGTGAGAGAGTTATCTCCAGAATATCTCTCAGAGCTCTTTCTAATCATAGTTTCGTGCCTACATGTTCCTCTCCGACGACATCTCTTTTTCTCTCACCAAAATAAATATTAGGAGTATAATTCGCGATCGAGACGACGAATCTAAAACACTACACACACGTGTATATTCTATTACACAATTAGCAATAAGTAAAGCGACTCATTTACTTATAAATCCATGATCACACACACAATATATATCTTCTATTACCATGTTAGAACATCAACTTAAAACCAATTATAATAAGTAAAGAGACGCGTTTACCTTATAAATCTGTGATCTCACACACGCGCTCATATATATATATATATATAATATATCAACTTAAAACCAATTAGCAATAAGTAAAGAGACTCGTTACTTATAAATCCATGATCAAATTTATCTATACCCAATACGAGACTTGGTAAAATTAACTTCTATATGCCATGTCGATAATCCCCCCCCCCCCCCACACACACATATATATGTATATATAGTTCTATTACCATGTTAGAACATCAACTTAAGACCAATTAACATAAGTAAAGAGACTCATTTACTTATAAATCCATGATCAAATTTATCTATAACCAATAGAAACTTGGCAAAATTTAACTTCTATATGCACGTCGATAATCCATGCATCGACGTTCAAACATGAGATCAAATTCTAGGCTAAACCTGGCTGAAGAACAAGTTGTACTAAACTTCATCAATATTCCTCCACTATAGTAATGCCAAGGAAGAGTGTCGGTTAGGTGCACTAGCTAAGGTTAGTGTTTTAGTATTAGTGAGTGTTGTATATCTCAAGGCCATAAAGGTTAAGTCTGATTAGAGTGAGTTATCTGAGGTGGGATGATTTATTCTTATTTGATTCTTTTCTTTCTTAATCGGAGTTGATTAGGGATAAATTTAAAAATTTTGAATCCAAGTAAAATGGTAGAATAAGTTACCCAGAGTGAGTTAGAGATGGGTCACTCAAGATGACGTATCCACCTCTAACTCACCCCTTTATCAAAGTAACCCTAATGTCACTGATCTACACGAGACTTGTGACTTCTGCATTTTGAAGACTAATTAAAGTCTGTGCTGTTAGATGAATGGTTTATAAGAACTGGAATATGTCATTGAGAACTTTGGGATATAAGTTTGCGCCGGTCATTGGAACAATGATTGGCGCATTTGGAAATGCACCTAATTTACACAAAGATCGTCTCACGGGTAAAAATTTATGACTCATCCAGAATTTATTATTATTAAAAATCTTCAAAAATCTGCTTCTGCGTATTCATAAGCAAAGTCTATTTTTGTTCAAATAATCTCTCTTCTCAAGATTTTCTTTCAGCTCAAAATTAAACCTAAGCATCTGTTAGACGCTCTAAAAAAATTAAATCACATCGAAAATTTTAATGATTAAAATCTCCATTAAGTTTATTCCCTCAGACGTTGCTAAATTTGAGCTGGCCAGAAGTTGGATTTAGGGAATCTTGCATAAGAAGCACCCCCAAATTAAAATTTTAACTTGAAGTGATTCGGAGACATGTTCGCAACGGGTTTAATTAATTTGAGTCCTTACATAATTAAGATCAGAAACAAATACATGTGAGAAAATTTCCTACGATTCCGTCGGATTTCAACTTCTCACTGGAAGTTCCCTTCTG